>JAFEMH010002040.1:0-385992 GCA_022495995.1 Adenophora triphylla var. japonica
CACTAACCAAAACCTAGGGAAATGGGGACAATCATGGATGCAAAACCCCCCTTAAAATCATACTCCCTCCGTCCCGCTAATATTAGCACACTTTCCTTTTTGGGCGTCCCGCTAATATCCGCACACTCCCAAAAAGGAAACTTTATATTAATAAAATATTCACCCAACCCCACCCATTTTCTCTCCTACATTATTTTAATACTCACAACACCATTATAATTTATTACACCCTCCACTCATTCTCTCTCCACTCATTCTTTTACACTCACAACATTTTATTAAAATATCATATTCCTTAATTCCCGCGCAAACAGTGTTTGTGTTAATATTAGCGGGACGGAGGGAGTATTTTCTTTCTTGAGAAGTTGCTGTCCAGTAGCAATTTTCCAAGATCCCAGTCCATTGTCTTAATTTTTGGACACAGATAAACTTGGAATTTGGTGTTTACTACAAAACACTTTTTGTAGCCAACATCCATATCTTTCCAGACATATTTTTACTTTATTTTTTGGGTGAGTAAAACTCTCTTTTTCAAATTTTCTTTTAGAGGCTAGTTCATCAGCTTCTGGAAATCCAGATTGCATATCTGAGATTTCCAGAAGGTTTTGACCCCTCAAATCTTCTCCAAAATGGAAAATTCCTTCGTACAAATCTTATTTAAGGTGTCTGGAACAACTTTCATTCTCTGAGTTTATCCATATTATGAAGTTTTAAGACCCTTGAATCCATTTCAAAATCAAAGGTCCACTGCCTTTTTCATTCTGGCAGAAGTGACTCTCAACTTCAAAAGGTCTTTTGAGTACCAAATCTCAATCCAAAAATCTTCCAAAAAATCATGGAATCAGTTTAAAGTCTTAAAAAGATATCCCAATTTTTACTTTTCTGAGTTTCAAATTATTTTAGCCAAAACACACACACACACACACACACACAAATGATTTTCAGCTTGGAAGACTCGTTTTACGAGGCATTCCGGGTGCACACTAACGTCCTTCCCGGCGTGTAACATGACCTCCGAACCCAAATTTCTGATCTCGGGTTTTTTTCAAAGTTTTGACCCTTAAAACAAAAATGGCGTGGCGACTCCGTTCTTTTTCCCGGGTTTTATTTGGTTTTTTCAAAGAAACGCGAAAAATCGAATTTTTTCCCGCGAAATGGCGACACATCATCACAGATGTGTCCTATGCAGTCAGTGTGGCAGCACCTCTTATACTCCAGAGCCCCAAGGGAGCCCTCCTACAAGGCAATTACATCACTCTTACATCACCAATTGGCTGCTCCAGCAATTTACATCACTCTTACAACACCAATTGGCTGCTCCAACTGCTCCTGCCAAGATTCGAACTCCCCACACTGAGGATACAAGCCCAGCAATCAGGTCCATCTTGGTTCCATAGTTAACCAAAATCGGTTGAACCGAAATCGAAATCGAAACCGGAACCGAAACATCAACATCTCAATTAATTTTTGTGTTTAAAATAAAAATAAAATTGTTAGTGAGACGGAGGAAGTACACCTACATTTAATCTCTGTGTTTAAAATAAAAATATAATTTTAGTGAGACGGAGAAAGTATAGTCATAATACACAGTGTTCTAAAAATCGGCCTAGGCGCTAGGCGTAGGCCGGGCGCCGCGATTTATGGCTAGGCGGGGAAATTAGGCGCTAGGCGGGCTAGGCGGGTCTAGGCGGGACTAGGCGGGGCTAGGCGGTCTAGGCGGTCTAGGCGGCTGGGCGGGATTAGGCGGGACTAGGCGGGGCCGAGGCGGAAATAGTACTGAATCTGGTTATTTTCGAGAGCCTGCACCATCTGTTGGGATTATATGGGAAGCACAATTAATAGTTCTCAACAATTTGGGGTACCAGCTAATCAAATAGGTCAGTATGTAAGCCAATATGGTGGTGGCTTTTAGTCTCAAAAATCTTTGAGTAAATTTTTTTGGTTATGCATAATGGTAATCTGTGTTTATCCTCTTGAATTTGTCACTATGAACAGAAAACTATGGAATATATATAAAAATGTATATACATTTGCGGCCCCGCCTCGGCCCCGCCTAGGCGCTCTAGGCGCTAGGCCCGACCTCGTCGCCTAGGAGCCGCCTAGCGATTTTTAGAACCTTGATAATACATATAATTATTTATTAAAAAAAAATTTGTATTACATATAGTACCAAAAAAACAAAAAACAATTGTCAAGGAGGGGCAGTGTGCCCCTACATGCCTCCGCCCATGCATTTATGTAATTTTGATTGTCTAAAAAATGAATTTGAGCGGAATAAAAGTGACGGGAATAAAAGTGACGGGTAAGATACAATGTATAAAGCCAAACATCTTGATCATTACAAATAAACAACAAATGAATGGGCTTACCCAACTGTCGCAATCCTACCGGCCCACCTGCATAGATCAGTCGATCGAGTTTATCGTCTGACCTCCCTTGGTACCGACCTAAATTCGTGCAACATACGATCTCATACTTGAGCAATCTTTGTCTAGCCAAGGTATGAATTCAGGTCAAACTCGACCAAACAAATCGTGTGTCTATCCACGTCGTATCCGTAACCATCTCCTACAAATACGAAGACCGTTACGCCTCAATTATCTCAATAATCTAAGGGATTCGTAAACATTTCATATGATTATTATATATACCAGACAACATCCAACGTAAAAATGTAATGTCATCTTCACTATTTGATATTTAAGTCGTTTCATACAGTTTATATAAACTTAACACTGTATCTCATTATCACGCCGGAGGGTATTAGCCGGATACAAGCCCGACTAATCATTTGTTAGTGATTTCAGGTTATATTAGCTGTACTAAGACTGATCCATACCATTTCCTGCATCATCAGAATGTTATCTGATGATGCCAAAAAGTCGAATCAGCCCAAATTCAAGCGATCGGTTGTACTCTGACGATTGCTTAGCCTGAAAATAAGACAAAACACGTAAACTAAGTTGGGGCTTCACCGGCAAAGGCCCTCCGGTGTGAGAGTAAGTTCACGGTTTGTAGAGAGAGAGAAAATAATTTGACAGAGTTTTGAGTCAAAGAGATAACGTACCAGAATATGGAAATAATGGCTTGTATTTATAGTGATGGATATGTAGAATTCATGTTGAACTTGGACTGTAAAGAGATAAGGTATAATCCTAGGAGGATTATGTCTGTTAGAGAGTCCTTATTTGACTTGAATTGATATAGGAGGTGGTTACAATCCTGGTTAGATTATAATTGCTTATTGTCCTTGTTTGAATAGGAGGAGCTATAAGGAGATAGCTAAGGAGGCCTCCTCATCGCCAAGGGAGGGTAACTCAGCCTTGGAGGGGAGTCTCCTCGGCCCATGAGTTGGGCGATGTTCGTCCGTTAAGCCTTTGGTCGGCCTAGACAAATGCCGAGCTGGAAAATACGAGGAAGCCCAGGTCTTACCTCGTAGCTAAAACTTGATGAATTATGTTTATGGCCCAATCCACTTGGGCCTTGCCCAGACTTGCCCATATTCGTACTTAGGTTTATATCGTTCAGTGGCCCCGACTTCCTAGCTCGGCTATGCCGAGTAGGAAGTGATACTCTACCTCGGCCTTATACGAATATGAAGAGGCGTCTACGCGGCAATACGTCGCTTCGGTTGTCCATCGGTTATTTCGTACAATGATGGGGTACGATGCACGATGTCTAACAAGCGTATGGGGAACCTACTACGCATTTAATGTTTGGGGCGCCATACCCGTTTGGACCATTTTGAGTCGGGTTCGACCCGTTTGGGTGAGTATAAAAACAATCTTCCACTTCAATTCCAAACTTTATCAACTTGGAGTATTTGAGAGCGAACTGAAAGGATTCAAAAAGCCGCTCGTGTTCTTGATAGTTCGTGTCCCAGATTTGCCAGAAAGAGCTTGATTTGCCATTTGATTTCGTCAATCTTCAATAGAAATAGGTACATTCTCTTTCCTTTACTGACTTTTGTCTTCAATTTGCACTTTCTATGGTTTTGCCACAGTTTAACTTTAGAAACCGCCATTGATGCCGTTTTGAAGCTTTTCTTGATTTGATATTTTTGAAAAATTTCTTGAATCTTTTCTACTCCTTCGTCCCATTTTAGAGATTCCTCATTCTTGGGAACATGACCCTCGTGAGATTTATGGCTATCACAAGGTAAACCTTAGGGTTTATCGAAGGGAGAGAGGGCCATGGATGTTAGTGACCTTGATGGAGATAGGAAAAATGTAGATGAAATATGGTTGCCCGAGGGAAGATGTACGCTATCCGGGCAAGATGAGAATAGACCGAGTGGATTCCATGTCCCCCAATATAGTTATCTTTGATGACTGGGACGAGATGATGGACCACATCGTCCTTCTACTTGAAGTCAGACCATCTTAGTCGTCCTCAGTTGACGGGTAAGGTTCCTCCTCGGCCTTATTATAAACGACGAGGAGGGGCAAACTTCCTATTCCCTGTCCTAATGCCTTGGGAAATTATGTTGATTGTTTTCCTTGGTTTGTGCAGATATGACGGGAAGAGGAAGAGAAGCCAGCACGAGTGGTCCCACGTCCTCGACCAACATTGTAGACGCATTTGTTGCGGGTGAGCAAGTTGAGGGCCGAGGGAGAGCCAGTCGAGGTGGAGTTGGCCGAGGTAGGGCCACAACTCCTAGGCCGAGACCAGCTAAGGCCGGCGAGCCAATGATAGAGGAGATATATACTAAGTATGGAGTGTCGAGGGACGAGTACCGCTTAAGTTATTCCCATTAGACCCCAATTGAGACAGAAACAGAAGCCATGGATTTTTATTATAACCTTAACCATGTCAATTTCTTCTACAAACAATTTCAACAGGGACTTCGTCTCCTTTGGATCCATTTATAAACGAGTTTTTAGAAGATATGCAGGCTGTCCCGGCCATGCTAGGTGCCAATGCGGTGAGGTTTCTTGTAGGGTTCGTCGTCCTGTGCCGCAGTCTAGGATTTGAGCCTTGCCAAGAAGCTTTTCATCATTTCTTCACTACTGTTAGTTACAAATATGATACCCGGTTGATAGTGATCCGGAGTGACCCTAACCGTCCCAAACTCATTTCTACGATGACGAGCAAGGTGGCTTGGTGGAATAACCACGTTATTCGAGTTGAGAGCCTACAAGGCTGGGAGTTTCCAACTCCTTCTGAGGATCCTCGTCTGCCCAAAGTTACCTGGAGAGCTGAGTGGAGCGACCAGCTCATAGAGAAGTTAACCCACTTTGCCGAGGTAGGCACCTTGAGCTGGTCGTCCTTGGAGGGTGACTTTAGATATTACGCCCAGGCCGACATCATGCCAGGGCCTATTGGTAACATAGTCCCTCTCGTCCCCGTCACTAGGGGCAACCGGTTTCCCGACTGGAGGATACATCCCGGCCTCGTCTTCCACGTTGATTGCGATTTCTGTAGACAAAATGACGACCAGTGCTTGACCGAGAACGGCGTTGCTGGCTGTAACTTTCCCGTCTCTTACACTTGTACAATTTTGCATTTTTTATTTGCTTAGTATACCCTTGCTAACTCCTCCTCGTCATCATGCAGATCTGATTGCCGAGCAGGAGAGAGAGATGTCTCAAAAGAAGCTCGATCCTATAGCCTTGTTGAAGCAGAGGAGGAAGGTTTCTCGTTCCTTGGCTATATCGAAGAGGCAGAAAGAGGCGACCAAGGGCCAGGTTATCCTTTCAGACAAAGGTACCTCTGCACTACCCATTGATCCACTGGGAGGAGACGAGGAGACTAACTCCGGGCAACAACCAAGCCAGACCGCCGAGGGGCATAGCCTCCAGGTCCAAACTGACGATGCCAAGGTAAGAGGTAGGGGGCCGGCCAGTCCTCATCCGAAGAGACCAACTTGGTCGAGCGAGCAAGCCAAAAATGCCACACCGTCGAACCGTCCTCCGAGGAGCCTCCCTCCAAGAGGGCTGCCAACGTGGCCCCTCCAGAGCTCACTGCGCATACAGTGATGACCAATTCTGACGCCGACAAGGTGGTGAGGAAGCTGGCCCTCTACCCCACGATGAGGGGGTTAGATTTGCTAGCCCGTACTGGGCCCAAGCTCAGATTTGGCCGGGCTGTGGTACATCGGGCCATGGACGAGGACACCCTTAACCATATGATAGCTACCCAACCGAATAAGGAGAGCATTGCCAACCGTAAGGGCCTTCTTGCTGCCGAGGTATGCCCTCTCGTAGATCGTGACTTATTTCTATTAGACTTGTCATTGTCTTATTGATATTTCTTATTTCTTGATGTAGCTTTGTACAATCACTGCCTATGAGGCTATCCAGAACAAAGCTACGGATGCCAAGATGAAGGAGCTTGAAGGACAAGTGAGGAAGAACGATGCCGATCAAGCTAAGGCAGCCAGCTTGGTGAGGACGCTGATGGAAGAGCTTGAAGCGGCGCAGGCGGCCAAGGCCAAAGCTGAAAAGGAGGCCGAGGAGGCACGCGCTAAGGCCGAGGAAGATGCCAGGGCCGGGCAGGCATCTATTGAGGAGCTCCAGGCTGAGCTAAAAGCCAAGTCTGATGAGGCCGAAGCGACTGGAGCCCGGCTTAAGGAGGTGGAGGCCGGCGTGCCTATACAAATCGAGGAAGCCCTGTCGGAGTATAAGGCAAGCCCGGCCTTCGAAGATACCGTGGTCGAGGAGACAACTTCCATGTTTTCTGACGGTTATTTGCATTTAGCCCAAAAAATCATGGCCGACACTTCCCTCGGCTTGGATCTGGAGACTCTTGCCCGGCTCATAACTCAGGACTCGTACGATGAGGCTGCCAGGGCCCTCCATTACCTTGTCCCATATTCGGCGTATGCCTTAGGTTTAATTGCTGAAGCCGATGAAGAGGCTGGCCGTCCCGTCTGGGTTCCTCCCTCTGTTGATCCCCAAAATCTCAATGCCATTCTTGCAAGTGATGAGGACGAGGATCTTAGCATAGAGGAAGAGGGAGATGCTCATGCCGAGGAGCCGATCAACGAGGAGACTCGAGTTGATTCTCAAACTCAAGACGCTGAGACGGAGGCTTTCCTCGAAAAACCTTTCGACGAGGAGCAGACTTAGGCTTTTCCTCATTTGGTTGTAATAGACTAGGACATTGTAACTTATTATGAATATTTAATGGAATGTCCCTTTCGTCTAATTCACGTCGTCTTTCACTTCTTTGACATGAATTGTTGAATGTGTGATATATTTGCACAAGTATGCAAGATTTATTGGTAGCCGGGGAAGGTCTCCTCGTGCCTTTGATTATTTAGACCGAGGAGGCTAGCTCGGTCTTAGGTGTTGGCAATTTTGCCTGTTAAGTCAGTAGTGCCGAGGTGGGTTCCTTGTTCTTTGACCGATGTGCCACGTTAGTCGTTAGAGCCATCTTTCTTATGACGAGGAAGATGACTCGTACATAGGTCATAGATGGTTTTGCCACGATAGTCGTTAGAGACATTGGGCTTTCTTCTTTTTCATCTCTCTATGACTAGGAAGATGACTCGTACATAGGTCGTAGATGGTTTTGCCGCGTTAGTCGTTAGAGGCGTTGGGCTTTCTTCTTTTTCATCTCTCTATGACGAGGAAGATGACTCGTACATATGTCGTAGATGGTTTTGCCAAGTTAGTCGTTAGAGATGTTGGGCTTTTCTTCTTTTTCATCTCTCTATGACGAGGAAGATGACTCGTACATAGGTCGTAGATGGTTTTGCCACGGTAGTCGTTAGAGACGTTGGGCTTTATTCTTTTTCATCTCTCTATGACTAGGAAGATGACTTGTACATAGGTCGTAGATGGTTTTGCCGCGTTATCTATTAGAGGCGTTGGGCTTTCTTCTTTTTCATCTCTCTATGACAAGGAAGATGACTCGTACATAGGTCGTAGATGGTTTTGCCGCGTTTGCCATTAGAGGCGTTGGGCTTTTATGACGAGGAAGAATTCACTTGGTAGTTGACTTGCACGTTGAAAAAGTAAATTTCGTAAATTGAAAAGATTACATCAAATAGCAATCCTACCTTGCTAAAAAGCAAAAACTAATGACAATAACCTATTACATAAAAATAGATTAAGACTAGGATTGATGAAAGTACTCTGCTCTTGCTATAATTTGAATTTGAATTTCATTGTTATCTTTATGACTATCTAGGACCATCTAGGACCATCCAGTATCTCACTTCCCATCGATTTGTCTATGTCCCGCAGCTTTCCTTGTCTCAAGTCATATCTGGCCCCCTAGTTCTGGTCGTTTGACGAGATGAGGTGCTATATCTAGGACGGGCAGAACTGTGATCAGGAGAACTAATGGAGCTTGGCCCTAGGAGGCCTGTCTTCTTCTTTATCAGTATCCTTGTCTTCGCTGGCTTCTTGTCTTTTTCGCTTGCCATCCTTCTTCAAGACATATCGATCTAGCTTGCCTTCGTCAACCCATTTCTGGATCATCTTCTTGAGGGCGAAACAGTTCTCAGTGTTGTGACCATAGTCTTTGTGAAAATCACAGTGCTTGGATGGGTCACGCGGGTACTTTGGTTGGTCACTGAGCGGACGGGGGTTCGGAAGGTTCACCAATTGCATAATTTCAGTGATTGGCTTGGTGAGGGGAGTGAAGATCTCAGTCTTCTCAGTTCCCTGCGTCCTGTTTTTGCCCTTGTAACCGTTTCCGTTGGAGGATGGTTTGTTTGCGTTCTCTTCAGTTTCTGTTTTATTAGACTTGTTCTTGCTTTTTTCTTCTGCCATGGCAATGGCATAAGCCACGTTAAATAAATCAGCTTTAGACTTGGGTTCTCTGGCGGAGAGTTCGTATATCAGCTGTCCGGATCTAAGTCCGGAGTTGAAGCAGACGATTACCTCCCTGTCTGTTAGGCTCTCTTCCACTTGGTCTGCCATGGATCTGAACTTGTTGTAGTAGTTCAGAGTAGTTTCATTCTGTCCTTGCTCGATGTTAGCAAGGTCGATCAATCTCTTTTTCCTCCTTCCTGTCGTGGCAAAATGGTCTAGGAACATCCTCCTTATGCCTCTCCAGCTATCGATGTAACCCTTTTTAAGCTCAAGGAATCAGGTCAGGGCTATTCCGGAGAAGGTGCTCGCGAAAGCTTTGCAGAGCATGTCATCCGCCTTAGTGAGGAGGGCCATAGCAGACTCAAAACTTTGCACGTGGTCCCGTGCGTCAGTGGTTACGACATATTTTTAAAAATTCGGGACCTTAAAGAGAGGATTAGGTGGTACATCTGTTATTCTCTGAGAGAAAGGAAGAGTGGACCAGTTGTCATCATCTTCTTCGTCCTTTTTCCCCATTTCCATGTCGTCGATTCTATTTTTCAAGAGTTGCCATTCTTTAGCCTCAATCCCCTTCTCAGTGCTGGAATGAGTGCTTCGGTGGGAACTCCATTGAGAACTGCGATGGGATCTTTCTGTTGGGTGACCATTCACCCTACTGTGTTGTCCTTCATCACCTCGGTGATTGTTTAACCGTCTGGAAGGCGCATTATCCCTCCTCGGCTCCAACTCTTGGTGGCCGAGGAACATCCTGTACGGTTGAGGGCTCCTCGGCCTTGCGTGATTTTTGGGACGAGGGGAGTTATGCCGAGGGGGCTGGCCTTGACGGGATGATAGGTTAAGACGAGGAGGGGATAAACGTCGTGCCAAACTGAGCCTTGCTCTTAATTCGACGGAATTTACCTCCAGCTCCTTCGAATTTATGTGGCTTCTGAAGTCTACCACGGTCTTCTCTTTCTCATGATTGTTAGGCCGAGGACGAGGAGCATCTCGGAGGTTCTGCTTAGGTGGTACAGCAGGCTCATGAGGAGGAGGATCTCGGCCACGAGGAGGACTCCTCTGGCTATCTCGTCCCTCACCCTAAGTGTTCCTTCCACAAGATTCACCCGACCTCGAAGGCCTAATGAACTCGGTCATGCTATTTTCAGAATCCAATTGCAATAAGGCATGCTGAGTCTCGTAGATACGTTGCAATGTCTCCATTTGCCGATGAAACAAGGTACGTCGGTCAACGGGCTGGGCGTTCTCAGCTCGTCCGACGTCGACGTTCCTCGTCGCCTTCTTGCTTGTAGCTCGTCTCCCTCATGGGCGAGTATGACGAGGAAGGTTGGTACCTGCCCCCTCGGCAGCTGGCTGTCCCATAGAACGGAGAGTTATGCCGAGGGGAGGTGGTCCTTCAAGCTGAGGTGGGGTTGGAAGCACCTCGGTGTTAGGAGGGACCTCGTCAACGTGGGTTTGCTCGTCGTTAGTAACACTAGAAAATTGACCGTCCTCCATTGTTAACATAATTGTGATTTCAATAAAAATTCTCAATTGCCCAGAATTGCAAACGACTTGAAATAACAATTTTCCGGCCAAAATCCCACTATTTCGGCCAAACGTAAAAGAGGTGTGACTTGCCACAAATAAAGTTCAACTGCGAATCGTTAAAACACCAAATTTTCGATCAAAAAATGATTTTTCAGGCGAAAATTGCAGGATCCGGCCACAACAAACAGATCAAAAATCCAAACCGTGCAATTTTCGGCCAGAACAAGAAATATCCGGCCAAAAAATAAGATCCAGGCGAGTGATTTTCCAGGCCAAACAAAGGGCGTTTGAATCGATTCCCGGCAATGGAACCAAGCTGATGATGCCAAAAAGTCGAATCAGCCCAAATCCAAGCGATCGGTTGTACTCCGACGATTGTTTAGCCTGAAAATAAGACAAAACACGTAAACTAAGCCGGGACTTCACCGGCGAAGGCCCTCCGGCGTGAGAGTAAGTTCACGGTTTGTAGAGAGAGAAAATAATTTGACAGAGTTTTGAGTCAAAGAGATAACGTACCAGAATATGGAAATAATGGCTTGTATTTATAGTGATGGATATGTAGAATCCATGTTGAACTTGGGATCAGAAGAGATAAGGTATAATCCTATGAGAATTATATCTGTTAGAAAGTCCTTATTTGACTTGAATTGATATAGGAGATGGTTACAATCCTGATTAGATTATAACTGCTTATTGTCCTTGTTTGAATAGAACTGCACAGGCTCATGCCGGTATGCCGAGATGCAGATATTCCCTTCCTCGTCATACATGGCCATCTCGGTCAGTGATGAGCAGGGGAAGAGATAAGAAATAAGTAGAGCACGTCATGCTGACTGATAGTCGAGGAGCTATGAGGGGATAGCCGAGGAGGCCTCCTTGTCGCCAAGGGAGGGTAACTCGGCCTTGGAGGGGAGTCTCCTCGGCCCATGAGTTGAGCCTCGATCAGTTCGTCTGTTAGGCCTTTGGTCGGCCTAGACAAATGTCGAGCTGAAAAATATGAGGAAGCTCAGGTCTTACCTTGTATCTGAAACTTGATGGATTATGTTTATAGCCCAATCCACTTGAGTCTTGCCCGGACTTGCCCATATTCGTACTTAGTTTTATACCGTTTATTATCAAAATCTCACAAATAAAAATTTGAAAAATAATTTAGAAACGAATAGAACAGAACACTGTGAATCTAAGCCTCATGTAGCTACTAAAAATTATTGTGCCACCAGACGAATAGATCAACGAATTAGAAGGTGTTATTTTCATCCTTTTCAATTTCTTGTTAATTCTAATCCATCCTAACTTTTCTGTTTCTGAAACAGATTTCAATCCGGCGATCTTCTTCTTCGTTTTTGTCAATGTTTTGATTTTTTAATTTAATTTTTAATCATTGATCATTCTCTATGATTAATGTTTAAACTAAGAGTGATTTCTTACTTTTCAACAATAAATTTCTCTCATTTGTAATAGCTTATTTTTGTTTATTTGTTGTTTTTTTAATTTTCTTGCGACGATTCTTACATTTTTCTCACAATATAGTGGTTGTCAATGCTCTAACTACACAAGGATTGTTCGTGAATTTTGAGATGTCTGGTGGGTGTTTTCTCGTCAACCTGATTCTGCGTATCAAGTGCTCATTGCTACATATTACCGGAGGGGAAATTTCTCAAATGTCGAATCGAGACAGTATCCAAGTTTTACTTGTAAAGCGATCCGAACGTATAAGATTTAGATCGGAAAATTGTTATCGTAGGTCAAGAGATGGATCTGTTTTGAAATTTGGGGTGAGCCTCCGATATTTGTGGAATGTAATTTTTTTTTTAGTTGTGAATGAAATTAAATTTATCATTTGCTTAAATAAAATAAAATTGGAAGGTGTTATATTTCAAATTAAAATTTTGATACCGCACTCATATTTGGTAGGGAAAACTAATTGAGTAATTGAAAATTTAAAAAACTGAATATTTACCTTTGGGGAGCTAAAACTTCCCAATTAGGTTTAAGGCATGGGCAACACAAGAAATGGGCCTAGGCATCTTAGGATTTTTGTACTCTAATTAATTAGGCCAATGTTTTATCCATATTTTCACCCAGCCCATTACAATTAAAAAGGTTACCCCCCCCCCCCCTTATAAGATTTCGTATGTATACTATGTAGAGATGTCAATTCGGAAATACGAAATGTGACGCAATAAAACTATGAAATTTCGCAATTTCACAAGACGGGTCATCCCAAATTCTTCGCGGGACAGAATAAGTTTGAATTTTCGCCCTAGTGAATATTCCTTCTATTTTTTCTAACAAATTTCATTTTTCCTTATTCGCAACCTCTAACTACACAAATTTCTAGTCTTTGACTGATGTAGGAGGAACTGAGGAAGGAATCTGCACCAAGGAAGGATATTTGACGAAGTCAAATATATTAATTATTTTTGTATTTTAATTAATATCTTAGGATTTAATTTGTTTTAGTTTATATTTTATTTCTTATTTTCGTCATTAAATTTAATAGGTTGATTAGAGATGATTTTAGAGTAGATTTTGAGGAGATTTACTAGTTTTTGAGTCCTATTTAGTTACCATATAGGTTAGGAGTAATTCTAGAAGGTTTAGGATTGTTTTTCAAGTTTTATGGGCACTATAAAATAGGCCTAGTGGTGTAATCCGAAAATTAGCTTTTGATTAATTAAAATTGAAGAGTTTTCTCTCTTTTTCTGGTGGAATTCAGTTCTTGTGTTTGAGGATTCTTCCAGTTCTTGTGTTTGAGGATTCTTCGCTTGAAGAATTCTTGTGTTTAGTGCGCTAAACACGAATCTATCGCGCTTCTGTGCTGCGTCAGTTGGTATCAGAGCAGGCTTAACCTGTCTTTCATCACTGATTCGTTATGGGGGATCAAGCAACAAATGGTGGAGAAGAAAAATCACTTCTTGAGAAGATCGATATGCGTCTGAAGCGTGATCATTGTCAGGTAAGAATTTTTTCTAGAAAGTTTTATAAACTTGATAAGGAGGCCGAAGATAAGAATGACTTGATGCTTTATTTTGAATCTGAGATTCAAAGCGGCCGACTTCAAGCAAGTCATCAGTTTTGGGTGGATAGGTATCGCGACGAAAGGGATGCTGTTTGGGCAGAAGCCGAACGATGTGGTGTCCAAATCGATCTTTATACGGAGAGAATTCAGCGCTTGGAGGCACAAAGTGTTGGGTTTTACGGGTCCATGCGCAGCGGAATTAAGCATTAAAAACATAAAACCCAAGAAGCCCTAGGATCCGTTCTATACAATTAATTTGAATACTTATGAGATAGAATTAAACCAACCTTGAAACGCTTTCCGGTCTTGAGCTATCGAACGATTTGATTATGTGATATCAAATCACAAACTTCGTTCTTCAACTTGCTTGAACTCTAGGCCTTGATCGATGAACGAGCGAAGACCCTCTTTCGGTATCCACACCTTTGAATGAATTCAAGAACAACTTCTTGATGATTGCTAGATCTAAAACCTTGAAGAATATTGAGAGAATTTGATTGTGAATTTTGCTTTAAAATTTCGGTGACCTTTAGGTCTCGATGTAACCCTTGTATTTATACTACAATAGTGTAAATACCTCTTCTAATCGAATTAGGAGAGACAGCCGTCAAAAACGCGTATTGGCCTATTATGTCGCGCGGTATATCAAGCCATTGGCTTGATATGTCGCGTGACATAAATAGCCAGTTTCTGAGCCTCTCAATCATTCTTCCTCCGGTTTAACCAATTCATTCTAGTTGTGTGTGACCCAATAGGATTACATCATGTTGGCAATGAGTTCGATCATATCGAACCTCATAAGACATAAGCGGACTCTAGCAAGCCATTAGGTCTACCCAAATGATGTAACGTAAGAGTTCACGTTTCCAATGGTGTACTTCCATTTCTCCCTTTGTCTCACGATGTCATATTTGAACACAAGTCATGGTCCTTGTCAACTTGTTATTGTTCAATGCTTTCTCGATTCTTGAGTATAATGATAATTCCAATCATATTGGGGTACGGCCATACACTTTCATCATTATCACTCATCGAGGGCCCAAGCATAACATCTCTCTTCCGAGGGACAAATTCCTTCTTGACTTATCATCCTTCCCATCATGAATCCGATCATGCCAATGATAGCCTTTATAGATATCGTGTTAAGATATCGTTTGACTAAAATCAAACATGACTTTCATCATATGTAAGGTTATGATAGTCTTAGGTCTAGGAAATAAATGAAGTAACCGTATGAGATTTAAGTATGACATTTGACCATGACATAAATCTCATGTGGGTCATGTCCAAATACTTGTTCTCTAACAAGTACCCATAATTTCAATGTGCATCTCTTATGCATATAATCATCACATGATTATCCATTGACAATTATACTAATTTATTCTCTTAATAATTAGGGACAGAGATTATTATAAACAAATATACAAAACATATAATAATCAAATAATAAACATCTCATATAATAATAAATAATGTCAACACATAAGTCTATCAATCATAGGCCTAGGGCATAACACCAACAGCCTCCCACTTGGCACTAGGCCCAATCTATCATGTATCGAATACCCATGGACCTAACATGACCATCATGTTTAGCTTGCGAGAGAGCCTTAGTTAGTGGGTCCGCCACGTTGTCATCGGTTGTCTACTCGCATATCTTAACGTCTTCCCTTTCACATATCTCACGGATAATGTGGAAACGTCGAAGTATGTGTTTGGATCTCTCGGTGTGATCTTGGTTCCTTTGCTTGTGCAATGGCACCATTGTTATCACAAGAAAGTTCAATAGGATCTCCGATGCTTGGAACGACTTCCAAATCACTAATGAACTTCTTGATCCAAACCGCTTCCTTAGCCGCATCGGATGCCGCTATGTACTCGCCTTCGGTTGTAGAATCGCCGACGGTACTTTGCTTGGAACTTTTCCAACTCACAAAGGCCTCCATTAAGCATAAACAAAAATCCAGATCACGATCTCGAAATCATCTTTGTCGGTTTGGAAGCTAGCATCTCGTGTAGCCTTTGACTACAAGATCTTCTTCCATTCCTCCAAAGACCAAGAATGCATCCTTAGTTCTTCGTAAGTACTTAAGGATATTCTTGACTGCTATCCAATGTGGTTCACCGGGATCGATTGGTACCTACTCGTCATGCTTAGAGCACACGAGACATCGGGTCTAGTACATAACATAGCATACATGATAGACCCAATTGCCGAAGCATATGGAATACCATTCATTCTCTTTCGCTCATCATTAGTCTTTGGACATTGATTCTTGCTAAGAGATATACCATGCAACATTGGCAAATTCCTCTTTTAGAATTTTCCATTTGGAATCTTCTAAGGACTTTGTCAATGTAAGTACTTTGACTTAAACCAATCATCCTCTTGGATCTATCTCTATAGATCTTGATACCAAGGATATATGCGGCTTCGCCCATATCTTTCATTGAAAAACACTTTCCTAACCAAGACTTAACCAGCCTCAGAAGGCGAAACGTCATTTCCAATGAGTAAGATATCGTCGACATACAACACTAAAAATAGTGCTACGCTCCCACTAATTTTCTTGTATACACAAGGTTCATCTTCGTTCTTGATAAAGCCAAATTCCTTGATTGCTTCATCAAAACGTAGATTCCAACTCCTTGAAGCTTGCTTCAATCCATAAATGGATTTCTGCCGCAACTTACACACCTTGTTAGAATTTTCTCGGATCGACAAAACCTTCGGGTTGTATCATGTATACATCCTCAAGTAACTTCCCATTAAGGAAAGCTGTTTTGACATCCATTTGCCATATCTCATAGTCATAATATGCGGCTATGGCAAGTAAAATTCTAATAGACTTAAGCATAGCTACCGGCGAAAAGGTTTCATCATAGTCTATGCCATGAATCTGCCTATATCCCTTAGCTACTAGCCTAGCCTTATAGGTGTGCACCTTCCCATCCATGTCGGTCTTCTTCTTGAAGACCCATTTGCACCCTATGGTTTTTACACCTTCAGGTGGATCAATCAAGTTCCAAACTTGATTATCACCATGGATTGTAATTCGGACTTCATGGCTTCTTGCCATTTTTCCGAATCCGGAGCGGACATCGCTTCTTGATAGCAAGTGGGTTCATCATTTTCGATTAACTCCACTTCATCACTTTCCGTAACGAGAAATCCATATCTCTCGGGTTCGGATCGTGATCTACCACTTCGGCGAGGAACTTGTGCATCTTGAACCGGTTCCACAACGGTTTGTGAACTTGGTTCGCTTTCTACCATTGGTTCAATGTTGTTTTCGGGTTCTCGAACTTCTTCGAGATCTATTTTACTCCCATCGGTTCCTTTGCGAAGAAACTCCTTTTCTAAGAAAGTACCATTTCGAGCAACAAACACTTTGTTCTCGTTTCGGTTGTAGAAATAGTATCCTTTGGTTTCCTTAGGATATCCCACAAAAACACATTTATCGATTTAGGTGCTAGCTTGTCGAAGTTAACTTCTTGACATATGCATCACAACCCCAAATCTTCATGAAAGACAAACTAGGTTTTCTTCCATGCCACATCTCATATGGGGTCTTTTGAACCGATTTGGTAGGAACTCGTTTATAGTGAAAGCAGCAGCTTCTAGTGCATGTCCCCAAAAGGATAAAGGAAGCTCAACTTGACTCATCATAGAACGAACCATGTCCAACAAAGTTCTATTCCTCCTTTCGCACACACCATTCCATTGTGGTGTTCCGGTGGAGAGAGTTCAAACGATTCCACAACTCTTAAGATGACTGTCAAATTCTTGGCTCAAATATTCACCACCTCGATCGGATCGAAGTACCTTAATAGTTTTGCCAAGTTGATTTTGCACCTCATTTTGAAATATTCGAAATATCTCAAACGATTCACTCTTATGTTTCATTAGATAAACATATCCAAATCTACTATAATCATCGGTGAATGTTATGAAGTACCGAAATCCTCCCCTAGCATCGCTACTCATAGGCCCACATACATCGGTATGTATGAGTCCTAATAAGTCGCCCGCCCTTTCACCGGTTTTGGTAAATGGGTCCTTGGTCATCTTGCCAAGTAAACAAGATTCGCATGTCTCATATGATTCATAATCATGTGAGTCCAAAAATCCATCTTTGTGGAGTTTAGAAATGCGTTTCTCGTTTATATGGCCAAGACGACAATGCCATAAGTAAGTGTGGTTTACATCATTGGGTTTAGATTTCTTGTTAATGTTATAGACATCATTATCGCGATTTTCAACATCAAGAATATAAAGGCCATTGAATGAAACAAAGAAGACAATAATGCATATCACTCTTGTAAATAGAAAATTTCTTATCACATATAAGAAAATTAAAACCTTCATTATCCAAACATGAAATCGAAATAATATTCCTACTTAAAGCCGGAACGTAATAACAATTGTTCAAAACAAGTATTAGCCCACTAGGTAAAGTAACTTCATAAGTTCCTACGGCTAATGCAAAGAACTCTTGCTCCATTCCCCACACGTAGGTCCACTTCACCTTCCTTAAGCATCCTTCGTTCTTTAGACCCCGCACATTTAAACAAATGTGAGTTCCACATCCGGTATCCAATACCCAAGAACTAGAAGTAGATAGGAATATATCTATAACAAAGATACCTGAAGTTGAAGCAACTCCTTTGCTCTTCTTCGGTGCTTCCTTGTATTTTGCGCAATTTCTCCTCCAATGTCCAATCTCATTGCAATGGAAGCAGCATTGCGTCCTCTTGGGACTTAGGCTTAGCCTCTTTAGGCTTGGAGGCCTCTTTGGGCTTGGCAACCTTTGCCTTAGGATTAGCAACCTTGCTTTTCCTTTACCCTTGAACCCTTTCCCCTTGTTAACCATTAGCACTTGATCGGTCTTCTTCTCGACAATCTTTGGTTTCCGCAAAGTAGTCAACATTTGAACTAACTCGGAAAGGTTTCTATTCATTCCACCCATGTTATAGTGCATTATGAAATGACTAAAACTTTTAGGTAATGAATTCAATATTATGTCGGTAGCCAACTCTTGGCTAATTGGAAAACCGCGCCTTTCAAGATGCTCAATGTGGCCCTTTAACTTGAGAGCATGGGGACCAACAGCTTGTCCTTCACTCATCTTGCATGAGGTCAAGGATGCAACCGTGTTGTACCTTTCTTGCCTAGCTTGAATTTGGAACATTTCCATCACCGATTGTTTAAGTCGATCGTCCCCAAGTGCTCAAGATTCTTCGAAGACTCTTGCACATGGCGGAGAGCATAAGGCAACTAACATCTCGTAGAGTCACGCTTGTGCTTCGTATATTGTTCCCTTATTGCCCTAGCAAGATTGGCAAGCAGGTTCGTGTGGAATAGGTTCGGAGAACGTACAGCTTTCTCCTCTTGTTTGAGAACAATTCTCAAACTACGGATCCAATCCATATAGTTTGTACCATTCTCTTCCAACTTTTCCTTCTCATGGACGGATCGCAGTGAAAAGTGATTATTGTTTGATGCCATTTATTCTACAAAAAGATATACATAAAATATGAACACATATAAGTAAACATATCATATGAGAAGTATAGTGCATTTAAATAAATGCTCCCACTAAATTATACACCTTCAAATGCAAATAAGCATAATATACATTTAATGGGCTAAGATCCAACTTTAATTCAATTTCAAGTTTGCTATGGCAAACCGCTCAAAATTAAATTAATTAGGTAGAAAACATCAATCATATCACATATATGACTCTTAGATCTTTTATGAGATCAATTCAAGACATCATATGTCTAGGCATATTTTAATCTCATCTTATGCCTTGGGTCCAAAACCATTTTGATAACCCAATTAAGTTCATTCACTTTAAAACGTATAGGAACCACCATTTCCTCATCTTGCTCGCATTCGAATAGAATCAAAGCACCTTGCTATGGCAAGCCCACCCAAAACTATCCGAATGGTCTCAAGTGTTTTTAATCATGAATTGGCATAAAGAACTTAAAAGTTAAATGAAGGTTCTTTAAAGGTAGATTATAAGCATATCAGAAAGATAGTCAAAATCATGCACCAGGTAAGTTCCCAGGAAGATAGGTGAGCCGCAAGGACTTCTTAAGTACCAACTCTTCCTTAGACAGAACTCTCCTAGACATGCATAATTAGAAATCAACTCTGATTAGGCAACATAATCCTTACCTTTTATAAACAATCAGTTTCCTTTTAAATTTCGCGTATTTATGACTTGTTTCCATAAACAATCATAAGATCCAAAATTTACAATGTCTAAATCTAAACATATTAGGAAACTAAATATCATGTTTCAACTAAACATCTAATTTTAATAATTCTTAACATGTAAGAACAAATAAAACATGCATCGCAATAATTATTAAAATCATATTTTAATCAATTAATCATGCATATCAATGAATCAATCTAGCATGGACTTATAAACTCAATTTTATAACATCCAGATTTTTCATATATATATTGCAATAATTATTAAAATCATATTTTAATCAATTAATCATGTATATCAATGAATCAATCTATCGCGGACTTATAAACTCAATTTTATAACATCCAGATTTTCATATCAACATATCAGATTGTAAACACAATCACAGAATAGCGTAAAATTTGAACAAACAGTTACGCCGGTTTTGGCTTGTTATGTCGCGTGACAACATCGGCCCGAGGCTTAATATGTCGCGCGACCTAACATGCCAGTTAACCTGAATTCCACATGGCTCGATATGTCGCACGACATAGGCGGCCGAGGTTACGAGATTTCAGTTCGAACCAATACAGATTACGGCCAATTAAATCACATAAAACGGCCTTTTTACGTATTTAATTCAGCATAAATTGAAAACGATTTTCACATTGTTTCACATAAACAATTAAAAATTCTATCACATACAAAACATGCAATAAGCATATAAACAATTTATATCTTAAACCTAGCATGTTAATTCAAACTTAATCATACGAACGGGGCTCTGATACCCTTTGTTGGGTTTTACGGGTCCATGCGCAGCGGAATTAAGCATTAAAAACATAAAACCCAAGAAGCCCTAGGATCCGTTCTATACAATTAATTTGAATACTTATGAGATAGAATTAAACCAACCTTAAAACGCTTTCCGGTCTTGAGCTATCGAACGATTTGATTATGTGATATCAAATCACAAACTTCGTTCTTCAACTTGCTTGAACTCTAGGCCTTGATCGATGAACGAGCGAAGACCCTCTTTCGGTATCCACACCTTTGAATGAATTCAAGAACAACTTCTTGATGATTGCTAGATCTAAAACCTTGAAGAATATTGAGAGAATTTGATTGTGAATTTTGCTTTAAAATTTCGGCTGACCTTTAGGTCTGACAGAACCCTTGTATTTATACTACAATAGTGTAAATACCTCTTCTAATCGAATTAGGAGAGACAGTCGTCAAAAAACGCGTATTGGCCTATTATGTCGCGCGGTATATCAAGCCATTGGCTTGATATGTCGCGTGACATAAATAGCCGCTTTACGAGCCTCTCAATCATTCTTCCTCCGGTTTAACCAATTCATTCTAGTTGTGTGTGACCCAATAGGATTACATCATGTTGGCAATGAGTTCGATCATATCGAACCTCATAAGACATAAGCGGACTCTAGCAAGCCATTAGGTCTACCCAAATGATGTAACGTAAGAGTTCACGTTTCCAATGGTGTACTTCCATTTCTCCCTTTGTCTCACGATGTCATATTTGAACACAAGTCATGGTCCTTGTCAACTTGTTATTGTTCAATGCTTTCTCGATTCTTGAGTATAATGATAATTCCAATCATATTGGGGTACGGCCATACACTTTCATCATTATCACTCATCGAGGGGCCCAAGCATAACATCTCTCTTCCGAGGGACAAATTCCTTCTTGACTTATCATCCTTCCCATCATGAATCCGATCATGCCAATGATAGCCTTTATAGATATCGTGTTAAGATATCGTTTGACTAAAATCAAACATGACTTTCATCATATGTAAGGTTATGATAGTCTTAGGTCTAGGAAATAAATGAAGTAACCGTATGAGATTTAAGTATGACATTTGACCATGACATAAATCTCATGTGGGTCATGTCCAGTCACTTGTTCTCTAACAAGTACCCATAATTTCAATGTGCATCTCTTATGCATATAATCATCACATGATTATCCATTGACAATTATACTAATTTATTCTCTTAATAATTAGGGACAGAGATTATTATAAACAAATATACAAAACATATAATAATCAAATAATAAACATCTCATATAATAATAAATAATGTCAACACATAAGTCTATCAATCATAGGCCTAGGGCATAACACCAACACAAAGGGAGGCTGAATTGAAGGGTCTTGAGGACGAAAACAACCTTGTTGTTGACAAAATTACTGCCCAAGTAGTTCCTATTAACGACAATACTATTGCTGATGTCAATGACGAAGCTGTTGAAAAGAAGGCTGTTGGTGCAGCCGCAGATGTTTTCAGCTTGGTTGAAGCGACAGAAGATGTTATGTGTGAAGCTGCAACAGGTGACGTAGTTAAGGTATGTAGTCCTATTGTTACCGCAGATGTTTTCATGTCTGTTCATGCCCCTATTGAGTCCAAGGTGAAGGATGAAGTCCGAATTAATTGGTTTGTTGCAAAATCAAATTTTGTATGGGGCGATATTTTTGTTGGTAATTTTATTATGATTGATCATGGGGAAGATGGGAAAGCAGATCGGCCGAGAGATAATGAGATTGATACGGAAGATAGTATAATGTTTCTGGAGGAAATTTTCATGCCTATATTTATGCTTCGTTGTCAAATTTATTCCAAATATTTGTTTCATTGGGACGGAAAAGTATTAATTTTTTTTCCAAGGACGAGAAAAGCATTGATTTATTCAAAGTATTTGTTCTTCTGGGGCGGATCTTGCCAAACATCGGATGAGAACTCGGGGTCGAGTTCTTTTGAAGAATGGGTGACTGATGTAGGAGGAACTGAGGAAGGAATCTGCACCAAGGAAGGATATTTGACGAAGTCAAATATATTAATTATTTTTGTATTTTAATTAATATCTTAGGATTTAATTTGTTTTAGTTTATATTTTATTTCTTATTTTCGTCATTAAATTTAATAGGTTGATTAGAGATGATTTTAGAGTAGATTTTGAGGAGATTTACTAGTTTTTGAGTCCTATTTAGTTACCATATAGGTTAGGAGTAATTCTAGAAGGTTTAAGATTGTTTTTCAAGTTTTATGGGCACTATAAAATAGGCCTAGTGGTGTAATCCGAAAATTAGCTTTTGATTAATTAAAATTGAAGAGTTTTCTCTCTTTTTCTGGTGGAATCCAGTTCTTGTGTTTGAGGATTCTTCGCTTGAAGAATTCTTGTGTTTAGTGCGCTAAACACGAATCTATCGCGCTTCTGTGCTGCGTCATCCGGTTATCAGAAATCCCCGTGCTAGTCTAACCTATCAATTCTAATTTCGAATTCACCAACTATTTTGAGGAGTGTCACACCAGAGATGTTAGATCTTATACATATAATTGTGTATATATCGATCTACACATACTCTTTCGTGCGGCCACAATTTCTTTTCGTCTGGACGAAGATGCAACTGCAAGCTCTTGATTCTAATCTTCTGCTTTCATCTGTTGAAGTGGAGGAGGATCCATGACGGTTTGTTCCTCGAATTGTCTTCTAGACGTACCGTCATTTCTCGATGCTCCTGGCACAAAGCGCACCACCGTATAAGCAAATCAATCGAATGACCAACGTATGCAATTTTCTTTCGCGAATTTTTCAATTATGCAATGTACGTATTAGTGACAGCATAATCCAAGGTATTTTAACAGTTGTTTTCAAATAATGCAAGCATGAGTTTTTAACTTACGGTGTAAAAAAAAACACTAAGAGACACCGCCAACAAAGATCGGCACTAACTTTGATGATTGTCACGGGTGTGCTGCTACCATGGCACTGATGTAGCAGTGTCATGCTCCCAAGCCTGTATTATTTGAAAATAATTCGGAAAGTATGTTATATTATTATGTCTCCAACGAGTACGTTTCATTATTTGAAAGTTTGGATGCAGTTAGTTGTAAAAGTCACTAATTATTCCACAAATATCCTAAATTTGTAAGATGGATAATGAGAGTATTAACGCATACTTGCTGCTAAAATTGCTTAAAAGTCAACTAATTTTCTAAAATGTCTTTCAAGTTAAAAATAAAAATAAAAAATCATTTAAGAACTGAGGGAGAACAAAATTAAATCTTTGAAAATTTCTTTAGCAAAGAGAGAACCATTAGATGATACCTTCTTTGTAGAGTTTGCCGAGCCATGCCTGTTAGAACATGGATTAATTAATATGTGTTATTTAATTCCATTTGTTATAATTATTTAATAATGTTAAAGTATAGACAAAATGTGTAGAATTCCATTAGGTGTAAGTACCATTAAATGATGGGCATAATGGTAACTTCACACCATCATCTTTATGAAAGGGTGTAGTCCCTAAATGAAGTGCCCCTTGGATTCCTATATAAAGGCCTATCCATCAAGCCTATGAATCTACTAGTTACATCATTTCTCATTCAGTCAAAACTCTTCCTAAGTAATTGAAGATTAAAGAGATTAAGGGCACTTATCATTTAGAAGATCTACTCTTCCCTACTTTCTCATTTATTCAAGAACAAGATCAAGAACACAATCATGGAATCACAAGGTACACGCTTCCGTATTATTCTTCTTCTCCTTCTCTTCTTAATCTAGTTGTGAGTCGGTTCATGGTTAATGGATCGTTAATGTTCCAACAATTGGTATCAGAGCCTACTCATATACTAGATTAAGTTTGAAATTCTTATAAAGCCTTATGCTTTAATTCTTGTATGATTTCATTTAGTTTTTGTTCTTGTTCATGATACTCATCTTGTCTAAGAGTATTATATTCATAAACTTCATTCTATTTCTGATTTTGGTTTACTCAAGGCTTTCAATTCTTAATGTAAGATTATCCTATTTTGGACATAGCCACCATCATTTGATGCGTTGTGAGTTTGTTCAAATGTATAGCCACACATTTAAAAATGTGATGTGAGTATAAGGATCTACTTGCTTTGGTTGAATAATTATTCACCATTAAGTTAAGAATTGATAGTCTAAAGGGTATTGGATGTTATGTCTCGTTGTCCTGGCAAAGGGCCCGGCGCCCTCCCCCCGCGGTATGGTATGACTCTCTCTATTTGGTTCAAAACTGTTCATAAAAGGGTTCAAAACTGTTCATAAAAGGGTGTTAAAAATGGTGACTTTTCGTCAAATCTGGGCACTGGGCACATGGGCGGTCGCCCATCTTGATCTGGGCGGTCGCCCATGTGTACAAGAATCTTCAATGCCTCGTGAAATGCAGCTTGGGCGGTCGCCCATCTTGACACAGGCGGTCGCCCATGTGTACAGCGACTTTAAAATTTGTGGAATTGAAGCTTGGGCGGTCGCCCACCTTGACCTGCGCGGCCGCCCATGTGTGCAGAAGCTTCAATGTTTATAGAACTGCAATTTTTTGGTCATTCATACCCTTTTGGTCTTTTGTGATAATTTGTTAGTAAATTATAGTATCTGGACACCAGTCGCGCTTCGGCGGTTCTTAGAGTTATCGAACTTTAAGAATGGACGGGTAGAACAAAAGATACTATCTTTTAATGATAAATTTCACTTATTTATTTACCCTTTAAATTTTCAGAAATAACCTTAAGGCCTTTTGTTTCCGATTAATTATATCCTTAACATTTTGGACATAATTAACATGCTTGTTTCCCAAAGGAGACCTTGTTGATTAAATTCAAACTTGTTAAAAGATGAATGTAAATATTGATATGTGATAACATGCTTGTTTCCCAAAGGAGACCTTGTTGTTGACTAAGTATTTACATTCATGGGGTAATAATTGAACTAAACTTTTGGTCATTTTAAATGCTGTGAACCATCCCAAAGGAAGGCGGGTGTTTAAAGTGAATTGTTTATATTCTTTATTGCCGGGGAACAAGTACCTTAAACTTTAGGACACTTTTTGTACTTGATCCGGCCCAAAGGAAGGCAAGTATTTAAAGTGTGTTGTTTAAGCTATTTGTTTACCTTAAGATAAATCAAATTGTGAGTCAATTCGCAATCCAAAGATTAGTCTTGATGTCATGTTGATTATCTTTTATTTTTGATGGAATTCATTTGATATAATTAATCGTTATGTAGTTTCTTATATATGTTTTGTTTCATTCTTGTTCTTCTCCTTCAGATTTGATTAATGCTTCATCCGTAACTACTGCTATAAATGATGCACCTTTGCTTACTGGGACTAAACTTAAAACTTGGAAAAATAATATAACGATGATCTTAGGCAATATGGACATCGATCACGCATTTGGGGAATCAAGTCCCGTAGCTCTCTCTAAAGGAAATACCGTTATAGAACGGAAAAATGTTGAGCAATGGGAACGGTCCAACCGCGTGAGTCTAATGATCATGGAAAATGCAGTTTCAGAGACATTTTTGGACAATGTCTCTGAGATCGAAAATGCTGAGATTTTACTTGAATTCTTGTGGAAACTTGTTTCCATTCGATACAAGGGTGAAGAAAATCTTAGGGAGTACATTATTGAATTATTTCATCTTTCGATCAAACTAAAGGCACTTAAGTTAGAAATTTCGGAAGATTTGCTCGTGCACTTAGTTTTGATCTATCTTCCTCCTCAATTTGGTCCTTTTGAAGTGACCTATAAATGTCAAAAGAAAAAGTGGAATATTAATGGATTACTTTCACATATGACATTAGAGGAAGATAGGATGAAATATCTCAAATTAGAAAGTACTCACTCAAAGATTTACTTCTTCTCGTGGGATTAAGAGAAGAGGGAAGGAAATTACGGTTGCAAGTAAGAAGCATAAGGGATCATTTAAGGATCATAAAGTCAAGAAATGCTTCTTTTGCAAGGACCTTACTCGCATGAAGAACGACTACCATAAATATCGCGAATGGCGAATTCGTGGATGGTATGTCATTTGGTCTTGTTTGTACTAAGGCAAATTTGGTTTCAATTCCTTAATATACATAGTGGTTGTATTTGGTGCAACAACTCACATTAGTTCATGTATGCAGGGTTGCCTGAATTACCGAATCCCCAGTGAAGATGAGAAATACATCTATATGAAAAGGAAATCCGGTTGAAGTTATAGGCATAGGGATTTTTGTTAAGTACTGGCTATTATTTTGTATTAAATAATACATTTATTGTACCGTCATTTAGGCGGAATTTGATATCAGTCACAGTATTAGATCGGGAAGGTTATTCCTGTTCATTTGGTAATAATAAATGTGATCTTATTTTCAATTCCGAGGTTGTCGGTATTAGTACTTTATCTTAACAATGACAATTTTATTTACTTCAAACAAGAGAATACTATTAATGAGTCCCATAATAATGAAACCAAAACTAAAGGCACTAAGCAAAAGTTATCAAGTGAAAATTCTTGTATTCTATGGCATAGGCGTTTGGGTCATATCTCCAAAGGGAGAATTGATAAAGCTTATGTCGGAGGGAATTCTAAAAACAACTTGATACTCCAGATAAAACTTTTGCATTAAAGTGTTTTAAAGAATAAATTTACAAACATTAAAGGAAATAGAATTTTGAGAGTATCAAACGTCTTGGAACTAATTCATATGGACATTTGTGGACCATTCATTAACCCTTCATGGAATGGTCAACAATATTTCATTACGTTCATGGATGATTACTCTCGTTATGGATACATTATTTTCTTCATGTAAAGTTTCAATCATTGGTCGTTTTCAAGTCTTTTAAGGCATAAGAAAGACTATTAAGAACGTTAAATCCGATCATGGTAGTGAAAACTACGGACGGTATAACGTATTGGGTGAATAACGTCCGGGTCCTTTATATTCGCTATTTTGAAGAGTGTAGGATTGTCCCTCACTACACCATGCTGGGTAAACCTAGCATAGTATATTGGAGAGACTTAATCCTTAAGGATATGGTAAGAAGTATGTTTTCTTGTACTTCTTTACCTCACTCATTATGGGCGAAACATTAAAAACCGCAGCTTATATTCTCAATAGAGCACCTTCAAAAAGCTACCGACAAAACCCCTTATGAGTTATGGACGAATAAGAAACCGTCCTTAAATCATCTTCATGTATGGGGGTGTCCGGCGAAGCTAGACCTTATAGGCCTAATGAGGGCAAACTGGACCTAAATACTGTTAGTAGCTATTTTGTAGGGTATGCCGAGAGATCTAGGGGATATAAATTTTATGACCCGAAAACTAAAACATTTTTCGAGACTGACAATGTTAGGTTCCTTGAGGATATTGAATTTAGTGGGAGAAATAGTAATGATTTTGAATTTGAAGAGTTAGAGGAACCACTCTTTGTTCCTCAAACTTTAGTTCCTGTTGAAAATCAAGTAATTGTACCTGAAATTCAACAAAGAACATACAATTCAAAATAATATAAAGACTCCCGTAAATAACGGACAACATGAAAATGTTGGACATAATGAAATTCAACAACCTCAAAATGAGGATGAACCGGTGCCCTTAAGGATATCTACTAGAGAAAGAAGAAATATTATTCCGGATATTTATGATATGTATCTTGCGGAGAATGAGGACACCTTAGGTTTAGTGGGAGATGATCTAATCACCTTCCATGAAGCCATTAATAGTTCTAATTCTCATAAGTGGATCAATGCCATTAATGAGGAGTTAAAATCAATGAAAGACGATGACATTTGGGATCTTGTCCCATTACCTGAAGGTGTAAAACCTATTGGTTATAAATTGATATTTAAAACCAAAAGAGATTAGCAAGGTAATATGAAAAGATATAAGGCACGTCTTGTTACTAAATGATTTACTCAAAAGGAAGGCATTGATTATAAAGAAATATTTTTCCGGTATCTTCTAAAACCTCTTTTATGATCATTATGGCATTAGTGACACATTATGATCTTGAGCTTCATCAAATGGATGTTAAGACGGCTTTTCTCAATGGCAACATTGAGGAAACTATCTATATGAAGAAACCGTAAATGGTGACTAATTCGGATCAAACTAGTCAACCTGGTTTGTAAACTTAAGAAATCCATTTATGGGCTTAAGCAAGCATCTCGTCAATGGTACTTAAAATTTAACCAAGTTATTCTTTCATTTGGCTTTGAAATGAATCTTGGTGAAGATTGTGTGTACCATAAGTTCAGTGGGAGTAGATTTATTATTTTGGTCTTATATGTGGATGATATTTGAATGATATTTTCTTGCTAGTAATGATAAGGACCTTCTAAAAACTAAGAAATTTCTCAAACAAATTTGAGATGAAAGATCTTGGTAAGGCATCTTTTGTATTGGGAATTCAAATTCATCGTGATCATTCACGAGGTATTTTGGGATTATCACAAAAGAGCTATATAGAGAAGGTATTACAAAGGTTTAGCATGGAAAATTGTAAACCACATGACACCCCTGTCTCTAAGGGAGATCAATTCAGTTTAAAGTAAATGTCCTAAAGATTAATTTTAAATCCAAGTATACGGAAAATATCCCTTATGCACCGGCAGTAGGAAGCTTAATGTATGCGCAAGTCTGTACTGCATGCACCTTGTATTTATTATTGGGATGCTTTGTCAATACCAAAGCAATTAGGAAAAGAAGAACATTAAGTCGCATCCAAAAGAATGATGAAGTACCTATAAAACATTAAACTACATGCTTATGTATATAAAATCAGATCATTTTTGAGATCATTAAGTATTCCGATTATGTTTTAGTGGATGCAAAGATGTCGAAAGACATCCTACGGTTATGTCTCTTGTTGAAGAGAAATAAGTATAAAATGAACAAATAGATATACAATTTATAGGATCAAACTCCATGTTATTGGATCCATTTTGTAAAGTGTAATCTCTTTTGATGTTTCACGAGCATACTGCTCATATGGGTGAAACAACTTTTGATAATGCTTAAATCAATGGGAGTTTGTGTTGTTATCTATTTCTTTGTGTTATTATTTATATTGATCTCATTTGGTTAAGTAGGACTAGTTGGAGAATATATATATGCGTTCTTCATATATATTCATTAATATTCCATGCTACATATCTATACTTAATCTATGTCTTTTAGTTGAATATATATATGTGATTAATGTGGGTTTAGTTGCGAATCAATTACAACGACTGCCCCTTTAGTCCCTATACTTATAAGACTAATGGACGGGATTGTGTTGGATGACAATAAACGTGCACATAAGGGTTGTCATTCATGTTATAAATGATTAAGGAATTTATTTAGTAAAAGATACATATTAATATTAATCCAAGTGGGAGATTGTTAGAACATGGATTAATTAATATGTGTTATTTAATTCCATTTGTTATAATTATTTAATAATGTTAAAGTATAGACAAAATGTGTAGAATTCCATTAGGTGTAAGTACCATTAAATGATGGGCATAATGGTAACTTCACACCATCATCTTTATGAAAGGGTGTAGTCCCTAAATGAAGTGTCCCTTGGATTCCTATATAAAGGCCTATCCATCAAGCCTATGAATCTACTAGTTACATCATTTCTCATTCAGTCAAAACTCTTCCTAAGTAATTGAAGATTAAAGAGATTAAGGGCACTTATCATTTAGAAGATCTACTCTTCCCTACTTTCTCATTTATTCAAGAACAAGATCAAGAACACAATCATGGAATCACAAGGTACACGCTTCCGTATTATTCTTCTTCTTCTTCTCCTTCTCTTCTTAATCTAGTTGTGAGTCGGTTCATGGTTAATGGATCGTTAATGTTCCAACAATGCCCACATCCGCCAAGCAAACAAGAGGCCCAGTAAGGAGAAAAGCTGTATCCGGATGGACCGGATCTATGCCATTGACCTGCCGTAATGGCAGCAAGAGTACGTCAGCACGCGGGGTCTTAGCCTGATGGTTAGAGTTCATGGCTTCCAACCTGGAGGTCATGGATTCGATTCCCCCACCAGTGGTTAGAGGGAATGACATTGCCCTCCCTAGCATAGCTAGGCGCCTCTGTGAAGTGCATCAAGGGGGAGCGGTGAAATGTGTTGATCCCCTTTAAATAAATAAAAGAAAGAAAAAAAAAAAAAAAAAAAGAGTACGTCATACCACCTTCCACATATATTATTTGGCCGCAACGTATAGATTCAAGCTCTCAATGTTGCAGCCAAATAATACACACGGGCAAAACAATCCACATTATTAGAAATCACATTTTAGGCGACCAATCCAAGGAGACCAAAAAAAATTGGTCGCCTAAACAATCTTTAGGCAACCAAAACAAAGCCTAGTCGTCAGAAGTTACTCTTTCTCGACCGCTTTTAGGCGACCAACATTTTTGTCGCCTTAACTCGCTTTACCCGAAGAATCGTCGCCTAAAAAAGATTTTTGGTGGCCACAACTTTAGCGACAAATCTAATGATCGCCATACATACACAATGGTGACAAAGTCTTTCGCGACCATTCATTAGTCACCTTACATTGTCTTAGGCGACAAACAAAAACTCTCGTCACCTTAGAAAAAACTTTATGCGACTAAATAAAACATTTGTCGCCTGAACATATTTTAGGCGACTATTCCGATGTGATCGCTTCAAACAACGGAGTTTAGGGGACTATTTTGACTCCTGGTCGCCTCAAACGGAGTTTAAGTGACTAATTCGTTTTGATCGCCTAAAACAACAGAGTTTAGGCGACTATTTTGTTCCTTGGTCGCCTTAAACCGAGTTTAGGCGACAATATCTTTTTTTTGGTCGCCTAAAACAACAGAGTTTAGGCGACTGGTTTTTGCTTTTCGTCGCCTCAAACAGAATTTAGGCGACTGTTTGGGCTCTTTGTCGCCTTAAACAGAGTTTAGGCGACTATTTTGACCCTTGGTTGCCTAAAGTATCAACTCGTTTGCGTGTGATCTTATCTAGCTTTAAAGTTGCTATCTAGTTACATCAAAGCCCAGTTCATTATTTAAAGTTGCTGTCTGATTTTTATTGTGTGGTCTTGTCTAAGACATGATCGATCAACATTAGATAATGTAAAATTAATAGTGATAGTCGGTTTTGTTCTCATTTTTTAAGCAAAAAATAATCATATTTTTGTGGCTTTAAATAGCAAAAATAGTAAATGTGATCATATTTGATACTCTTTTTCCAAAACTACCCCTAACTTATTCTTACTTTTCAAAGATAAATGCACAATTTTTAGACTTCTAATGTGAAAATATTTTAGTACTTACGACCGTTAGTTGTTATAAAATCAAGACAATTAAACTAGTTTATGTATGTGAAAGTTGTTAACTTTGCTTATAATTAAAGCCAGAATGAGAAACATTTAAGGTTGCTAAAACTGAAAAAAAAAAATGTGGATATGAAATTTATGGCTTACAACTCTCAAGATCTTCGGCACAACCAAAGATTCCGGTAAACCACTCTTCGTCTGCAGGGAGGTACGTAGGTTGGTGGCAAGGTTTGCCCACATTTTACGCATCTACGAGCATTTTCACCTGACGAAGAAAATAATAGCTCCATATATTTGAACTAGTAAAAGCCCGTGTTCAAGGACACGTTTTTTTTTTAAATGGCAAAATGGAAAAAGGACAATTTAGTAAGGGCAAAATGAAAAATTTGGCTTTTAAACTGTTCATTGTACTGTAGCAAGGACCGTTCCCATTTATACTATAGATATTCTTAGAAGGATTCGAGGATTTAGATAAAGATAAATATCGAACGTAAAATTATATTTTTTCACAAATATACAAATCAAAAACTGAAAACTTGAGATTAATTTGAAGTTTGCTTAGGGCTCGTCTGGTGCACAGTTTTATAAACAGAATTTTTTTTAAATGGAGCTTTTTTTTACGCTATAATTTTGAGCGGTCAAAATATCTCCAACTTTTTAAAATTCAATCGTCTAAAACTCTTGACTAACACGCTTAATAAAAAAAAAGCTGAGTTTTTTTATCTCCGTTTTAACAAAAACGCTCGACAAGACAGGGCCTAAAACAAGAACATGAATCGGGCCATTGAGAACAAACCTGGGCAATGTCAATGGATTGATTAAGCTCACCGGGCTTGACCTCCTGCAACAACTAAGATTGTTTTTTCGTTATCGGGACATAAGCTCCCGATTCTTCAGCCATTTTCGTTTCTTTTCCAAAAATATTATATCAATTATTATTTACATGCAACATGCATATATGATCAAGAAATTTGGAGAGAAAAATAAAAGAAAGTAAATTAGAGAAAATGTTAATTATGCTAGCCTATATGAATGGTGATCATAATGCTTGGGTGAAAATGTTAATAGGAAAAAATCTTTATAAAATGAAACCATATTCATTTTCCAAAAACTCCAATTTTAGCTTTACGATTCCATTCTCAGTAAAATTATTATTATTATTATTATTATTATTATTATTATTATTATTATTATTATTATTATTATTATTATTATTATTATTATTATTATTATTTTCTTAATATTTTTGGATTATTACAGCAGTTAAAGTATACTCCCTCCGTCCCGCTACAAAGTTTACAGTTACTGTTTGCACGCAAATTAAGAAAAAAGTTAGTAAAATAATTGTTGTGAGTATGAAAAGTGAGATTGGAGAGAGAAAGTAGGGTAGGAAATAGTAAATTGATTGGTGTTGTGAGTATAAAAGTAAAGTATGAGAAATAATTAGTGGGTGGAATAGTAAAGATTCTTTACCATTTTAGAAAGTGTGAAGTTTGTAATAAAATGCCCAATAAAAAAAGTGTGCAGTTTGTAACGGGACGGAAGGGAGTAGTTAGATAAAGTAAGTAAAACATGCCAATTCAACAAATTTGACTTGTACAATAAATAACTTCCACTTCCACTTCCACCTGACGAACACTTCTTAATTCAAAAAAAAAAAAAGTCAAAAGTCTAACATCCACACGCTTAACCATTTAATATTCCCACCATAACCCCCCTTCCATCCAACATAGAGTACTCCTCTCTCTCTCTCTCTCTCTCTCTCTTAATCCGACTCAATCTTTTTGGTTTTTTTTTTTTTTTTAGCAATACAGTTTAACGTTTTTACTATCATTTTTATCTGTCACAAAATAATATTTTTTTAATTATTTTGTTTTTAAAATGGAAAACAAAAACTCCTTATCATACTTTCTCTTCTATTTTATTTTTCATACTCATAACATTTTTTTAATTCTCGTGGAAATTCAAATTAGAAAATAAGCAATGCTAAGGACACACAATCTTTTTTACAAAATGAGTTAACGATCGATAATTAACCCGCTATACTCTAATTAAAAATATCGGTAAAATCATTATACATAGATTTTATGAGTAAAATTTTGATCTATTTATACATCTTAAAAAATTATTGGACGGGGTGCAATTAAATAAAAAACTCATTTGTCAACGCCTCCCACCATTAACCCCCACGCCACCAGAATCAGAATAAATACATCAAAATTAAAAATCTCTCCCAAAGTCAACTCCTCTCTCTCTCTCTCCCCACCTCTCCCACCAAATTTTCTCTTCTCTCTCTACTCCATTTTCATCTTTTCCTCTTTTAGTTCTGCTTTACATGGGTAACGGAATTGGAAAATTACAGCTATGTTTTGCCGGAGACGCAGGCGAAATCTCCCGCCGACGCCCCCACCATGACATCGCCGTTTACCTCTCCGACCCACTTGACGAGGGTCTTGGTCACTCGTTCTGCTACATTCGACCCGAATCAACCACCAAGCTTTACCCAATCGACAGCAACCCCACAACGACGACGTTCCGTACAATCTCCGGCGCCTCTATCAGCGCCAACACCTCCACGCCGCTGTCCACGGCTTTGCTTGATCTTTGCCATTACACCAATTTCACCCTCGACAAAGCGGCGTCGTTTGAGAGCTCCGATTCTTTCGCCTCAATTCCGCTCCAGCCAATTCCCCGGAGCTCAATTCCATCGGTCCGTTCAGGTCCAATCCCATCGGGTCGATCCGGGTCGTTGTTCGGGTCTGGACCAATTGAAAGAGGGTTCTTGTCGGGTCCCATAGAACGGAGCCTCACATCCGGCCCGTTAGAAAATCAGTACGAACAGTTACAAAGGTACAAACCCAAATCCAAGAAAATCTCTTTAATGAAAATTCTGAAAAAAACTCTAGAAAAATCAATGTCACAACCCCCAAGGGACTCCTCTTCAAACTGGATAAACGGGTCGGGTCAAGAAAATGAAATTAGCACAACCAGCATTGGCACAAGTAGTAGTATGAGCAACTATTTAAGTGGTCAAATGAGTTTAATTGATTGTAATGAAGAAGAAGATGAAAAAGTGTCAACTTCAAGTCAAAATTTACAATGGGCACAGGGAAAAGCAGGGGAAGATAGGGTTCATGTAGTTATTTGTGAAGAAAATGGTTGGGATTTTGTAGGAATTTACGATGGATTCAACGGACCGGACGCGACAGATTTCTTGCTCAATAATTTATACACCAATGTTTATAAAGAAATCAAAGCGATACAATTTTTCGAAGATATGACCAAATCCACACCAAAGGATGAATCTTTAGAAAAGTCGAAATCGAGGGTAAGAAAGAAATGGGATAAAGAAAAAGAAGAAGAAGAAGAAGTTGATCTTAGTATTCAGCATTCAGAAGTGCTGAAAGCACTTTCAGAGGCATTAAGGAAGACGGAAAAAGCGTATTTGGAGATTGCGGATTTGATGCTTTTGGAGAATCCGGAGTTAGCTTTGATGGGATCGTGTGTTTTGGTTATGTTAATGAAAGGGGACGATGTTTATTTGATGAATGTTGGGGATAGTCGAGCTGTTTTAGCGAGGAAATGTGAGTCGTTTGATCATAGTGATGGGGATGTTGTCGAGTTTGATTGTTTTCCTGATCTTGATACTTGCCAGCTCAGTGTTGATCATAGTACATCCGTAGACGAGGTGAAAATTCTTTTTTATAGTGCCTTTAAGCGTAAATCTTTGTTTGAATGGTAAATGTTCGGATGATTTAATCTTGTGTGGATTTTTTTGAAAATTTTCAGGAAGTTCGAAGAATTAAGAACGAGCATCGGGATGATCCTCTTGCAGTATCGAGTGATCGTGTTAAAGGGTCGTTGAAGGTCACGAGGGCTTTCGGAGCTGGCTTTCTAAAACAGGTACTTCACAAGATTCAACATTTTAAGCTCGATTGGATTTCAACCCTGGCCGGTTGATTGTACATAGAGTATAGTAAGAGTTTTGGACTTCTGGTATATAGAGTAATCTGCATGCATTTGTGAACACCTTCATGGATCTACGACGTGTTATTCCTCAAATTTGCGGAAAATAAAAGCTAGTGTAGACGTTTTCTTGTTCACATTCTCATTTTTATTTTTCGCAAATACAGTGCGCAAGAAAAAGAAATCATCGGCATTTTCTTAACATTAAAATGTTAACTTTTCTTGCAGCCAAAATGGAACAATGCACTTCTCCAGATGTTCAGAATCGACTACGTAGGAACCAAACCCTATATAAACTGTTGTCCCTCGCTTTATCATCATAGACTCGGGCCAAAAGACAAGTTCTTGATACTATCATCCGACGGTCTCTATCAATACTTCACGAACGAAGAGGCAGTCAATGAAGTAGAAATGTTCATTTCTACGTGCCCGGAGGGAGACCCTGCACAACATCTTGTGGAAGAGGTCCTGTTTCGTGCCGCTAAGAAAGCCGGTATATACCCTTTGACTTTTAGCATATACTGTATACATGAAGTTATTAGAGTTGACTTTTTTCGCGTAATTTTCGTATTCTGTTTTTCTTCGACGGGGCGAAAATTTTTCAAGCTTGTTTTGTTGATATTGCAGGCATGGATTTCCACGAGTTGATCGATATACCTCAAGGGGATCGGAGAAAGTACCATGACGATGTTTCGATTATCATTATTTCTTTTGAAGGAAGGATATGGAGATCATTTTTGTAAATAAAACCTTTTTTTTTTTTTTTTTTTAATTGGTTATAATAATTAAAATACACACACTACATCCATAGTTTATAGGTTAATTCCTCAAATATTCTATATCCCCTCTCAAAATAAATCTTTAAATTCCAAGAAAAATAACTATTCTATCGTACCACTTGCAAAAATTACTTCAGATATTCCAGTCCAAAATCTATTGAAGGTAAGTTTTTATTAATTAATAAATAGTGGGACTTACGTGTCACACTCACAATAATTATCCACTAACTATTTTTTACTACCTTACATTTTCTCTCTTACTCAACTATCTACTCTCACATCATATCAATATTTTTCACAATTTTCTTAATTCCCGTACTTTAACAGTTACTCCCTCCGTTTCATATAAGATTTCACAAATGATTTTGCAGCAAAATTAAAAAAAATGTACAAGTGGTGTAAATGTTATTAGTAGAAAGAGGGTGTAGTAGAGAATAGTAAGTTAATTGGTGTTGTAAGTATAAAAGTAGAGTAGGAGAGAGAATAAGTGGGAGGAATAGTAAAAATTCTTTCTCGTAGTATTAGGAAAGTAAAATTTTATACGGGACACAAAAAATGACAAAGTGAAATCTTATACGTACCGTAAAGAGTATTTTGCAAGCTCGGCGGGATGAAGGAAATATTTTGCACCCTAAAAGATTAAATTTAATTTCATAAGTTCACCACAACATATCTCAAACGGCTATATCCTTAATCAGCTAGGGGGAGATGTTGACAAGCAACTAATCTCATGATTAGGGGCACTAAGCACTAGTTCAAATCACGCGGTTTTAGAATTAATCTCAGGATTAGGCAAACTAAAATAAGAATTCATGTGTTTTCGTCCCCACTATAAAAAGTCAAATCATTTTGCCTCCTTTCTCCACTTGTTCAAAGTGTTTTGTCAAATGTTGTACTAGCTGCTATGAGAGTTGTACTTTCTTATGCTGTTACATTATATCGATAACTTTTTCATTTCGCGAAATAGAGAGAGAGAGAGAAAATAACATTCAAAATTAATAATTGACTTAATCTATAGTATAAATTAGAGTGGTGTTTGTTACAGTATTATGAATAGTGACAAGCGGCGAATTTTCCATTTTGTCCTCATACATTTGTTCCTTTTCCATTTTGTCCTTAAAAAAAAAATAAAAATTAAAAAAAAAAATTAAAAAAAAAAAACAAAAACACCCGTGTCCTTGACGAGCATGTACTAGTTTATTATAACAGAGACACTTGAAAGTGCATATCATTTGGTGAGATTTAAACCCTTGACTTTTCTCGCAAAAAAAAAATATCGGATGTCACTTGAGCTAGAGTTTTTTGGCAACATTCAATTTCAGAAGTTAAAAAAAAAGAGATAATTGACCAAAGAATAGAAATTAAGAAAAAAAAAGCAAAAAAAAAAATTCTTTGAGTGGTTTCAATGAATTTGTTAGAAGATGATGTCAAAAAAAGTGTGGGGTTAGGTTTATACTTTATAGCAATAAATGAAATTTTATGAATCAAATGAAATTTTATGAATCAAATGAAATTATTTTTATTAATTAGATTCATGCACATGAAGACAAACGTCACGTAGATAGTTACAACATACTCACTCCGCCCCCATTCCAAAAAGGCACAAAAGCGATCTTGCACAGATATTAAGAAATAAGAAAATTATACAGTGAATTAATTGTTGCAAGCATTAAAAGTGAGATATAAAAGAGAAAGTGGGGTAAATGATAGTAAGTGAATAGTTATTGTTAGTATGACAAGTATGTTTCATGAATAAAAAATTATTAATTTCATTTTGGGAGTGTATCTTTTTAAATGGACACCCAAAATAAAAATTTGTGTCTTTTTGGGTGTGACCGAGGGAGTATATGTTTTTCTTTGAATGTTTTTTAGATTAAATTTAAAAGCTATTTCATTTGTATCAAAATTATCTTGTGAGCATTCAAATATTTATGTCCAAATGTCTACTTTTGTTTCATATGTAGGCTATCAGTTTCAAATCAGTTTGTAACTGGAAATACTTCATATATTGTCCCATTTAATAAATATAATAAATGTCACATTTAATTTATTAATTTTTATATAAAATATCATATTTTACTTCTTGGTACAATGCTCATACTACGATAAAGTTATATTATGATTTTTTTAAAGCTAGCAATGCCATAATATTTATTTTAAAAGAGACGGATCAAAATGAAAATATGTTCAATATAGTGTTCATTGTCATGGCTATTTACTCTATACATAGCCTGGTTCCTAAGGTATGGGAAGTGGTTGAAACTCTGAGCTGACTTCATATCGGTAGCGTTAGAGATATTATCCCAAATAAAGAATTAATAAATTTTGTCTATAACATATAAAGATTTTGGGTCACTCTCCTTAGTAATCAATTGGTTTTAAGGTGAAACCTCAGACTTTAAGATGGTATCAGAGCAGGTCTCTTATACGTGAAGGTCCAATAAATCACGATGTTATTTCGTGCCACCCGATTAATAAATTCACTTTGAAGTTCAATCTCCATTACTACACAGTCTTGACCATTTCTAATTTCACAACTTGAATCAATAATATTTAACTCGACAATGATGTTCAGTAGTTGAAGCTCAATCACGCTGACAACAAAAAAATTGAGGCTAACTTTCTTGAAGACAATAAAATACTCAGGTTTAACATGAATTTTTATGCCTTGACCTCTTAAATATAAATTCAAAGTTGTCAAGATTCACGGCCTCCTGGTCTTGTGATATGCTAACCGGTCTCCCTTATGGGAGGTCATAGGTTCGATTCTCCTGGAAATCATATTTGTGGATAAATATACCATGAGTTTCAGAATCCTTAGGAGTCCCCCGGGACACATTCGTGCGGTTAAGGAAGCAGCATTGCTGGGCTTGCAACCTCAGCGTGAGGAGTTTGAATCTTGGCAGGAGCAGCTGGAGCAGCCAATTTATTAGTGATGTAAGAGGGATGTAAATGCCTTGTAGGAGGGCTCCCTTGGGGCCAGGAGTATAAGTGGTGCTGCCACCCTGACTGCCTCGAGCATATCCCGCGATTTACCTCCGTTAGGACACTGAAGGGCTGGTAGCTGATGGTCCAAGATTAGTCCGACGAAGTTGGGAACATGAATATAAAAAAAAAAAAATTTGTCAAGATTCATAATATGTGATTGATAATAGTTTGGTTTGAAGTGGTCCCACATGCACAAACTTAATCATGATCATTCATCCCTAAAGAGGAATGTGGTTAATTATATACCACACTCACTCAAGGGGAAAGCAAATATTAGGATTGAGTAAATTCAAATGTGCATGGTTATAGGCTTTGAGTACTTATTATCGTTATTAGGCTCCGTTTATTTCGCGTAAATAATTTGCGGAAAATGATTTTTCGTAAAATGTTTTTTGAAAAATGAATTTTCTGTAAAATATTTTTCAGAAAATGAGATAAACATCTTTTCGACTGTTTGGTAAAAAAAATATTTTTCGAAATTTTTTATGTATTTAATGAAAATATTTTTCAATAAAAACACAATTTGAGATAATTTGAGTGGGGGCGGGGGTGGAGGGCGGGGGTGAGGGCGGGGGTGGTGGTGGTGGTGAGTGAGTGAAGTGGGGTGGAGAGTTGTTAAAAATAAATTTTAAATGATTAAATATTTTTTTGACTCGACGGGGGGTGGGGTGGGGGGCAAGGGTGGTGGTGGTGAGTGGAGTAGGGTGGGGAGTTGTTAAAAATCAATTTAAATGATTAAATTTTTTTTTGACCCGACGGGTGGTGGAGGGCAGGGCCACTGGTGGTGAGTGGAGTGGGAAGTTGTTAATTAAAAATAAATTTTAAGTGATTAATTTTTTTTTTGACCCGAGGGAGGGCAGGGGATAGGGGGTGGGATGGTGGTGGTGAGTGGGGATGGGGGTGGGGGTGAGGGTTGTGAGTGTGGTGGGTAACGTGTGGTGTATGAAAAGTTAGGTGTGCGCGGCTGTTAACATTTTTTGAAAAATGTTTTACTTCGAAAAAATACGTAAGTCATTTTACGTCGAAAAAAGGGGAAAAATATTTTTCCCATTTTTCAATTCTTACCAAATATCGAAAAATAGAAAAAATATTTTTCGAAAAATATTTTACGGCAAACAAACAAACAAACGAAGATTTAGTCAATTATTCAATTATTAGTGTGGAAAAGCTTCCCTCAAAAAAAGGGTTAGCCATTAAGCATTGGGTGACCCTAGCTACCATGACTTTCTAATTATAAATTGGAATGTGTATAATTAGAAATATTTATTTATTTATTTTGTAACAAATCATAACTAAATTAACCCACAATATATGCAACTAGTGAAATAGTTGACCTTACATTAGAAGACAAAATTTTATTTTCTTGCATGACAAGAAATTTTGTTGAGTTATTTCAATTCCATAATGAGTTTTGATGACTTGTGATATTATAGTTTAAAAAGTACTCTCTCCGTTCCACCGCAAATTACACATTTCCTAAAATAAAAATATTTTATTATTTTTATATTGATGAAACCCCCATATCATACTAAGATCATCTACAATGGTTTCAATACCCTCACAAAATTCAACACCCACTTTAAGATTCCACATCAGCTTCTCTCTCTTTCACCTAATAATTCAACACCCTATTTTGTACAACCACAAGCACTTATCAAGTCAAGGTGCAAATTGAAGGTTTCAAACCTTAGACCATCTACGATGATTTCAAGACCCTCACAACATTTAACACCGACTTTAACACTTCACATCAGCTCCTCTCTCTTTCACAACACCCATTCAATTTTTAACCCGTTTTGTTTAATAAAATTCAACATCCTTTCAACTCATCATCATTTACCCCACCACTTTTATTTTATTTTATATTCTTTATTTTTATGATTAGTAAAATAATAATAATAATTATTATCATTTATAATTAAAAAAAATACTTCATACTTAATTAATTTTTTAATTGCAATTAAATGAATACGAAAAATGACGATAAACAAATACTTCATACTTAATTAATTTTTTTAATTATTGGGATCCATTTCACTAAAAAAAAAAAGGGTTTTTTTTTTTTGTGAAAAATGAAGGATAATTGAGAAATTTATATTGAAAAAATAGTATTTTTTTCTGTGTCCAAATCAAATGAAAGAGGACTCCATTTATAGAGAAAAATAAAATTATGGATTTTGGTGTAAAAAAATTAATTTTTTTTATATAAGATAATTGCATTTGAAAATTCGGATGAGATTCAGAAAAAAATAATTCAGTGACCAATTATGATGTGCCAAATGGCCAAATCAATAGTTGAAAATGGGATTCAATACCTATTTGAATTTTTTCAACTATTAAAAATGGGTTTTCAATACCTTGCAATGGTAATGGTTTCAATAGTTGAAAATGGGTTTCAATACCCCCATCGTAAATGGTCTAACAACAACAATTCAATTATTATTCCCTACCTCATTTCTCTCTCTTACCTCATTTTTCACTCATGACACCTAATTCATTAACACTTAATTTTCGTGCAAATAGTAAATGTATAACTTGTAATGGGACGGAGGGTGTATAGTATAACTTGATTTCATGGTATATAATTCTTTTATATATATATTCGGTACTTGCGCTCCCATAGTTTTAGGGTTCATGAACTCATCCCCGAGACAGAAATATTTAATGGAAAAAGTATAAAAGTTTCAATTTCAGCCAAACTTTGAAATCCAGTTTGACATAAAATGGCAAACTTTTGACTCTTTTTTATCCAACTCCACAATTCAACGCGGGGCATTAGATTCTTCAAATGGATTTTGAATATCTTCTTTGGTTTCAACCAGAGAGGATTATTAGAGTAATATTCCATCCGTCTCCTAACAACTTATCAAACTTTTTCCAAAAAATGTTGAAAATACAGATCAAAAACTATAGAACCTAACTGCTACCCTGCTGACTGCTCATCTTTTAACAGCATACGGTGACTTCAATGTGTGAGTGTGTGTGCGCGTCCAAGGTCATATCTTTTCTCAAGAACTCGTGTAAGGCTGGTACTTTTGATAAAAAGGGAATTGGAGAACAAATCCATCCTCAAAACCATCAAACCCGAGTGAAATCTTTATGAATGCAAGTAGGATTGCATGGATAAGGGCAATCAATATGTTTCGCTTCTCTTCGGTTGAAGAACCAATCTCCTACTGATTCTGCAATAGTCTGCTCAAGCAGGCAATATAAAATCATTCCGTTACTTCCATTTGACAAATGCAGAGAGAGGTAGTAAGCATTTTTAATATAAATGATATTGCAGTTTATTAAAGGTCAATAACAGTCCTACTTTATCATGCTAAAAAAAAAACACAAACAACAACCATGGAAAACGGACTTAATTGAAAATATAGAGATTCATAGATGGTGCCGATTCACAAGTGATGTAATACGTACTCCCTCCGGCCTTATTTACAAGAAAAGTTTAGCTACAAGAAAAGTTTAGCAACACCCATACCCACAACCAAGTCTGGACACTAGTACTTTGGCAAAATTGAAGGGTCCGAGCATCACAGTTAAATACAGTTGCATTTAATGATTTTTGCTTAATTTTAAAGCCACCAAACTAAGGTACTTATTTTCTTATAAACAAGGCCAGAGGGAGTAGCCTCTATACGGAAACATGACAGAGTGGCTTTTATTAGGTCAGGGGGGCGAGAGAGAGAGAGAGATGGAATTTGACAAGTAGACAGGCTGATAGAGAACAATTTAAGGCAAACTGGATTTTTCCGAGCCTTAATCTTCATATGCTAGCTGTTTACCGCAGGGTAAATAGAGTAACTTTATTTACCTTTTTGTTAATTCTTGGAGAATTGGGAGCATGCCATGTCTCACCCATCCATGTTTGACAATGAATAAAGCAAGAATTTATGAACAATCCCCCATCTTTTCTTTGCTGAAATTCTGACATAGCCTTGAGCATTGAATTCCTGAAGCCTGTATATGATGTATATATAGTTCTTGTAAGTAAAGTTGGGATAGCACATGGAACACTATCAGAGTTCATATTGGTCAAATTGTTTCAGTTCATCTAGTAGCTATACCAATTTACCCACATGACCTCAGTGGTGGAGCCAGGATTTCTTTGAATCGGGGACAAGATTATTTACATTTTTGAACACTGATGAAATACATAAATTTAGTTTATAAAAGGGCAAAAATATAATATAATGTTATTTTTTCTTGATCATTAGCGGGGCAAAATACAATTTTTAATAGTAAAAATCAAAATTTAATAGAGCTAATTTGGTACAATTCTAAAAGTAAAGGGGCGCAATTACCCCCTTATCCTAAAGGGTAGCTCCGCCCCTGCCACAAGTGACTCATCAGAAGGAAAACCTCATAAACATCATAAGAAATTTAATATTTTCCAAAGGATATTAATACTATACTAAGGTCTCGTTTGTTAGCAAGGCAAGGATAAGCATAATTATTTATCCCCGTATTAATAATCCCCATATTAACAATACTACCCCCTTCTGTGAGAAACTATAAGGGGATAATCCCCCTATCGGTCCCAACCTTCAAATTAATCCAAAAGTTTGAAATCATATCAAACAACCTTATCATGTACGTATTATTTATCCTCTCCAGTCTTTTACCGGGTTATCAAGCAGCCCCTAAGGGTTTTTTGCGGAAATTTCTTTTGATGCTAAAAAATATTTGGCTTACAAACATGGATCATTTGAGAGGAAACAAGGAAGTCCTAGTTCACAATATATCAAAAAAAGCTCATGGACAAAGCTTACACATGATCAGTTACATAGAAGCATCACCTTGCAAGACTTTAATTTGGCTGGGAGAACAAGCATGGATATTAAGCTTGCATCTAAACCAGCTGCCATTAGGATCCGACTTATCTGGTACCAATATGTTCTGAATCTGCAAATATCAAAATTTTGATAAGGCAATTTCCCTGGAAAAAAAAAAAAAGATGCACGAATCAACATACTGAAAAAGTGATCAAAAATGAAATTTACCTGCCAAAAATCATAAGCGGGGTTCACGAGGAAAACAGGAGTCTTTATGCTTTTTATAATTTGTTGAGGAAAGAAACACTGGAGTGTTGTAGATAATTACAAGAGATAATATAATGTAGTTAGTGATGAATTGAAGCAGAAGCAGAAAGCATCTTACACATCATTAGTGCCACCAACAAGTACTTCCTCCGTCCATAAATGAATGTCCAAAAAAAAAAAAAAAATTTGATCTTTGATCAAAAGTAAATTTGAACAATTTTTGGACATTCATTTTGGGGTGGAGGGAGTAACAACTTTAGTTCTAAAGAGCAAGGAACCTTGGAAGGATCCATTTTCGCAACACAATCCTTGTCTAGACTTCCTGCTACACCCTGAAAGTATAAAAGGTAAGAATGTTATGTAGTCCACATAAATAGATGATTGAAGAACATAAGAAAAAGATGAGACTGCAGTAAAATTTAAGCATATTGGCAATGCGAAATCCTTATCCATGTGCATGCTCTTCTGCAATGAAAAACGAGGCCAAACGACCCCAATTTATGGTTCGTAGCGTCCGATTTTAATCAATTAATGCAATGTACTTACTAGTTCTGTAGTTCTGACATTATGATACGTACTTTCTAAGTTTGTATCATATAATGCAATATACTAAAAAAAATAACGACGTTAAAATTCTAAAAAAATTAAAACGTCGCATATAAAATATCATTTGGTTAGCAAAGTCAGATATTTTGGGGGGTAAAAGTGTAAAATTTTGTTAAAAAATTAACGAGGTTTCTTTACTCATCCAAAAAAACTAACGAGAGTTTCCTCTATTCACAAAATCAATCAGACAACCACCCCACCACCACACCCGTCACCCCTCTCAAACCCGACAACCACCACCTATTACCCCTCCCCCACCAACCACCACAACATTTCCGACCACCACCTTACAACTCTAGCAAAGATCACCCATTCCTCCATTAAAACCCCTCTTTATCTCCAAAACTCATTTGAAAAACCCCTCCACCAAAAACAAACCCACTTCAAACCCATTACCACTATTGTCCACCGTCCCCATCAGTCACCCATTTCTTCATCAAACCCAATTAACAATTTTGAAACAAGCATCAGATTTAATTTATGCTCATTTGAAACAAACTCATTAATCTTCAAACATATTTAAAAATAAGAATATTAAATCTGCAATTTCGAACCTTAAATCTGAGATCTGGGCATGGAGGCCGAGGTCGGAGGACAGAGGGGGCATAGGGCGAAGGTCGGAGGGGCGAATTTGGATGGGAAGTGGGTGAAATCGCTGCTAGACAGAGAAATTTTAGAGTGGGGGTGGGGTGGGGGGGGAGTGTCTGCAGGAATCTATGGAGGAGTGAGAGGAAGGGGAAATTAGGCTGTAAAGGGGAAAATGAGGGTTTGATGAGGGGTTGGGGAGAGTGGCAAAGTTGAATGGGGTTGGGAAACTGAAAGGGTGCCGGAATCTGGGTAAACTTAAACCCAATTCGCTGGAAAATCTGGAACCGTCGCCGGATAAAATGGTGAAAATGGGAGGGATAGTGGTTGTTAATGGGGGAGGACTGAGGTTGAGGAAATAGGGAGGGTGTGGGTGTGGTTGTTAAGTATCTAAAGGTTGTTAGTCTTTTTGTTATGTGGTTTAGCCACATAGTTATTTTTTGATCCACGACAAACTTTGGTCAGGAAAGATAACGCCGTTTGTTAAATATTTTGTACATTGCATAAATTGAAATAAATTGTTCAAGTACGTTGAACAATGTCAGAAGTAGTAAGTACATCTCATTAATTGATTATTTAAGGTCGTACACTGCATCAGTTGGTAATTTTCCCATAATGTAAATAATTGGAACTTGTGTTAAAAGCTGGTTAAACATTGACATACATGGAGGTTAACAACATCATGGTAAAAGGACTCGATGGTGTTATTGCCGGCAACATCTTTTCTGAAATAAAGAAGAAGAAATAAACAATTAGATTAACAATCAAACCGTAAAGTGCTTCATATCGGTTAAGCTTTCATTGTAATTCAAACAATCTCAAAGATGTCAAATAGCATATGATATCATTGGAAAATCTGTAGATTTTTAATGAAACTCTGAAGCATTCACGTATGAAGCTTCCAACATAACAGATAATTCCACTTAATGATTCAGTAATTTCCAAAAAAAAAAAAGGATGTGGAGCTTTGCCAAGACATCTCTTCGAGGTCCTATAATATGAACTTCATAGGTTTGAGTGTGCTTATGTGTGTGTGCACACGCGCTTTGACAAATATATAGGGTCATTATGGATTATTCAAATAGGACAATAATGGTTATGCAGAATTATTTTTTACTCCGAATATATCAAAGCTAACAAGGTTAAAAAGTATAACCGGGATGGACAGAGCACGAATTTCAAACTCAGCGATTAAATTGTGATATTATAAGACATGATGTGGTGAAAAGCTTTAATAAAACTTATCTTTTACTCCCTCAGTCCCGGAAAGATGTTCCTACTTTTTTGGTCGTTACCACGAATGAACTTCGAGCAATAAATGTAGGTTAATTTAATTATCCTAATGAAATTCTAAAAACTGCTTGATATTATTTATAATATTGTATCAATAACAAGTATTAGATTTTCGTTAGGATATATTAAAAAGGGCAAACCCCGGTGCGCCAAGCGGGGGTTGGGAGAGGGAACCATTTGCTAGAGTCTTCCCCTGACAATTGCCAAGAGGCTGTTCGCCAAGATAGTCGAACATAAAAGATTAACCTAAAATTATTGCTCAAAGTTCTTTCGTAGTACCAACAAAAAAAATGGGAACATCATTCAGCATCAGAAAATACAAGATAGTCGAACATAAAAGATTAACCACATATACACAGTAGTGCAACTATGGTTGAATGAAACAGGAAAAACTGCAGAAAAACATACTCGTCAAGGAAAAAACCTGCATCAGATAAACACTTGACACTAGCTTTCTTTGGCAAAATTTCTCTGAAGTCATCACAGTGTATTAGAGTCGCCAACGCTCCAGCTGAACATCCTGAAAGAAGTGCCTGTGAAGTTCTAGTAAGAACTAACAGTTGGCATCTAAAATAATACTCCCTCTGTCCCAAAATGAATGTCCGAAAAATTCTCAAATTTGCTCGTGATCAAGAACAAATTTGAAAATTTTTGGGACATTAATTTTGGGACGGAGGGAGTAAGAAGGGAAAACTCCTTTTTTTGCCCATCGTACTTTGGGCGTGCTTCACTTTTATCATTGAACTTTATTTTTTTCATTTTTACCATTGTACCACAAACAATGGTCATTTATACCCAAATTTGTTATTTTATACCAAATTTTGTTTCATTTTTACCAACGTACTACGAACAATTGTGTCATTTTATACCCAAATTTGCTATAAAATGACACTATTGTTTGTAGTAAGATGGTAAAAATGATAAAAAATAAAGTCAATGGTAAAAGTGAAACACGGACCAAAGTACGATCGACAAAAACGGAGTTTTCCATATGTAGGAAAAATAAAAATAAGTTCATGAAAAAAAATCCGTGTAAAAGCTACTTCTACTCAACATAAAATAAGATACCTCTTTAGCTTTAGACAATCCCTTGGAAAAGAGTTCATCCACAATGGCTCTCCAGATTAGCTGACCTCTGAAGAGGAGTTTTGTTCTATTCAGTACCTAAGTGAACGGACAATATATTTAGTTGTACTCCCTCCTTCCTTTCGACAAGAAGAATTTAATTTACAAACCAGCTGAAAACTTACATTAAACTCATTTTCAAGGTGGCCAGCAAAGGATGCACCATCACAATAACGTATCTTCACTTTGTTCCAGTTATAGAAATCTGAATAAAGTATGAATAAGTTTAAATGAAATAGTTCAGTGATTAAGTACTGGTTATATTTAAATATGTAGCCTAACAATTACTATTCTGGAAAAAAAAAACTAAGATGATTGAGAGGGATGGATGATTTACAACTTCAGCCAGCATTTGCACATTGTAATAATACTTCAAAATAAAGTGTTTCAGTGCATTCATCTTGTGCGAATAAATGATCACCGGACATCAGGACATCTGATGAAATCTCCAGTGTCAAAAGAATAAGCTTGTTAAGCTATAGCCTATAATATCAACAAAATTCGTAAAAAATGGAATTTGAATCACACAAGACTCTGGCATGATTTCCCAGTATTTTGACCATTTTAAGAGTTGAAAGTTTCACTAAAAAAAATAGAACTCTACGAGCAACCAAGTCAAATTGCAACATTGAAGTGACAAAGCAAGAAATTTTGCGCGGGATATAGTTTTGAATTTTGATTGCGAAAAGTTGGTACTGATATAAACATAATAATGATGCATGAATGATAATGTCGAAAACTTATCAAGATTTACCTGGATTCTGAGATGGATCACGGCTCAAGATTCCAGAAAATTGAACTTGCTTCTCCATGAATTTTACAGAACCTAGTGGAGTTCGCTTACGGTCACGACATGAAGCTTTCGTATTGCACCAACCTCCACCCTACAAATTAAGTTAGAATCGAAAACGATCTTATCCTAAAAAAAAATCTCTGACAGCAGATACTGTACACGTATTTGTTTACTATTAGGAAAAAGCAAGGGATTGATTATGAAAGTCTACAAGTTTAAAAGCCTAAAAATATGAGAGTTTTGGGGAAACCTCAATATGAAGAAGCCAACTATGAGCACCAGATCCAAAACCTTCTTGAAAATGGTATCCAGCTTTACTCCCATCTAAACAATCTGCAATTCACCAACATAACACACACTAAGGGCTCGTTCGGTAGAAAGACAAGAATAATCATGATTATTTATCCCCGTATTAATAATACCACCCCTTCCATAGGATAAATAATACTCCCTCCGTCCCTAAATGAATGCAATTTTTTTTTTCAAATATGCACTTGATCAAGAGCCAATTTGATTTTTTCCGACATTCATTTAGGGATAAAGGGCATAAGGGATAAGCCCTCAACCTTCTAATTAATCCAAAAGTGGCAAAACCCATATTTTGGTCACTAAAGAAATCATGTTTTTGCAATGTGCTCATTGAAGTTCGTATTTTTGCAATGTCATCATTCTAAGTACACGATTTTTACAATGTCCTCACTCCGCAAACGGAGACGCCAATTTTTTTAACGGCCAAGGGACATGCTATCACGCGATTAACAACCGTTACAAATTTAACTTTCCAGATCAAAACCAACCATAGAATATCAAAAAGACCACGCCATTTCATTTTCATTTCTTCAAATTCGTGTCAAAAACACCATTTTCTGATGGATATTCAATGATAGAAAGTTAAGTTTATAACGGTTGTTAGTCACTTGATAGCAAGTGCCCCTCTGCCGTTAAAAAAAAATTTGACATTTCAGTTTACTGAGTGAGTACATTGCAAAAATCGTGTACTTGAACGAGAATATTGCAAAAAATAAACTTCAATGAGGAAATTGCAAAAACATGATTTCTTTAGCGATCAAAATATGGGTTTTGTCAAAGTTTAAAATCATATCAAACAACCTTATCAGATTATCAAACGGCCCCTAAACCTAAATTTAATACAGAAATGTAAGAAGAAGAAAAATCATTACTTTAACAACTGAAATTGAAGAATTGTAAGAAGAAAATGGGCTGTTAAGATCACTTACAGGCGCCAATTAATCTAGCGTTTTTCAGTAATGTAAGGGGAACTAAGTCGTCAATGCTCGAATCGAACGATACAGTGGTCGGGGAGACTCTGGTTTGCGAATCGGAAATGAGAGAGAAAGTGAGTATGACGACGGCGAATGCAGCGGCGCCGAAGATTGCCCACTTCATTGTTACCCATTTTCGGCACCATGAAATCAAGCTTCCAAAACTGTGATTCGCCATTTTTTTCAGTCAGCGAGATTGGATTTTGGATCGAAGCTGAGAAGAACTTGTGAGATAGTTGGTGTGTCTGTGTCTGTGTCTGTGTCTGTGTCAGTGTCTCTAGTAGACAAAGTGGTGTCGTTTTATGTGATAAAGAATCTTCACCTTGGGACAATTGTAGACTTGTAGTAACTAAATAAGATGAATTTTGCTGATTATATTGGATGGAAAATGATACCCATCCGATTTCAGAATCGTTTTCCCAATTTTTTTTATCCCTAAAATGAAGATATTTTAAACAATAATTTTAGATTATTTTAATGAAAAAATTAAAACTTACAATATTATTTATACATTATTTATATGGCGTGGTTATTTGCAAGGCATCTTATTTGCAAGGCACGAAAAATGGACAAAACTGTCCCTCCCGTACGCGAACGTTTCGTGTGATTATACACGACGTTGTCAGATATGTTTCGTATAAAAATACACGAAATGTATTGAGTTATTTCGTGTAGATTCACACGAAATGTTGAATAACATTTCGTGTAAAATGATACGAAATAGTTCTCAACATTTCGTGTATATTCACACGAAATCCACAGGAGAAATTTTCTTTTAGATTTCGTATGAATATACACGAAATGTTAAGAAATATTTCGTATGATTTTACACGAAATGTCATTCAACATTTCGTGTATAAACACACGAAACATCCCACCAGTACGAATTTTTTTGCAAACCCAGTTACGTATCCTTTGAAATTGACATTGAAATTGAAAGCTAGGTTGTAAATTGATGTTACAACAATTTCCGACTCAAATTTATACTACAATTATGCATTGTAACATCCAATTTTAGGCATTAAATCTATTAGGGCTTCAAATTCAAATTTGGGTAAATTATCTGTTTTCCGGCGAAGACAGCGGCGGTAGACGAGGTCCCAGTGGTAGACTTGGCGACATTGGGAATTTTCATCCGAACCATTGTAGAAGAATTGAGTTTTCCGACGAAGAAACGGTGGTTGGCGTTGGGTACGTCGGAAATGGAGATGGGGAGGAGAGAGACCGACGTTCTTGTGCTTTGAAATGAAATTGTGATTTTTTTTTTTTGTTATATATACAAGGGCATTGTGGTCATTTCAAAGTGCCTTACACATTTGGTGCCTTTGCAAATAAAATTCACCTATTTATATACTGAACATATCAAAAGTATCGAGTTGGGCCAAGCAAGTAAAGTTCAGTCCTCAAGCAATTATGGCCACCACATTCTCAATGGGCTAGGCCCAATGATCACATGGCCCAAGGCCCATCATGATCCAAGTTATACTTCGGGTACGATCCAGCTCTACCCGCCAGTCAGGTCGACCCAATCCCAAGCGTCGACCTCGACCTACTAAACGAGTGTCGACCTAACAGTTACGGACGCACGTGCCACTATTCTTTCCATAACTTGTTCCCTACAAATCAGGAGCCGTTCAGGGACACGTTCACATGATGCATAACTGTCCCACAAATTTCAGAGCTCATGTAGCCCTGCCAAATATACCGTCTACACCAACTATAAATACATTACCACTACAACAGTTCCAAGGTAACTGCAATTTTGTCATTTGAATACTCTTGTTCAATACATTATTTGCTCTCCATACATACGTACTTACTCTCACGCCCGAGGGTCTAAGCCGGAGACACATCCGGCTCGTGGGTTCTGGGTTTTCTGTGTCAAGGAGCCGGTGATCGGTCACGCGTGGAGGAAGATTGATAAGCATATTTCGTGCGGCATCATATACCATTATAAATAATATTAATAATAATTTGTAAATATCATTAACATAAATAAATTAATCTAAAATTATTGTTGTTTTTACAAAGTAGGGGTGTAAATAGTTCGGTTTGAACAAATTTAGAGACCAAATCGCTAGTGCTCGATTTGGAGAAATTCCAAACCAAACTAAACCATGGAAAATTTCAAATCGAACCGAACAAAACCACCTCGGTTTGGTTCGGTTCAGTCTCAAATCACGATTTCATTAAACGGTTCAAACCGCGGTCCGAACTGCGGTCTAGACCGCAGTTCAAACCACAAACCTGTCCAAACTCCAAACGTTCCTCCCACTACAGCAAAAACAGGTTTTTGTGGCACTTTTTTAAGTGCCACAAATCAGAAAAAAGTGCCATAAAAGCTGTTTTCGGCACATTTTCCGGCACTTTTATAAGTGCCATAATAAGTCGCGTCGGCAATACTTTCCGGCACTTAAAAGTGCCACAATTTTCCGGCACTTTGAAAAGTGCCACAATTTCCCGGCACTTTTAAAAGTGCCATAACTTCCGGCACTTTTTTAAATGCCACAATTTTTCGGCACTTTTAAAAGTGCCACAATTTTCCGGCACTTTTTAAAATTCCATAATTTCCGGCACTTTTTTAAATGCCACAATTTTCCGTCACTTCTTTAAATGCCACAATTATCCGGCACTTATGAAAGTGCCACAATTTTCCGACAGTTTTTTAAGTACCACAAATTTTCAACAGTTTTCTAAATGCCTCAAATTTTCACTACTACTACCTATTTGTAATATTAATAAAAATGATTAAACCTGATGCAACGACTATATATTTGTAATATTAATAATAATGATTAGAATAATAATAAATGCTAAATAAATCATTAATTAATAAAAACATAATATTAACATAAAAAGTAACATAATATATACAACAAGTTTCGTGCCAAATACCATTACAAAAGATAGTGTAATAATTACATTAATAAGTTTTGTGCCAAATACATATTGTTCCATGTGTTTCAACCACCAAAATGATGCAAAAACAAAAAAAACACATTAAGATTGGCCTCCACCAGCCTCCACCAAAATGATGCATCACAATGTACCTATAAGTTAATACATGCAATAAAATTAGAACAAGATTCAAAAAAGTTGACTTAGTCCCTTCAATTATTTTTTTACCCTAAGCTAAATATTACTTGTACTTAGTTAAAAACCTGGACTAGATTCAAAAAAGGAAGTAAGTAAATGACTATACCTCCAAAAGTTTCCAACTAGCTCATATCTCAATCACTCTCTACCTGAAAGGAGAAAGAAGGAAAAGAACACATTCAGTAAAACAACTTAAACCAAACAGCTTGAATGAATAATAATTGGAATGTTTACCTGTTCTTGCCTTTTGTATATAAATTGTAACACTAATAATTTGTGAATAAATCTTTACAAAATGATTCTTCTACCATCCCTAAATCAGTAAAACAACTTAAACCAACAACTGAAACATTGCTTAGCCCCATTAGCTCATTCAGACTCAAATCACCAGAAAAACGCTATTGAATTCATCTTTCGTTGGCACTCTACATACAAATAACTTACTAAGCAGGTGAGAATATGGAGCACCGTCTTTTATGCAAATGGTAATGCAACAATGTGTTACAGTACAGACCCATAGCAAGACAAGCCTAAAATTGAAGAAAAAAACTAGACAATCAAGTAACCAAAAACGCTATTTTATGGGCATACCGTCATGAAGAAAAGGCCTAACAGAAGGCCACGATATGGAGCAATATCTGATTCAACCTGCAAAGAGAACTCGGTTTCTGCAAGGAGCAAACCAGCTAAAAATGCTCCCAGTGCCATGGAAAGGCCAGCCTGTTTCAATAATCATAAATTACGTGCTGAGTGTTGTTTGCAAAATAAAACTTCATAACACAAGTGGACCTACCCTGGCAGTAAGAAGACTGGTCCCTAGAATAACTAGGAGGGTATTTGCTGAGAATCTCTCATTTTGATTCTCAGCGATTTGCTTGTAAATTGGCCGAAGCAGCTGCAAGTTAGCACGGGGGATATAAACTTACAAATGTTATAAGAAGCTCTAAATATCTGTACGTTAAGAAGCTGTGATACAGGTCTATCAAGCAAGTTAGACACGTAATAACAGGGAAAATACAGCAGAGTTACTTGGAGTTGTAACAAATAAACATTTTGGAGCCCAAGAAACTAACGCCCTGTCAGTAGCTTGTTTTGAATATGAAATATGCGGTTATCTTTAAAGGCCAAAATCTAATGAGTTTACCAAGCGCCCTCCTGCTATTATGGCACTAATAGCAACAATAGCCTTCACAGCAGCCAATCCAAGAGCTTCAGCAATTGCTTGGAACCCAATCTGAGAACATGAGATTAATTGCAAGTATAAGAATATTTGAAACTAAAATTAGTGAACTTGCAGCTTTGCTTGCAATTTCACATGAAATCTGTTATCAGATGAATGGTGTGAATTCTTACCCCTCCTTTTGATGAATTGGGTGAAATGAGAGGTATGAGTATTAGCAAAACTACAACAGCCAAATACCGGGTGCAAAAAAAAAAAAAAGAGGATAGAGTAAATGAGAGAACAGATAATTTTATAATGGATATGATTAAAAAAAAAAACGAGGGTATATATTTTTCAAACAAACACCATCAAGAAATCCATCAAAAATCAATACCTTACTCTAGTTAGCAAGCATATATGTAGAGTACCTATCAATCCTTGCCACTACGTTTTCTGATGACATGATCACAACTGGCACTTCTCTAAAAGTAGATGATCCCTGAAGAATTTACCATGCAAGTAAACTCAGCAAAACATCCCAAAAATGGAAAACTAATTTAAACTATGAAATTCAAAAGAAATTAAAAAAATTAAAACTTCAGAAGAAAAAAAGGTAAGGATATTAACCTTAATTCTTTTCAGTAGTTCATAACCAGTCATTCCAGGCATACAATAGTCTGTAATTATCATATCCACCTTCAATTCCTAAAATTAAAATCCACACATCAATTTACATTAAAATTACAATCTAATGTGAACATTAAATAGGCAGAAGAAATAAAATTTAAATTCAAAAAACCTACATTAAAACCAACAGTTGAGCTTTTTTCCTCATCCAGCACCAAAAATTGGAGAGCTCGCCGTCCACTATCCACCGCCGTTACTGTTTAATGTTTTCAAACATCATAATTTTGTTCATTCATAGCTCAAATTGATAAATTATGTAGAACAGTATAAAGCAATCGTTCAATACTTTGTACCTATGCAAGAGGTGATTTTGAGCAATCGTTCAATAACTTTCCGTTTGTAGATGCGACCACTGCCATGGAGGAGGGCCCATTCAGCATTAGGGCAAAATCCATTATAGCATCTCATAAAAAAATCCTCAAAAACTGTAAGTAGAAGTGTAATTGGAATTGATAGACTGATAAGCGGGTGAGGCAGACGGCGAATCGGCGGCGGCTGTGGCATCGGAGAGTCGAGAAGGCGGCGATTGGTCCATGGATTTGTTGTCTCCGTTTGTAGATGCGACCACTGCCATGGAGGAGGGAGGAGATCAACGGTGTCGGCAGTTGACGGGGGCTTAACTTCACTACGGTTGTGACTAACGGAGGAGAAATGGGTGAAGTACGGTGGCGATGGAGATGGCTGGGAAGGGAGCTCGTCGATTTTGGGGGTAGTGGATGGTATTGATGATCGCAGATTTTGTGGGGAGGGGGAGATGAGAGTAGGTCGGGAATGGAAAAAGATTTAAACTTTTCATTATTTTGTGGAGGGAAAAAAAAGGGGGGGGGGAAACTAAAAAATAACCAAAGGAAATTTTGGTTCAAAATTTCTAACTTCTTCAGTCTATTTTTGAAAAAATAGTTAATTTTTAAAAAGTTATATAAAAAAATTATAAATTTTGAAAGAAATAAAACTTAACTTTTTTTTTCAAATTGGGCTTTTAAAAGAAATTTTTAACATAATTAAAAACTGTTACGAAAAAAATAATTTTCTCACAGTTTTTGAATATAAAAGTTAACTTTTTAACAGTTTTTTGAAAAAATGGTTAACTTTTTGAATAAAATAGTTAAATTTTTAACAGTCTTTACCATAATTAAAAACAGTTATGATTTACGTATAGTGGTGGTAGGGGTAGTAGTGGTAGTGATAGTAGTGGTAGTGATAGTAGTGGTAGTGATAATAGTGGTAGTGATAGTAGTGGTAGTAGTAGTGGTGGTAGTAGTAGTAGTGGTGGTAGTAGTGGTGGTAGCAGTGGTAGTAGTAGTAGTAGGGTGGTAGTAGTGGTGGTAGTAGTGGTAGTAGTAGTAGTGGTAATGGTAGTAGTAGAGGTGGTGGTGATGGTAGTAGTGGTGGTGGTAGTAGTGGTGGTAGTGGTGGTGGTAGTAGTGGTAGTTGTAGTAGTGATAGTGGTGGTAGTGGTAGTAGTAGTAGTGATAGTGGTAATGGTGGTAGTGGTAATAGTGGTAGTAGTGGTATTAGTGGTAGAAGTAGTGGTAGTAGTAGTAATGGTGGTGGTAGTAGTGGTAGTGGTAGTAGTGGTAGTAGTAGTGGTAGTAGTAGTGATGGTAGTAGTGGTAGTAGAAGTAGTGGTAGTAGTGGTAGTGATAGTAGTAGTGGTGGTAGTAGTGGTGGTAGTAGTGGTAGTGGTAGTAGTGGTAGTAGTGGTAGAAGTGGTAGTGGTGATAGTGATAGTAGTGGTAGTAGTAGTGATGGTAGTAGTGGTAGTGGTAATAGTGGTAGTAGTGATATTAATGGTAGTAGTAGTAGTGGCTGTGGTGGTGGTGGTGGTAGTGGTAGTGTAGTAGTAGTGACATGCATTTACATAATTCGGTCGGAAAATAACTGCAAATTACTAAAAGTGTAAGAAACTAGCGTCACTTTCGACAAAATTTCGGAACTTCGTGGCACATTTAAAAAAGTACCGAAAAATTAGCGGCACTTTTAAGAAAGTGCCAAAAAACTTGCGGCAATTTTTCAAAAGTGCCAGAAAATTTGCGGCACTTTTTCAAAAGTGCCGGGAATTTAGCGGCACTTTTAAGAAAGTGCTGAGAAATTTGCGGCACTTTTAAAAAAGTGCCGGAAAATTAGCGGCACTTTTGTAAAAGTGCCGGAAATTAGCGGCACTTCTAAAAAAGTGCCGGATATTTGTGGCAGTTTCTGAAAAGTGCCGGAAATTTGTGGCACTTATTAAAAAAGTGCCGGAAATTGGTGGCACAAAATTAAGTGCCGGATTAAAAGTGCCGGGAAAAGCCATTTTTCTTGTAGTGTCCTTACCTATTTATTTAAAAGACATATTAAAATTACAAAAGCACTTTAAACTGACATTGGTCTGAATGTATCAATTTTTTTCTTATTCAGCCCGATATGCTTGAATCTCATTGCTAGATTAAGCACATGGAATAGTTGATGCTCTAGTGTTCGCACTTCAGCTCTAAATAAACGTAATACTAGTTTTTATTTGGATATTTCTTCAGGCTTCCAACAAGCATATCCAATGAGCTTAATTTAGAAGATAACTGTTATAAATCAAGTGAAAGTGTACATTTTTGTGCACTGTATTTTTGTTGACTATTGTTTACCCTGAAAAATAGAAGTACATGTACATGAAACTACTGCATCTACCATGTTGATGGAATTAGAATGTTTTAGCAGATATGTATGTTGTCGCATATATAAATGCACTGGAACTGGAAAGAAAGGAAAAGGGAAAGTGATTAGGTATTTAGATTTTGGAATAGGTGATTAGGGTTTGAAAAACCAATGGTGGAAAATAAATAAAAAATAATCAACGGTTAAGATAACTGTTTGTCGGTTCAGCTCGTTGGTTCGGTTTGGCGGTTCAGCTCGAAATGATTTGGTTTGGTTCGATTTGGAGGAGTCAGGCCGCAAACCAACCCGAACTGCATGGTTTATAAATTTTTGAAACCGAGCTGAACCGTTAATCGTTAAAAACCAAACCACATAGTTTGATTTGGTTCGATCTCAAACGACGGTTTGAACCGAACCGCTGACACCCTATTACAAAGTTAATTCTTATCGTCCTCATTCAAATGAGGGGCATATGCCTACATCCTACCTAGTGCTGTCAAACGGGCCAGGTCGGGCCAGCCCGACCTAAGCCCATCGGGTTTCACTTAATGATGGGTCGGGTCGGACCTAAACATTAGTGGGCCTAGTAAAAGTGAAGTCCGGCCCATGTGAACATCGGGCCTTCGGGCCTATGATTAGTAACGACAAAAATGGCATACTATTAACTTATACAAATACACTTATTGATGATTACTTATTGCCTAAACTAAATATTGAATCTTATACAAATACAAAGGGTGAGTATAGTATCAAATATGCAGTCCTACTATGATTAAATGAGAGATTTTGAGCTGCTTTCATGTGTACTTTTTATGTATCAGTTGTAGTGTGGACCTCAAAAGGCTTTATGATCCAATTGAGTTTTGCCAAAATAAGAGAGCTTTCAAGCCTTGAGGCTGTGTTATGGAATGCAAAATAACCATGATCAACTCTCCACCATATCCAGATTAAAATGAACGATTCAGAATCAAGACTGTCATGACTATCAACATAAATAAACCACGATTAGTGTTTAGCAACCACAAATTCAAACAATCGAATTGATAAACTGTAACACAATATTATACAATACAAACTACTCCCTCCCTCTCCCTCTATCTCGAAAAGTTGATTCAACTTTGATTTTTACGGTCATTGCGCCATAATTTTATGAAAATTTAATTATCTTTATGTAATTCTTTTTTTTTTAGGAATCCCTATGTAATTTTAAAAATTATTATTAATTCACCATTATAAATAACTAGCGTAACACCCGTGTGTTAAACACACGATAAAAAAACTTTGATAAATAGGAGAAATTAAATTAAAAAAGTTACTATAACTATAAAAGTTAATTTAGGAAAAAAATTAAAATAAAAAGTATACAACAAAAATATATCATGCCATTAGTAATAAAAATAACAAACTTTAAAGAAAAATCTTGTATACAACATTTGTGGTGTCATCCACGGTCTTTTTCTTTCGTCACATATTAAAATTTTCAACCCATCACAATTATTTATCTTACACAAAATAACATACAATTAACCATTACTAAAAACAGATTATTTTAAAAACAGACCAAAATGAGTGAGTGAACAGATAAAATTGATGAACAACATGTTCATTTGCCTATGAAAATGAAAAATTTATAGTTTTTTGGTATTTATAGGCATTTTTAATAGTAAAATAGCATGTTCATTCGACCGTGTCCCAAATTTGTTGTCTCAATGTCATAGTGCGCTCTTTAAAAAAAAAACAGGGCGAGAGTGAATTCTTAAAATTTGTTTCTGTAAATACTGTAAATAGTGAAGACCAAATCATTGGCTATTGACCACTATTTAAATGCGAAAATACTGGGTTTGAAAAAAAAAATCTCTCCCCATCTGATGTAAAGTAAACGCAGCGGAAATAAAAATAAAACAAGCTAATCGATTCAATCCTCGCAAAAGGAGTAAAATCGATTAACGAATAAAAAGGGATATGAATTACTCCTCGCAAAAGGACATAATCCTAGTAATCAAACGAATAAGATTACTTTGCAAGCCAAGGAATGACTTAGTCTTCTTAGGAAAAGAAGAAAGAACCCTTGAAGAAAATAAATTGTTTATTCTTCAAAAATTGACTAATTTTCGGAATACAACTTCAGGCCTATTTTATAGTGCCCATAAAACATGAAAAACAATCCTAAACCTTCTAGAATTACTCCTAACCTATATGGTAACTAAATAGAACTCAAAAACTAGTAAATCTCCTCAAAATCTACTCTAAAATCACCTCTAATCATCCTATTAAAATAAATGACGAAAATAATAAATAAAATATAAACTAAAACAAATTAAATCCTAAAATACTAATTAAAATACAAAATAATTAATATATTTGACTTTGTCAAATATTTCTTGAACCGGATTACATCACCATCTCAATTTTTTTTATATTTATTTTAAAACGAAAGTAGTAGGACATTGTAGTAAAATGTCTTCAACTTTTTGTAATCTTATAATTACCCCGTTTCAAAAAAATATACTCACTTTATTTTTAATGTTAACTTAATTGAACATTGATCTAGAAAATAATGAAACTTAATAACTCAAATGAGCTTTTAAAAATGCTATTGATATTAATGTTGTGTTAATATAAATTTTTGGGTCAAAAATAAATCAAACTTACTATCAAAATTAAATTAGAACTATTCTATCTTTTTGAGACCGAGAAAAATATTTTTTTTAAAATTAGTTATAAGTATTTTACTAAATGTTCTAATTTGACCATGTGTATTTTTTGGCAGAAAAACAATACTTTAACTTTGATTTATTTGGTTATATTTTTGTTTTTTATTGCCTTATTTCTTCATTTAAGAATTCAATATAAAATTTTGATTCTCTTATTTCAACATTGATATTCTAGCTAATAGTAGTACAACATTCGATGAAAAAAGCTAGTGAAAAAAAAGGCAGTGATAGGGAGTATTGGTTTCATACTTTTCAGATTAAATAGGAAAAAAATATGAAAAGAGAAAATTTAAAAGTGTCATTATTTGTATCAGATTTGAATAATGACAGTTATCAAAGGTTGTGCCAAATCGATTGCTTCTTAAACCATAATGTAGCATTTCCCATTTAGCATTAAATGTAATAATGAGGCATGAAAAAATTTATGATTACAAAAAGGCTCATTATTTATATCATATTTGAATAGAGGTAAATAGGTCATTTGCTATCATTAATTTAAGAATATATTAGTCATGTGATGTCTCAAAATTTTGGAGGGAAAAATTGAGTGATAAAATCACTTCAACCTTTATATAGATATAGATATCAATTAAAATATTTAGAATTGCATAAAGATAATTAGTTTTTTAATTAAGTTTGAGTGTGTTGACTTTGTCAACTGTTTGGTCGGGGTGGGTCGGGTCTTTTCGGGCTTTTCATATTCGGACCACATGAGTCCACGGGCCTACCGGGCCAGGCCAAAGAGCCCCGATTTTTTTTCGGGCCTTCAAAATTTGAGGCCCAAACCCTTAAAAAATCGGGTGGACTGAACCGGGCCTATGGACCAAACTCGATTTTGACTGCTCTAATCCTACCACACTAAGGAATAAGGAAGAAGGGGGCGGAGCATATTTTATGCAGCCAAGTATGTTGTCGAAATGGGTAGGACGGGCCCCAGCCCAGCCCAAAAGGTTCTGCTTGATGGGACTCCGCCCAAATGACAATCACAAGTTCGGGCTGACGCATGCGAGGTTACCAGCTGGGCCGGTCTATATGGGCTAACTGGCCAGGCTTGGGGGCGCTTGGCCCTATCTTGACCATACAATAATCCTAATTCTCTATTTGGTTTTATTGCAAATACATATCATGATTACACAACACAAAATTTTTCTTTACATTCAACCACATTAGAAATTCATTACATAAAATTCTTATCGACAATGAAGTCGCGAGCTCTGATATCATTTGTTGTTACGGTGCTATCGCTATCGGGCTATCCGAGGGTTACTAGGCCCAACCCCAAAGTTAGCCCAAAAATGGGGGTTTCATGTTCCTTATTACGCCCCTCAACTCCCATTTCTTCATCATGCTCTATCAAACTCACCCGCCCTTCAACATCCAACATCTCCACACAAGAGTCCCTAAAGGAGTGGCTTAATGGTAAAGCCAACCCTTACACTTTGTGAGGTATAGGGTTTGATCTCTCTACTTGCCTCATGGCTTGGGACATCGTAAAAAATAAAAAATGCTTGGGACTTGCGGTTGGTATTCGTCGATTTCATAAGGAGCAACTTGTTTTGGTTGGAGGGTTGCCTCTAGTTCTTCGATCAACTCAAATCTATCAACACTTTCAGGAGGGGTTGGTTGTAGTCATCGATCATCCTCCAACTGCATATTTTTAAAGAAAAATAAAAGCTATTTTAGAAACATGGAAAAGTTTTAAATAGCAGCTACGACTACTTCCTTGGGACAGATGGAGTTTATGGTATGACTATATTTAAAATTTGAGTGTTAATCGTCGTAGAATCTGTTTTGTTATAATCAGGTCTATGCAAGTAGCAAAAAAAAAACTTACTGGTATAGGTTGTTTATGGCCTAATCAAACTGAAGCTAAATGACTAGAATTTTACCTATAACTGCAGCTGATTGTTCTCGCAATGAATTCGGACATTGACAACTACTCCCATGATACGAGTCTGCATGTCTTCGTGTCAGCTGAAGCTTTAGTATTGACGATATTTTTGGTCAGTGATCTGAGTCACAATTGAAATGTTGCTGCTCGAATTCAGCATACCTATTTAACCAATAAAAAATAATGAAAAAAATGCATAAATATATATTGTCTTAATTAGGCTATATATAAGATCCTGGTTCAATAAAGCTACTTGAAAAGCTCCTAGAAAATCTAATCATACAAACAGTAGCATTATTATTATTCCAATAAAACCAATTTACAAAATGCATAACCTATAGTTCAAGTATTAAAGGAAGGATCTTGGATGGCACATGAAATCTCATCCATGAATTTGATGCCATTGGAAATAATCTGGGCAACACATGTAAAGCACATTCCTTATAAGTAATGTAATTTCACCATGATAAAAGCAATGTACAAACAAGTAAGCACATTAGTCAAATGAGACACTTGTTATCGGACGGAGGGAGTACTTGTTATCAAACGTGTTCATTTTACGGGCAATTCAAGTATGGACTATGGAGTATATAATCCCACTACCACTTAATCTCCTACACATTGATAGGTACACGAACATGACCATTCTTCCACTACTAGCCACCACCTACCCACATTGTTACCTGGACTCGGCTACGAGGATCGGGTATGGGCAGTGGCGAGGCTACTTTAAGGTGAAGGGGTCACTCAACCCCCTTGATTTTGAAAAAACAAAATGTCATTTTAGTACCTGTAAATTTTAAAAGGTAAATTAATAACACTAAATATGTCAATTTCGACCCCCTTTATATGTGGTAAAATTTGTACTATGATATCATTTTGTACCCTTCGTTGCCAAAAATCTATATTATTAAATCGATTTGTTTTTCTTAAGCAATCTTGACCCCTTTGAATTTTTTTCTAGTTTCGCCATTGGGTATGGGGATCCGGGTGTTGGATCCTCCAAAATGGTACACCAAATGTAGTGTAACATAGCCGTACCACACCCACACCCATGTCCCGAGGACACAAGCAAAGGGCCCTTGCTGCAACGCCCACACACATTCACACATACTCAATTACACACATAGAGTCAATATCCATACACTCGCCTCAATTCACACACACATGCAAAAAAAAAAAAAAAAACTGATCTGCACATACCTATCCACCCACACTTGATTAATAGATCAATTGAATCTCTTTCTCTCTACCTCTTTAGATTGATCGACTCCTTCAATTTTAGGTAAAATTGGTATGATGTTCGATCAAAATAATGGTGAAGCGATACAAACAATAAATAAAATAATATATGTAAGTCATCTACTAAGATTCATCCATTATAGATAAAAAGAGTAAGTAAATCTAGAACAGTATCCCAGATGTACTATTTTGTATCATAAATCACCAAATAAAGAATACAAACATAGATCAAAAGAGAAGAACATATTTAGCACATCTAATCATAACATTATATACTAGTTGCTTAAGTTACTAAAATTCTACAAATTGATAAAAGACAAGAAAGAATCATACCTTCTTGCAAATTGGTAGGCCTTCCCTTGGTCTTCATCAAAACATGATTCTTCCCCTTCCATAAATTGGCAAGGAAAATGAGATCTCCTTTTGATGGTTTACCACCCCAGGTCCGCCTAGAAATGCCTTGAATGTAGTGTATTGAATATAACGTATGGTTGAAAGAAAGATTTAGAAAGGATTGAGAGCATAGAGCCATAGAAGCTCGAGAAAGAGGCAGAGAGGCACAAGAGGCATAAGAGCCTCTTTATAGGGATTAAGTAGGGTTAGGGCGACTTCCCAAGTAGATTTAAGCCTATATGTAGACAAAAATGCCCCTCTAATTCAAACTTTGCCTTGACTTGCTAAGTGCTTGAGGTTGTACAAAATGGGAAAGTTGGCAATGTATTATAAGGATGTGCACCGACAGGCCCAACACGACACATAATATGCCATCAAGAAACAAAACTTAGTGAGAAGTCAAAAATACCCCTAGAAATCATCCCTCTAATTTGTTTTTAATTCAGGTTCTTACTTTTTCTTGATCGAGAGATTTTAGAAAGAATATGTTTTTATAAATAAGATGCACCTTTCATAGAAAAATGAAAGAATACCAAATTCAATGTGAAATTGAAGTGGATCTAACAAAGTTAAGGAGAGATATAGAAATGTCGTACGAAGACATTATAGATATAGTTAGCGAAGGCGTTGCAAAGTCTTCTAAATCTTAGCACTTCAATTAATGGAGATACTTCTGATATAAATCACTAGACCCCAGATTCGTGGTGCCAATGGAAGGGTCGAAACAAGAACATCAACATTGTTAATATATAGCCAATAAAAAAATTTAACCACTGTAATTTGATTAAGCTTCGCATTCAACCACACTTGTTTTTTTCGACAGATTTAATCACTCTACTTGGACTACGCGTCTGGTTTACTCTTGACACCCTAACTTCATCAAAAAATGTTAGAAGAATTTAACTAAAACTATTAGGACTTAACAAGATACACGCGTGAGTCTTATGTAGATCTAATGTGGATCACATCACTCCGACCACCCCTCCTCTTCAACCCCACAGCCCATTCCAACACTGTCCCTTCATACTCATGACTCTGCCTCCTTCCCCCGCTCCATTTCTCTTACTCCGATCTCACCCCCACCCTCTCCAACACCCCTTGAATTCATCGTTGTATGGTATAGTTAATGGTCCTTGGTTGGCTAAGTCATACTTCTCTTTGGATGGGACAAGAAGCTTCCGGAAGAATGCATAGGGGACTGCGGTGCAGTGATCCGGTAGTTGTCACTGCGATGGCTATAGAAAGGAGATGCAGAAGTGAGTCGGAATTTGATGCAGCGGATTCGTCAGCGATAATAAAGAGATTGAGAGATGGTCATAGTATGATATATGTGGATCTGGTCTTGTGGGCGTAGAGATGATGGGTGTTGGCTGGAAAGGGCGATTTGGCAAAGAAGGGGCAACTGTCTGACAGAGATGATGGATGTTTGCCAAGGAGGGGGGGGGGGAAGAGACAGGCGGCCGGAGTGAGTAGGATCCACGTATTCTAAGTAGATCCAAAATTAACTCCACACAATCATCTTGTTAAGTCCCTTTAGCTTTTGTAATTTATTTTTTGATGGAGTTAGGGTGGCTGGGCGAACCGAATGCGTATTCCAAGTAGAATGGTCAAAACTGCTAAAAAGATACAAGAGTGGTTAAAATGTAGCTTAATCAAAGTACATGGGTTAAAAATGTCGATTGGCCTAAATATATTGATGACTACCAATAAGACTCCTATGAGAAAACAGCTTCTACCATCATTGACATGGGCATGAAGAACAAAGAAAAAGAATGGTAGGGTATAATGTATGAATTCTACCAGTGGAGTAGGAATTAGAACTGCAGTTGTAGCCAAGAAATATACCAACCCCAGATTCTCTTTCGAACTTTAGCTGCAAAGAGAATTGAAATGTATCAACTGCAACAAAATACTCCCTCCGTCCCACAATAATCCGTAAAAAGACCCCTTTTGGGCGTCCCACAATAATCTGCACTTTCCCAAAATGGAAATGGGACTCACTTCTCTCTACTCACAACACTTTTTAAATTTACTATTCTCTCCGCTCATTCTCTCTCCTATTTTACTTTTACACTCACGACACATTACCTTTATCACTTTTTACCTTAATCTCCGTGCCGGACGAAAAAGTGTATAGAATTGTGGGACGGAGGGAGTATAGTACTTGCTAACCTGATAAAGTAGAGATCGAAAACCATGAATAAACATAAAACGGATTCTTCAACATATTTGAAGAGTCCGACTAACATAGTATCAAATTCAAACATGAAATATCTCATCCTGCGCCACATTCTCATAAATTAGCACACACACACACACACACACAAACACAAATACACATTTTTTACAGATATAATTAAAAAAAAAAAAAAAGCAATTGAACGAATGTGTAACTGCGTATTGAAATTGGAACTACCCATGAGCTAACGATCAATCCAAACGCAATTCTGCCATTTAACCCTCTTTCTCATCATTGGCGGCTAGCTCAATGAGCATTCATTTTTTCCGGAGACGACCGGCGTAAGAATATGCAATCACGAATTGGGGATCCAACTAAAATTAGTTACCGGCTTGGGTAAATAGTTGGAGCTCTTATACAAGTACCCCCCCTGCAGTTCCCATAGTTTAAGTTTGAATCCTGTTGTTTGGGAAATTGCGCTGATGGCCCCCCAAAAGTATGGGGCAACAAAAAGTAGTAAAAAATACTCCATTTAGATACTATATATCCTATTATCCGGACAATCTGAAAGTTTTGTTTGACGGACCAAAAGTTTTAACTGTAACAGTTAATTTTAACTCGTAAACGAGGAGTTAAATCTGCCCATTTTTAATATTAAAGTTGGCAGTTCGTCATTAAAGTTATAATAAGTATTATCAGTTAATTTTAACTCGACGAGGAATTAATTCTGCCCATTTTTAATATTAAAGTTGGCAGTTCGTCATTAAAGTTATAATAAGTATTATCAGTTGTTTGAACGGATAAGCTAACATTTTCCGGGCATTAACTAGCTCATATGATATGACCAAAACAATTTAGACAAAATAAGAACATATAACATCTTGCCGCGGAATTTATTTTTCTAGCGAATAAAAGAGAAAAAAGATTGAGAAATACAATGACTCGAATTCTCTCTGTGGTTCTAACTTTTACCGCAAATGTATAGCTTGACTACATACATCAAATTCTTCTCGATAATAACTCTACCTAGACCTTTCACACAACCGATGTGGGATAACCTTAACAATCCACCTTTCTTACTGGCCTTGTTCTTCCTCAAGAAAACCTTGTTAAGATATTGGTTCAGCTCTCCAAGTAGTAAACCACACTCGGGGATTGTTTCGTAAATTCCACTGGTCCACCTTGCACATTATTACACCCCTCAACGCCCATTTGTTCATCAAAAGAGCTTCCATGCTCTATCAAACTCACCCGCCCTCCTTCAATAGCCCAATGTCTCCACAACTGGCTGAGGGGCAAAGTTTTTGACTCTTTGAAACTGGAATCAGCTGCCACATTCATATCCATTATGTAACTTTCCTTGTCTTGTCTCGTCTCTCTCCATAGTCTGTTGCAGCCTTAATAGTGACTAACTCAATGCACGACGCCCAATGAAATCGTGAATGAGGACATTATTTGGTCTGTGATCTGAGTCACAATTGAGATTGTACGGTGATCTGAGTCACAATTGAGATTCTACAGCTAGTACTTGCAAAGCCACCATTATTGCCAAGGGGGTAGTTGATCATTTCATGTTCAGTAATGTGCAAGCACCCAAAATAATAATGGATATTTAGCCATGCATGGCCGTGTGTCTGACATTATTTGGTCGGTGATCTGAGTCACAAGTGGAATGTTGCTGCTCGAATTCAGCATACCTATTTAACCAACCAAGAAAATAATGCATAAATATATCTGTCTTGTACTGTAACAAGAATAAGATCTTGGTTAAATAAAGTTACTTGATAAGCTCAGAGAAAATCTAGTCATGCAAATAGTAGAATTATTCCAATAAAATCATTTTACAGAAAATGCATAACCTATAGTTCAAGTATTAAAGGAAGGATCTTGGATTACACATGAATATGATACAACAACAACAACAACAACAACAACAACAACAACAAAGCCTTAGTCCCAAAATAATTTGGGGTCGGCTAACATGAATCCTCATATGTCATCGTGAAAAAAAAAAACAAAAAAAAAAAAAAAAAAAAAAAAAAAACTCTTATTGTCTTCTGCCACCACCCACCCAAGACTCCTCCCTTACACACATATCTACACGCATAACACACCTATATGTCATTGTCTTCTTCCCTTGCCAACAACTACCACTTAACCTTCTAAACATTGATGGGTACACAAACACAACCCTTCTTCCACTACTAGCCACCACCCACCCCCATTGTTACCTGGACTTCACTATGACGATCAGGGCCAGTCCTGTGAGATTTGGAGCTCAAAGCCGAACAAATGCAGTGCTTTATATTTTAGGGTTGAGAAAATTTGCAAAAGATTCAAATGAATATTTAAGTAAAATTGTAGTGACAATTGCAAAGGATTAAGAAAAAAATATTGGACAAAGAATGAGTGAATGAATATTGGAGTAAGATTTTAAAGGGTGAGAAAACTCGAGGGTCTGAAGCGATTGCTTTGGTAGCTTTGCCCCAGGCCCGGCCCTGATGAGGATCATCGGTACGAGGGTTCAATTGAAAGTATTGATCCAATTTGAAAATTTTGTTTCGCAATTTCATAATCCAATTTTTCCATTTTTAAGGGGCCTTTGGATAGAAATCGCGAGAATTTATATTTTTCCCCGACTTGGTATTAAGAGGTAAAGGATTAAATCCCCTTAAGAAATAAAGTTTTTGGTCGGAATAGGAATGAAACCGAAATACCCATTAACTATTAATGAGATTAATAGAACAAATCACACTTTTACCACTAAACTATACCCGCTACAATCCCATTATTATAAACAACCGGGACTTTTGTCGAACAGGGGAATTGGGTGTAACCAAAAAAATCATGAAAATTGGAGTGATAACGTGTTGGATCCTCCAAAATGTTACACCAAATGTAGTGTAACATAGCCATACCACACCCAAACCTATGTCATGATGATACAAACGAAGGGCCCTTGCCACAACGCCCACACACATTCACGCATACACCATCATACACACGGTCGATTTCTATACACACGCCTCGATTCACACATACATGGAAAAAGATTGAATCCACCATCACTTGATTGATCGATCGATCAAATCTCTCTCTCTCCCTCTTTTGATTGACCGACTCTTTCCTTCAATTTTAGAGGAAAAATCGTATAACATCGAATCTCAATAATTGTGAAGCAATACAAACAAGAAAAAAAATATATGTAAAGTCATCTATCTAAAATTCATCAATTAAAAAAGAGTAGTAAATCTAGAATGGTATCCATATGTACTATTTTGTATCATAAATCACGAAATAAAAGAATAAAAAAACATAGATCCAGAGAGAAGAACATTTTGTATCATAAATCACCAAATAAAAGAGTACAAACATAGATCCGGAGAGAACATATTTAACAAGTCAAATCATCACATCATATACTAGTTGCTCAAATTAATAAAATTCTAAAAAATGGAGAACAAAAGAAATAATCATACCTTCTTGCAAATTGGTAGGCATTCCTTGGTCTTCATCAATACTTGAATCTTCCTCTTCCATAAATTGGTAATGAGGTCTATTTTTGAGGATCTACTACCCCAATCCTGCCTTGAAATGCCTTGAATGTAATGTAATGACTACTAAGTATAGTAGAAATAGAGAGATTCAGAAGGGGTTGAGAGCGTAGAAGCTCGAGAAAGAGGCCTAGAGGCACAATGGCACAAGAGGCATAAGAGCCTCTTTATAGGGATCAAGTAGGGTTAGGGCAACTTCTCATGTAGATCTTAGCCTATAGTTAGACAATAATGCCCCTCAAATTCTAACTTCGCCTTGACTTGCTAAGTGCTCATGGTTGTACAAAATGGGAAAGTTGGCAATGTATTGTAAGTGTGTGCGCCGACAGGCCCAACACAACACATAATGAGCCATCAAGAAACAAAACTTAGTGAGAAGTCAAAAATACCCCTAGAAATTACACCTCTAGTTTTGTTTTCAACTCGGGTTCTTACTTGGTTGCTAGATTTTAGAAAGCACATGTTTTTAACAAAAAAAGATACATCTTTCACATAAATTGAAATTGAAGTGGATCTAACAAAGATAAGGGAATTTTATAGAAATGTTGTAGGAAGAAAATATATATAGTTAGGAAAGGCTTTGAAAAATCTTCTAAATCTTAGCACTTCAATTAATAGAGATTCTTCTACCATATAAACGTCTGGACCCCAGGTTCGTGGTCCCAATAGAAGGGTCGGAACAAGAACATTATCATTGTAAATAGATTGATGGTGACAAATAAGATTCCCATGAGAAACCAGCTCCTGTTATCATTGACATGGGCATGAAGAACCAAGAAAAAGAATGGTATGGTATAATATCTGAATTCTACCAGTGGAGTAGGAATTAGAACTGCAGCAGTAGCCAAGAAATATACCAACACCCAGATTCTCTTTTGAACTTTAGCTGTAAATAGAAATCAAAATGTATGAACTGTCTAGTTGAATTGAAACAGGGGAAAACAAAATAAAGACTTGACCCGAAACTGGCTTAATAACCTAATAAAGTAGAGATGGAAAACCATGTATAAACATAAGGCGGAGCTCGGAGGTATTTCATTGACCAACGAGCTTTTATGATCTTTTTCCAGAGATAAAAATGGGTAGTGTCGATTATCAGCAAGAAGATAGGGGGTGAGCAATGCTGCAATAATAAGAAAAAATCACCTCAAGGGACACGCACAAATTTCAGCGAAGTAACAGTTGAAATACACTTGGTTGTCAAAATGAGTAAAGTGAAATTTACAATTTACCATTCAAATGATAAAAATATGCGTAACATCCAAAGCATCACTGATGTAGGACATAGCACGGAGACAAATGCCACAAGCACACATAGAAAGAAGTGGGAAGAGAGATGAAAAGGGAAAGACAAGGTTATTCCCAGTCTCCCAGATGCCACGAGAAAAGAACACCATACTCTCTGCAAGGGTTAATCTTATTATATAAATCTTGTACTAAGATAAATGCGGTGGAAAAGTGTATGCTACGATCGATGTGTGGGGATACAAGAAAGAATCAGTTGAGGTCCGGAATGAGGTGATTAGGGGGAAGGAGTTGTATCCATTGAAGATAAGATGAGGGAAATCGGCTAAGGTGGTTTGGTCATGTGAAACGGAGACCATGTGATGCACAAGTCAGAAGGCCTGCAGAGGGGATCTCTGATAAAATGGGGAGGGGTATAGGAAGGCATGAGAAAACATAGATAAGGGTGATTGAAAGCGATATGGGTCTACTTGGAAGTAAAAAAAAATATGATGCTGGAGATAACAAAGTGGAGGGTTGAATTCATGTGGATTATGGGGTTTAATTTTTTCTTTCTATTTTTTTTTCATTCTCTTTTTTCCTTTCTTTATTTCCTTTCTTTATTTTTTCTTTCTTCTCCAAATTTCTCTTCTTTTAAATTTATTCTCAGCTTTCACAATTTTTTCCCTCCCCTCTTTCCATTTACGATTTATGTTAGTCGATCCTAAATCATTTTGGACTAAGGCTTTGTTGTTGTTCTTGTTGTCCTCCACTCAATTACTTCTTATATTATAGTGACCCTCGATATCCCTCAATCTGTGATTAGCTATGGAAAGAACGCATTTTTTTCTGGAGTCAATTTGAAGAAAGGAACATAAGTCATTAGGTGTCGTGGAATTCTTGTTGTCCTCCACTCAATTACTTCTTTCAATTATATGCATCACACGCATATGCAAGCAATAGATTAAGAAACTCAATCCTCTAACTTATTATACATTGGGAGCCACCTTATAAACATGAAAAACAGTAATCATATAATCAGATCGATATACTTGAGGCAATATCCATTGTTTATTTCAAGGAAAATGCAATAACCATGATTATATTCATAGCATATAGAAGGTTGTGTTATCTAACCTGAAAAAGTGGACCAAAAGAAAGCAGGCAGACAAGGCAAGAAGCCTCTGGACGAAACTAAACAGCCTCTTCTTCCATAAGGACCAAGCCACAACTGCAGCTTGACTTATAGTGACGTGCACTGGAGCCATAAATAAGGAGGAAACTAAGCTGAAGTATAATAATTGTGCAGAATGCAGAGCAATCAAATAAGCATTTTTAGCACCTGCTGAGTCCAGAGCCTGGATGAGTTATATAAACCTTGAGATTAACGAAATGATTGGGTAGTTGAAAAGAAAACAGAAATCAAAAGGACAAGTACCAAGAATTACATTTCCATTCCATCGAATAAAAGCGACAAAAGGCACCAGCAAAGATAAATGAAGGGCTAAATGACACAAAAAGTTCCCACTTTATGTGCCACAATGTCCTGAATCTCATTAATCAAACCTGCAATTCATGTGGGCAAAACATAAATGGTCAGAGTAATGCTATTACCACAGAAAAGAATACAAAGTTCAAGTGACAGGATTATTTATGATGCATTTTAAAATAGGCATTATTATTTTTTATTGGAAAAAAGACGGATAAATCTAGATGGAAGAAAGATTACAAAAAAGTTGAATAAGGAATCCATCAAATGAAAAGGGAAAACGAAAAGAACATAGAAAGAAAGTCTACACATGAGAGACCACTACGTTCGTGCGTGAAAACAGATACGCGTCCCCCACAAAATGTTGGGGATCAATTAAATTTCCAGCATTAGTTAGTTGGGAAATTAATATGTGAGTCTCTAGAATTGTGTTTTTATTAGGAGGTTTCTTGGGGATACAAAGGGGTGCTTTGGTTCTTACTTTTGGAAGGTTCAAGAGCCTTCAAGTAGATTTTTTTGCTGCATATATAGAGGTGGCAGCAACTTGTTTTGTGTGATAGATAGAAAGAAAGAAAAACACACTAGATTTTGGAGAGAAAAATCTGCAGCAAAGAGTGGTAGCGTGTCTTTCTTGTGAGAGACTTGTAAGAGTGTGTCATTCCTTGTAATCTTAGAGTGAGGTACTCAGATTTGTAGGGTGATACACTTGTACTTTTGAAGGTTTGATAGAAATTTTATTGTTGTGCTCGTGGACGTAGGCAAGAGGCCGAACCACATAAATTTTTCGTATCTTTCCATTTCTTCTTTTCTTTGTTTGTGCTCCATTTCGATCCAAGTTGTGCAAGTATTACCCAGTATCAGAGCTTTCGGTTATGGATGGAGCATGACAAAGGAGAGCCGTGAGCATGATTCGGTTGGCACTTGCTCCTGAGATCAAATTTAATGTGTTAAATGAGACGACACCAAAGGCGTAGTGGGATAAGCTTGAGAACATATATGCTTCCAAGTCACTCACTAATTGGTTGTACTTGAAGATGGATCTTTACTCACCAAAGATGGAGGAAGATGGAGACCTTCGTGACCACATCAACTCATTCAACAAGTTAGTATGTCAATTGGAGAGTGTGGATGACAAAATCCAAGATGAGGAGCAAGCCTTGTTGTTGTTAGCATCTTTACCCAAATCGTATAAGCCATTAGTGCAAACTTTGTTTGTAGGGAGGACAAGTTTGACACTAGATGAGGTGACGACGGCTTTGCGTGAGAACGAGAGAATGATGAAAAAGGAGTCTATCAACAACGGTGGAGATGGTGTACTTGTTACGGAGGAGTCGAGTCGAGGGAGGAGCCAATCAAGGAGGCAAGGTGGGTTTAGGGAGAGATCCAAATCACGTACCCGGCAGGATATGAGCAATGTAGAGTGCTACTATTGTAAGGAGATGGGCTATATCCAAGTCATGTGTCCTCAAATGAGAGAGGACTCGAAAAGGTTGAAACAAGTGCAACCGAAGGATGGTGGCAACTCCGAGGCCAATGCGGTGAATTTTCATGATGAAGATGATGTATATTTAGTAACGAGCGAGGATGTTGCTAAGAATGGATTCGGCGGCTTCAATACACATTTGTCGTGACCAAGCCATGTTTGAGACCTTGAATGTCAATGGAGAGTTTGGACATTTCAAGATGGTAAATGGTCAAAAGATAAAGGTTGGAGGTGTTGGTAGCGTTCGAATGAAGCTACACAATGGTGTAGTCCTAACACTACATAATGTCAAGTATGTGCCTTCCGCTAGTACCAACATCATCTCTTTAGGTGAAATGACTTCACATGGGTATAAGATCGTTGGGACCAAGAAAGAGTGCAAGATGTTCAAAGGAAGCCGCTTGATCATGCGGGGAAAGAGAAATGCAAAGAATATTTGCTACGTTGAAGGTGAGGCCTTAAAGAAAGATGTTGAGGAAAAGAAAAACAAAAAGGTAACTTTTTCGGATGAAGTAGAAATTTGGAAATTTTAATTGAGGGAGGATTTGTTGGGGATCAATTAAATTTCCAGATTTATTTAGTTGGGAAATTAATATGTGAGTCTCTAGAATTGTGTTTTTATTAGGAGGTTTCTTGGGGATACTAAGGGGTGCTTTGGTTCTTACTTTTGAAAGGTTCAAGAGCCTTCAAGTGGATGTTTTTTGCTGCATATATAGAGGTGGCAGCAACTTGTTTTGTGTGATAAATAGAAAGAAAGAAAAACACACCAGATTTTGGAGAGAAAAATCTGCAGCAAAGAGTGGTAGTGTGTCTTTCTTGTGAGAGTCTTGTAAGAGTGTGTCATTCCTTGTAATCTTAGAGTGAGGTACTCAGATTTGTAAGGTGATACACTTGTACTTTTGAAGGTTTGATAGTAATTTTATTGTTGTGCTCGTGGACATAGGCAAGAGGCCGAACCATATAAATTTTTCGTATCTTCCCATTTCTTCTTTTCTTTGTTTGTGCTCCATTTCGATCCAATTTGTGCTAGTATTACCCAACACAAAATGCACCTCGAGGGCACCCAAAGCTAGATAGACCACTCTATCCCAAAAGACTTTGGAACGCTTATCCTCAGAAGCACGGGAATCTTTCTTTCCCTACAGATGTAAAAGAGAGTGGTGTACATTCCACACTGCCATAGATCCTTCCCAGCTGGAAACAACCTATCCCATAATTAAGGAGCAGCGGAGCAATAAAAAGAAAAGATGATTCAACCCATTATAGATGGTCAATATGGGAACCACTCGATATAAAATACAAATTTGCACACAGCATGAATCCTGCTTCAACATGCTGCATTTAGGTGATTCAAACAAAAACTACTCCCACTGTCCCAAAATGATCTTCCCACTTTTTTTTGCTGTTACTACTATGGAAATTTGAGCAATAATTTTAGGTTGATTTAATTATACAAATGAAAATCTAAAACTTGTTATTGATACACCATCGACAATACTATCAATAACAAGTTTTAGATTTTCATTAAGATAATGAAATCAATCTAAAATTATTGCTCAAAGTTCATTCGTAGTAACGGCAAAAAAGTGGGAAGATCATTTTGGGACGGAGGGAGTATTTTACTAAACACGTGTCATACGACTTCAGCTTTGAGCGTATCACAGTTAGATCTTTCCATTCTAATACGTCTTCTGATATGGATTGCCTTCTAGAATCTTTTAAAGCTTTGATGGCTAATATATTTCTTGGCAGTATGTGGAAGGAAACAAGAATCTGGGAGAGTATGGGTACACAAAGTGAAATGTGGAGAGACGGCGTATTAACAGCTTTATACAGGGTTCAAAGAAAATTATTTTTATCAAATGAAGCATAGGCTGTATAGCTAAGAGAATTTCAGCTCATTAACTATAATCACACTCTGACACTGGTTTTATTTTCATAAACAACAGTATTATTCGAAATAACAAAAATAGTAGCAGACTGAAACACAGATTTATACAACATTGAGAGAAACCTGATGAAGGATGTGAAGAAGAGGAACTTGTCTTCCCAACTAACTGATTGGCCCGAGCTGAAGCTTCACCAGACCTTCGATTTCTCATTTCAAAATCTGAAGTGACACCATTGTTAGTAGTTAACTGGCCAGCTTTCTGCTCGGAATGCAATACATTGAACACATCTGATTGCGCTCTACCTTTTGAATGCGGCATAGTACAAGCAACAAATAACATCGAACATATTTTATTTATTTATTTATTGCTACTTTCTTTTGTTGAATATTTTAACTTCTCATACAACTTATAGTTGACCAAATATTAACACGTAAGTTTCTTAATATTAAATTATTGATAATATTTTTAATAGAGTATCATAATTAAATTTTCTTTATTTTTTTGTCAAAGTTTAGTCAAGTTGACCAAGATAATCAAGATAAATTTTAGACAAGGGAAGTACCAATAAAACATATTTAAATATTATAAAAATATAATATCTATATTATAATAAAGCTCAAAAATAACATCCTATTGACTTTAGACAAAGAAGGGTCCAGATTAAACAATAACCGCCGCTATTATTTAACGATTTTATTTCTTTTTAATTCCAATCGTTGGATTATTTATCAGTAACTCTAATCTAATCTAAGGGCTGACAGGCGGTTTCCCTTTATTCACTTCTTTTTCAATTTCTTACTTTAATCTCTTTAATTGGATGTTGTGAGAAAACAAGCATGGAAATACTAGAATGGCCCGCAAATCAGAAGAAAATGTTTGATTCTTTTTTTTAAAATGCATACAAACCTTGATTCATCTGAAATATAAAGACAAAGTTATTTTCTAAAAACTAGATCCTATTTATTTAGGAACGGAGAGAGTAGTATGGGAGTAGCAATTAGTGTTAGTTTGAAAGGCATACAGTGTATGTGCCTATTAAACTTTTATTTTTATTATTTGTTAGAAGAAACTAATTATGAAAAAACAATATGATCAGTTAATGATGGAGTAATACATAAGAATAAGAAAATGATAAATGGTGAAGGAAGACCTTTGTTGGTGACACGATCGTAACCCCCCCCCCTTTCAAATTTCAAGAGTAAATGTGCTTGAAATCTAAGAGACCTAGCTATTTCTAGAATATATTTATGTTTTCTTTAAGGTCTCTTAAAATATTATATGTTTAGTTCTAAAGGACTGCATTATCACTTGGTGGTTGAAGTGGGAAAATCTAATATTCATGGGTTTAGTCTAGATGACATATTCGGTATCTTAGTGCTATGTGGTTTCAGCTTTTGCACATTAAAGCAAAAGTTGATTTCAACTTAAACCTTAAATCCTATCAACAGTCATAGTTGTTAAAGGCGAGAAGCGAGAAGCGGGCGAATGGTACCGAAGCGAGGCGAAAAGCGAGGCGAGAAGCGAGCGACAAAAAAGCGAGCAAAAATAACTATTAGGCAATAATAGAATTTTGAAACAACATTATTAGGCAAGGCAAAAATAACTAGCTAGCCAACAATTTTTAATTAAAAAAGATAATAAACAAACACCTATATAAATGAAAATGACTGAAAAAGAAGGAAAATATGACTGAACAAGGAATATAACAATTTTTGTTTGTATATGTATGTTTTTAAAGTAATAAACACACAACTACACAAGTATAATAAATGAAAATGACTGAACAAGGAATATAACAATTTTTGTTTGTATATGTATGTTTGTTAATAAAAAAATAATATAAAACAGGTATAGAAAAGAGTCAAAAATTGGAAAAAAAAAAGTCAAAATTAGACGAAAGTAAACAGGAAAATAACATTGGGAGTAGAAAAGTGCTTTAAAAAAAAGCGACGCTTTTTTCTTTACGCTTTTTTCAAAGAAGCGTCCGCTTTTCTGAAAAAGGCGAACAACGCCCGCTTCGATGGCAGAGAAGCGACGAACCCGAAAAGCGACAAAAAAAGCGAGGCAGGCGAGGCAGGCGACGCTTTTAACAACTATGTCAACAGTAACAACCAACTTTAACTGATAAAAAAGACATAAGCTTGAACAATCATGTGGGCTACTTTGTTTACCTAGCCATGAACTCATTTTAGTTGTTGCTTGCTCGAGTTTTTGAATTAAAGAGAAGACATTTGCTTAAATTAGTTAGAGATGAGAAGGTGTTTGAAACGATAGTAGCGTATGTTTTCACAATAGAATTTCAGAAAAGATGATTGCCTTACGTGCGTGCTTTGTTTTTTCTCGATGAATCAAATAAGATTAAAACACCAGAACAAGTTGACAAGTTGAACTAATAAGGAAAGTATATCCAGCACTGCATAGACCGGGGACTTCTACTGCTCAATTCTTAACTGATCGAACAATTCTCTCCCCACGTAATGATGATGTCAATGATATAAATCTTGCAGCATTAAAGATATTTTCCGGTGATATCATTAGCTACCTATCCGCGGACAAAAATGTGGATGATGATACAAGCGATCCGATCTTGGCAAATCGATACCCAATAGAATATTTGAACTCATTGAATCCTTCCGGTCTTCCCCTTTCACACTTGCAGTTGAAAGTCGGTTGTCCAGTTATTTTAATGGGGAATCTTGCACATATGGATGGTTTGTGCAATGGAATAAGATTAAGGGTAGTTTGATGTGGGCATCATATTATTGAGGTTGAAATCTTGAACGGAGATAAAGCAGGAAATTTGGTATATTTATACCAAGAATTTCTCTTACCTCTTCTGTAACAGGACTTGCTATTCCAATTATAAGGCGCCAATTTTCAATTAGGTTGTGTTTTGCAATGATTATAAATAAGTCACAAGGTCAATCTGTTAAATTTGTCGGCATTGATCTTCGGACATCGGTGTTTACTCATGGCCATTTATATGTTGTGTTATCTCGATGTACTATGTTCAATAGAATAACGATTCTCTCGTCAATGGAAGATAATACATCCACAACAAATATTGTTGATTCTGAAGTTCTTTCTTCAATAAGGCTTTAATCACAAAATGGTACGGTAAATAGTTATTATATTTACATAAATGTTAATGATCATATTACTTATAAAATGTCGATCGCGCGCACACACATATATATAGAACTAATACATGTTTAAAATAGGCTCCCGCACATTCGGCTGAAAATCAACAAGAGACTCAACATCCGGCTAAAAATATACAAGAGACTAAACCTCCGATTGATACGTTACAAATGTCTCCACCTCCCTTGATATATGTTGATATTTGGGATGACCCAATTTTATTCACCAAATTGGTATGCTTTTTTGTGTTTAAATATAATTGAATACAATGCATCAAAGAGTTAAATTGAGGTGGTTTATATCTATTTTTCTGTAAATGCAGGAAGAGTATGCAGAAGAGTTCAAGGTGAAGTTTTGATATCCGCCGGTGTTGTCAAAGAGGAACCAAGAGATTAGTTTTTCGTTGTTTACAAAATAATGATTGCTATTTCTATATTTTTTATTCTATCCATAATTTATGATTGTTTTTCATCAAAATAATTTAGACATGAAAAGTTTCCTATTTATTACTCAATTTTAAATGATTATCTTTTGATTGGTTCATTCTTTTGTTTAATGACAACCTATATATTTTAGATAACTATTAATTGAAAATAAATCTATAAAGATAATATTAACTTTTCAGTTCCTTTCCATTTTCCATTTTGTACTGTTCACCGTGCCAACCGGCACGGGCACGGTACTAGTAGTTAAAATAATAGTGACGTATATGCCAATGGTGACTTTTTTTATATATACAATCATTTAAATTATTCACATAATTTTCTGAATGTTAAGCTGAAATTTTGTTTAAATTCAGATGTAAGTTGTTTTCATTATCAAACAAACAAATGTAAGTTGTTTGTCATTATCAAACAAACTCAAGTTTTAAAGTTCAGCAACTTAACAATTTCAGCTCTATTTTTTCATCTCAACATTTTTAGAGCTTAATTTTCAGATTTACCAAACATGCCTTAAGTCAATCATAGTTCTCCCACAACCGACATGGAATAACTCGTCGCACGAAATTTTCCGGATGTAGCTAATGCTTTAAATGTGTTGATTAGAGGTAGATTCGATGCAAGCCCCCTTCGATCGAAGATACCATCGTACATTTATATTTATGTATTCAGTTAGTTGATGTATTCAATTGGATATGTGCCAACAAATTAACGAATCTCATACCCCAACTAATTTAGACAAATAAGAACATATAACATCTTGCCTATGCGGCACATAGAATTTATTTTTCTAGCGAATAAAGAGAAAAAAGATTGAGAAATACAACGACTCGAATTCTCTCCGTGGTATTAACTTTTACTGCAGATGTATAGCTTGACTACATACATCAAATTCTTCTTGATAATGAAGCCGTGAACCCTGATACAATTTGTTGCAAGTTATTCGGCTACCCCAATCCTAATGGGTCTCCCCAATCCTAGAAGATGGGGGTTTTCCTCACATTAATAACACTACCAAGACCTTCCACACAATCGACGTGGGATAACCTTAACAATCCATCCTTTCTTAATGGCCTTGTTCTTCCTCAAGAAAACTTTGTTAAGATATTGGTTCAACTCTCCAAGTAATAAACCACACTCAAGGATTGTTTCGTAAATTCTACTTGTCAACCTTACACCAGTATCATATATTTCTCCTGGTTCAAAAGAATATATATGTATATATATAATGCATCTGTATTACGCCCCTCAACGACCATTTCTTCATCAAAGAGCTTTCATGCTCTATCAAACTCACCCGCCCTCCTTCAATAACCCAATGTCTCCACAAAAGGCTAAGGGGCAAAATATTTGACTCTTCGGAACTGGAATCAGCTGCCCCATTCATATCCATTATGTAACTTTCCTTGTCTTGCCTCTTTTCTTAGTCTGCTGCAGGCTTGACAATGTCCAACTCAATGCACGACGCCCAATGAAATCGTGAATGAGAAGGACATTGTTTGGTCACAATTGAGATTGTACAGCTAGTACTTGCAGAGCCACCATTATTGTGAAGGGGATAATTGATCATATTCATGCTCAGTAAAGTGCGAGCACCCAAAATAATAATGGATATTTAGACATGGCCGTGTGTCAGACAAACATTATTTGGTCGGTGATCTGAGTCACAATTGGAATGTTGTTGCTCGAATTCAGCATACCTATTTAACCAATAAAATAATGAAAAAATGCACAAATATATTTGTCTTGTACTGTAATAAGGATATTATCTTGGTCAAATAAATAAAGCTACTTGATAAGCTCAGAGAAAATCTAGTCATACCAATAGTAGAATTATTCCAACAATATCAATTTACAGAAAATGCATAAACTATAGTTCTATATTCTCGAGAACGGATCTTGTATTGCACGTGAAATCTCATCCATGGATTTGATGCCAGGAGATAATCTTGGCAACACATGTAAAGCACATTCCTTAAAAGTAGTGTAATTTTACCATGATTAAAGCACTGTACAAACAAGTAAGCATATTAGTCAAATGAGACACTCGTTATCGGACGGATGAGATCGGGAAAAATGTACCATTACTCCCTGTAGTTTGTCTTTTCTATGAACAATTTGTCTATACTAAGACTTTTAAAACGGCAATTGGTTTAAGTACAAATGTTTATTCATTTACCAAGTTATCTATTTTACAAATGAACATTTCATTGCCGGTAAAATAGAGAATTAGCATTGACCTTGCAAGTGACTTCAATTCCCTTAAGGTAGTTGGGGCTCAAATGCAATTTGAAAGATTTTAGGTTAAAAATAATAAACTCCCATTCTCTTTTGCCACCACCCACAAGGCTCCTCCCCTACACACACATCTATACCTATAACATGCCTATATGTCATTGTCTTTTTCACACCTATATGTCATTGTCTTTTTCCCCGGCCAACAACTACCACTTAACCTCCTACACATTGGTAGGCACACAAACACAATCCTTCTTCCACAACTAGCCACCACCCACACACCCACATTGCTACCTGGAGAGATCGGATCTGGGTGTTGGATACTCTAAAATGTTACACCAAATGTAGTGTAACATAGTCGTCCCACACCCATGTCATGAGGACACAAGGAAAGGGCCCTTGCTACAATTCCCACACACATTCACACACACAATTGCACACACATCATCAATTTCCATACACATGCAAAAAGATTGATCTGCACACACCTATCCACCCTTACTTGATTGATCAATCGATCGGATCTCTTTCTCTCTCCCTCATTCGATTGAGGGACTCCTTCAATTTTAGAGGAAAAATCGTATAACGTCGAAACTCAATAATGGTGAAGCGATACAAACAAGAAATAAAATAATTTATGTAAAGTCATCTAAGATTCATCAATTATACATAAAAAGAGAAGTAAATCTAGAATATGTTGGAATTTTGGTTTTTGGAAAAATGAGGTTTGACAGACTTTTGACCAAGAATTCCATAAGGTTTCATTTTAGGAAAATGAAAATTGATTGCATATTGGCCCACCATACAAGTATTGGCCCAATTATTCTAATTTTGGACTAGCTCAAAATTACTTCACAACCGCGAAGCGGCACGAAGGGCGTTTTAGGGCGCACTTTGCACTTCGCATCGTCACTAGGAGCTACTGGAGCCTTAAACTTTTGACAAAGTTCGGCTCAATGGCGGTCCAGTCCATGGTTCGTGTGGGTTGATGGTTTGGTTATGGCTAGGCTCGTTGGGCTGGTCCAAGATTGTGGGCTTAGGCGCTTGGGATAGGTCTGGTTAGAATAGGCCGCCGCTAATAGATGTGGCAGTTGAATCGGGTAAATGGGCCTAGGCCCGTAGAGGAGACCGTTCGGCTTGGGCCATGGGTCGTGATGGTTCGAACAGGGTGCTGATGGGTAAGGGCGCGACCCACATCTGTTTGAACAGACGGTTCGGGCTGCTAGGTCGAACCAGCAGATCTCCACCCTTCATCCACGATCTGATCCAAGGGCTGAGATTCACAAGGTGCAATTTGTGCCTATTCTCAAAAGGCACCCAATCTCTTCATAAACTATATAAACCCCCACCAGATTGGCTTTACTCACTCAATCATCACACAATTCAATCTCTCTTCATATCTGAATTAGAGAAGCACATATCTAACCGAGTTAACGAACTTGGTTAAATATTTAAATGAATTATGGTTGGTATTCAGTCACAGAATTCAAAGGAATCTAACAACATTTGTTAGAAGATAGATTATCTTGTTGCATAAGTCTTCTTCAAAGTCTGGAACTGTCAAACACAGTTGCGTTTGTCGAGTTATTGATTTGAAGTGCTTCTATCAATAATAATAAGTCATTTTATCTTGAGAAAAGTTTGCCATAAAACCGTTAGCACCGGTGCGGGGCAATATCATCTCGTGGAGATTGTGTTTTCACAAGACTCGACTTCCCTTATTTTGTCCGGTTTGATTTAAATTCCGCATTTTTCATTTATGTCTATTCCCTGCCCTGCTAATTATTATTATGGTTAATTTGTTATTTGTCATTTCATTAAATTCAAGAAAGCTTAATTACATACAATTTTCCTAACAGAATAGTATCCCAGATGTACTATTTTGTATCATAAATCACGAAATAAAAGAGTACAAGCATAGATCGAGAGAAGAATATTTTGTATCATAAATCAACAAATAAAAGAGTACAAATGTAGATCCGGAGAGAAGAAGAACATATTTAACAAGTCAAATCATCAATCGCTCAAGTTACCAAAATTCTAGAAATTGGTAAGAAGAAAAGAAAGTATCATACCTTCTTGCAAATGGGTAGGCATTCCTTGGTCTTCGTCAATACTTGAATCTTCTACTTCCATAGATTGGTAAGGGAAATGAGATCCCCTTTTGAGGATCTACAGAGATTCAGAAAGGATTGACAGCGTAGAAGCTCGTGAAAGAGGCCAAGAGGTACAACACAATCGAATGCTACCCTTAATCTTCGTAAATGACCAATAAATAAATAAATAAAGTAAAGCTAAAGGGAAAAAAAAAAAAACTCAAAGACAAAATTTGATTTTTATTTTATTTTTTCTTTATTTATAGTGACACATTTAATTATTTAGGAAAAAATACCAAAAACCCCCTATTAAAAACTTTCAAATCCAAAAATCCCAACAAATAATTTGCATGTCAAAAAAAAAACCCAAGTATTAGATACTCCCTCCGTCCCACCCGAATTTGGACAAAGTTACTTTACACGGAGATTAAGAAATAACAATAAGATAATAAAAATGTGTGGTAGAAAATGAAGAGAGAGAATGAGTGAAGTTAATAGTGGTTGGTTGAATAAATTGTATGGTGGAGAATGAGTGGAGTTAATGAGTGAGTGGGGTATGCCCATTTTTTTATTATTATAAACTTTCCTTTTTGGGTTGTTCAAATTCGGATGGGACGCCCAAAAAGGAAATTTGTCCAAATTCGAGTGGGACGGAGGGAGTATTCAATACCAAAAAATTCAAAATTTAACGGTTTAGTCAATGTTATTAGATTTGACAATTCATATTACTTCAAACATGATTTTTATTTCAATTATGAGTTTACAAAGATAAAATTTATTCATCTTAAGCAATTATAGAATAAATATTCAAATAATAATACTTTTAATATTAATAAAATTGTAGGACTAACAAAGTAATAATTTCAATAGTAATTCTAAAAAATAATAATGATATTGATAAATTTTAGATTTTAGATTTTTTAATCATCTTTTTATCTAATATTTTATAATTTTATTACGAAATTTAATAATTACATTATATAAGCATGATTTTCTAAAAAGAAATTAGACATGGTATCATAAATTTATCTTTTTATTATTTTTTATCTTTTTGTATTATTATTAATTATAATTATTTACCAATAAATGATGAATTTTACATTCTTAACATGTCACAACAAAAAAAAAACAAAAACAAATTTTATCTATACAAAACCTTCAAACTTAAAAAAAAAAAAAGAAGGTTAAATCGTTAAATTTTGGGCTTTTCGGTATTTAATATATAATTTTAGGATTTTTTTGATAAGAGAATTATTTGTTGAATTTTTTGAATATGAATGTTTTTTAGAGGGAGTTCGGATATTTTTTCCAATTATTTATATAGAAAAATTGGCTCAGGATCAACAAAGGGTTGATACATATTTTTAGCAAATTGAACATTATCATGCGCGAATTTAACGAGAAAAGTACCTTTTTCGTTCTTAAAGTGCTTTAAATTTTACCTTTTCGTCTTTAAACATTATTTTTTACTTAAGAATCTCTAAACTAACGTTTTAAGGATGGTGTAGTCCCTCCGGTTAACAAGCGTTAAAAAATTCGTTAAACTCGCTGATGTGTCATATTGATACGACATTTTTGCTTACGTGAAGCTTACTAAGCAACTAAAATAACGATATGAAAATTTCAAATAAATGAGGGGAGGAAAGTGTAAATTTTGATACAACCATTTAAATTAATTTTGAATATTCTCACACCAACCATCCAACTCTCGATAGCCACCACACCGCCGCAACCATATCGCACCACCGCCACTCTGCACTGCCGCCACCACCACCGGCCACCACAACCTTCTTACAATAACACCAATTTTTTCTAAATAATCACTAATTTATTATACTTGTCTTAAATTATAAATAATAATTTTAATAATTTGAATTTTATTTATAATTTTTTTATCTCTCACTAATTTTATTTTATTCCTTAACACTTCCACACCCACCACCACCACCACTATCAACGCCAAATCAATCACACCACTGCCACCATCCCTAGTACCACTACCAACAATTTTTTTTAATTTTTAATTTTCTTATATTTCTTGACACTATTAGTAACACAACCATTACTACCAACACACCCACCATACAGTCGCCGCCACCGCCACCGCCACCACCACACACCGCTATCAACACCAAATCAAACACACCACCGTCATATTTAACAACAAACACCACCATTCAGCTCAACTCAACAGCCGCAATATATTAAACTAACAAAAATAAAGTGATTTGACAAGGGTTTTAATTGAAAAGGTTTAAGAAATCAGCTTGGGTGGCAACTTGTCAACGTCTTCATCACCTCCAAACTCAGATCCAAATCCTAGCCCAACCCAAATTTCAGTTTCATCAGAAACACACCCAAATCCCAAGAACCAAAATCTCCAGTTGTTTGTCGTCACAGTTCGCCACCGACCACAAACAAAGATCTAGAGAAGAGAGACAGAGAGAGAGATTGAAATTGTTCAAAACCCAGAAAATTCGAAGCAACAAAAAATTTCAAACATTCCAAAATCAAACAACCAAAATTTAAACTCAGATTCACCAACAACCATTGCATTTCATCCTATTTTTTCAGATCTGATTTTAAAGTGGTAGCCGAATCGGAAGTCGTCGGAGGAGATTAGGATGACGACTGGGCGAGAGAGTTTGGTGAGTGGGTGGGTGAGGTGGTTGGTAGTCGGAGTTATGGTGGTAGGTGGTGGAGAAGAATAGGAACGCAAAGGAGGAGGCAGCGGAGAGAGAAAGGCAGGTGATGAGAAGGAGAGAGAAGAGGATGACGGTGAAATTAGGAGTAGAAGTCGGTGGGGAGGCTGCCACGGAGGAGGCGACGGAGGAAAAGGTGGAAGAGGGAGGCAGCCATGGAGGAGACGACGAAATATGGTAGGTGGGGGATAAGGTGGCCATGGAAAGGGGAAGAAAGGGGGGAAGAGAGTTATGGGGAGGAAGGAAGGGTTTCAGGTAATTGATTTCTTCCTCTTTCTCTTTTTAGATTTAAGTATTTTTTTTTCTTTTTTCATTTAAGCCCTACACTTTTTTCATTTAAGCCCCTACATTTTTTTCAAAGATAAAAATGACCAAATAGATGCTTACTCATCGCCATGTAGAATGGAAGACGCCAGGTAGGTGCCAACTCAGACGAAGTTAACGGATTTTTTAACGCCCGTTAACTAGAGGGACTACATCATCCTTAAAATGTTAGTTTAGGGATTCTTAAGTAAAAAAAAATTGTTTAAGAACGAAAAGGTAAAACTTGAAGTACTTTTTAAGGACGAAAAAGGTACTTTTCTCCGAATTTAACTATGTTCCTATATATCTACTTTGAAAATGTTAAAGCTAATACATTTATAAAAGATATTTGAATATCTTGGAGAATAGTATCAATTGAATGTTTAACTAATGACTAATACAAATACAATATTTAATTATTTATTATCTTGGGGTTTTTGTCCTTTAGTGTGAGTTTGGGAGTGCTTTTTTGTGGCTTATAATCACTTTTGAAGCTCAAAATCACTTTTAATAGTGTTTGAATAACAATAGTAATTATGATTTTAAGCTGTTAAAACGCAAAAAAACTGTGTTTTCTTAGAAGCAACTATGACCCAGCTTTTCCTAAAAGTGATTCTTAGAAATTGTTATTTGTGTTGTTTTTACAATAATAACCTCTATCTCTTTTGTGCATTTATTATATCGAGACATATCTTAAAGGTCATTTTTGGTATTTATCTTTCATAATCAGTTTTGAACATATATTATCCAAACATACTTATAAATTTTAGTATTTATTACAAATAATCAATTTTTCTAAAATCACTTTTGAAAAATCACTTTCAGGAAATCAGAAGCAATGTCAAACTCACCCTTAGGGACCGCTTGGTTCGTGGTAAAGTGGGGGAATGGAATACTCAATTCCATTCCCCCAATTCCTTTGACCTGTTTGGTTTATGTTTTCCTAAAATTTTCATTCCCCCGGAATGATCAATTCCCGGTCAACGTTGGAATTTGCCATTCCTTCCATATACGGGAGGAATGGTCAATTCCTTCAGGAATAGAAAAAAAAAAATTTTTTTGACCAAAATACCCCCAAACCCAAATCACCCCTACCCCTTGCCTACCCACCCCCACCCCACCCCGCCCCTGCCCTACCCCACCCACCCCCACCCCCACCCCCACCCCACCCCCCCAATTTTTTTTTAAAAGACTCCTGCCTACTACTCCCCATCCCGCCCCTGCCCTACCACCCCCACCTACCCCCCCCCCCCACAAAAAAAAAAATTAACTCATTTTGCATACCCCTACCTACCCCACCCAAACGCCCTACCCACCCCCCACTCCCACGAAAAAAAAAATTTTTACTCATTTTGCATACCCCCTACCTATCCCACCCCACCCAGCCCTGCCCTACCCTACCCCACCTCCCACCCCCACGAAAAAAAAAAAAAATTACTCATTTTGCATACCCCCTACCTACCCCACCCCCCACTCCCACAAAAAATTTTGAAAGGGAAAACAAGAGAGGTAAATCCCTTGCCTAAATTTTGAATGGTCCATATATCCATCTCTAAATACAGTGGCGGAGCCGAGAAATGTTAAGAAGGGGGGCAAAAATTGGGAGCAAAGGAAAGATGAATGGGGGTTCGCCCTTGCCTAAATAATGATCCAATTTTGAAAGGGAAAACAAGAGAGGTAAATCCCTTGCTTTGAAAAAATTATGCTGGCATCTCATTAAAACAAAATTCCAGTTCTAGATCCACGAACTGTCGTAAGAGGATTTTTTATCTCTTCAGGTTGGTAGGAGTCCGAGAGTCTGCTAGTGACATACTCCGTATTTATGATCCATATCAGTTAACAACTCGGAGCTCATCCTGGCTGTCATAGTCTTTATCTTCATCATCATCATCATCTATGTCGGCATCTGCATACTCTGCAAGTGATCCAGCTTTAAACAAGTCCCCAGCCTTATTTCCATTGTGGGTCGGGGACCTTGGGGCATCAGTAGTACCAGATTTTGCTTTATTCATCTGGTGCATATAAAAAGATGAGCAGTTAAAGACTGGTAAGAATTCATAATAAATGCAGAGGCATAAAAATAGTGGTGCATCAATCAATTTAAAACTTTGAAAGACTTGTCCAAAGAAGTTGAATAATCAAATCTCACTATTGACATTGTTAGCACCACCTCGAACTATATAGAATATGATTGAAGAGCATCGCTACGGGCACACAAATTTACATACGAAATATTGGCTGACATTCACTGATTGGTGTTTAAATCCAATCAGCTACTTCCAAAAATATGTTGTGGGCTTGTGGCCAAACTTTTGTGATTTTTGTGTGCCCAAAATACTAATCTTAATTTAAAGCTTCTAATGATCTGATAAAAGCAGATAAAGACATAAATGTTCTATGTAACTGAGGTTTTTTTTTTATTTCTCAGAAAGGAAGTACTAAAGTCACAAAAAAAAAAAAAACCATCACAAAATTTGTTTCACAAATTGATGCGTCATAATTTTGTTGGTGCTTTTAAATAAAGTGTGGCGGATCCACAACCGATGCAAACAATAAAATATTGTAACCTCATTTTGTATCAATCTTTTTGTAAACTTCTTTTGTGTCCCTAGCATTGTTATTCTCGTATTGTAAGTTGTACCCATCCTTGTCAGAGGCGCCGCCTGCCTCGCTTTTTCCGTTTCCTTTCGAGTTTGTCGCTTCTTCCCAACCAGGATGGCTTTTTTTAGAAAAAGTGTCAGCTTTTTTGAAAAAGGCGAGAAGCAAAAAAGCGTCGCCTTTGAGGAAAGGCGTGATAGCGGAAAACTTTTTGAGGCTCCGTCATTTTGACGTCTAACTACGTCTTTTTTTTTAAATAGTAGTCGGCTTTTGGGTTGTGCCCTAACCCCTAATTCGACAAATTGAGAAGAGAAGGCAGAAGTCCTAGGGTTAGAGTCGAACCTTAACTCCACTAGGTCCGACAAACGACGGTGACCGTTACCGGTCGGCAACCACCAGCAACAGCTAGGCGAGGACGCGAGGTTCTCTTCTCCCTTTTACTTTTTCTTTTTCTTTCTCCTTCGTTTTCTGTTAAAAACTCTTTTCCGGTCTTTGACTCTTTTCTACTCCGCGTTCTCAAATTTTTTTCAATTGCTCATCTATATGGTAAACATATATTATACATGTTTGTTTATTACTTTTTTTATTAACAAACATCAACAATTACTTTCCTTCTTATTCCGTCATTTTCATATATTTTACCTGTTTTGTTTATTATTATGTGGAATTATGATATTTATTTCATGTTATATTCAAGTTCATATCATGTTTTAAGCTTTCTTTATATGTTACATGCATATATATTATAATTTTCTATTTTTTAATTATTTTTTTTACTATTTTTTCGGTTTGGTTGCCTTTTTGTCGCTCGCCTCTCACCTCGCTCAGGTACGTCTCGCCCGCCTCACGCCTTTGACAAGTATGGTTATACCTTCATATTATCACCAAAATCATGTTAAAATTTAAAAGCACACTTTCATGTTCGTTCTGACTGCACACTTGAGTATGTATGCAGCTCAACTCGGCCTTCATCCCACAACAAAATTTGAAGTAAAAAGGAAGCTTGACTTTGTCCACCAGAATATGAGAAAGAACCTGATTGAAGAGTTACTCAATGCTAAAAATTAACCGAGCGTTATCTTTGGCATTTCTTCTACTCTCTCCATCCCAAAATGATTGTCCAAAAACATTTCAAATTTGCTCTTGATCTGCTAACAAGAAGTACAGTCCTTACACCCATATACTGTACTTCATAAGGTTCACCTTCCACTCACAGTTTTCCATTGGATGGACAGTGGAATATCATTTATACTGCTATTCGTGGGATATAGTAAGGGAACATACTGTTAGATGTTCATATGTAACCAAGCCTGTTGCAGAATATGGAAGCAACTCAAGCATATGGAGATTAGATCAGTGCAACACACACAAGCTCCTATTGTTTGGACAAACATGCATCAAGCTCCAATGACTTGACATTGATGTGACTCATTGTTTCGATGAATAATTTCTTGATTCAGCTCAATGTACACGTTTAAATGATCCAATGCAAAATTTAAATTTTTAAACATATAGTATTTAGGGTACAAAGACTTCTCATAGAGGAGGTAGTTAACTCCAAGCAGAGAAAATATGGTGGTGTGCCAATTTCAAGTGATAAGAGATTCTTTAGCATAAGAAACTTTACATGGAGGAAGGGAGTTAACTCTAAAGAGCACCATCTGTTCTCTAATAGTATTATAATGGAGAGTGGAGCGATAAAAGGACTCAGAAGAGTAGTCAACATAGATGCCATGTAATCTGTTTCCGAAATTATATGTAATTTGCAATGTAGCTTCGATTCCTTCAAATGCCAAATTGAGAGCCATCTTAGCACATTCAGATTGATGTTGGAACAAAGGGCTAATAAAAATATCAAAGAAGGCTTATTTGTGTTTAGAATGAAATCCTTTAAACATAGAAGTTCCGTTCAACTGCCTGTGGGAAAGATTCAAACTTTTACTATTACTGTTTGCATATTATGGGTGGAACATGCAGATTAGAAGTCATGGGAAGATTGACGGTAACCTCCTACTGAGGAGAGAAGCTTAAAAAAAGGGAATATGTCTACAGGGAAATTAAGTCTTACAGTACGAATTAGCGTCCTCTTGTCCCTCTCACGAGCATTGTTAATCGCCTGTTGTAACAAGGAAATGGTCTCAATAATCTAAACCGAACTTCATAAGCTAAAATAGCATGATAAAATTTCAAACAAGCACATATATTGAAAACAAACTAACCTCCTCAAGCATCTTCTGCTCTGCTGCAACTTCTGTTATATCTCTACAATCGGGATTACCATGACATTAGATGATAACAGCCAAAAATATCAATCTGTTCGACTGAGAAATTTCTCAATCATACCCAAGGTGAAGCTTATGATCACATATTAAAAATAACATTTTCTACCTTCCAACTATACGATCCACACGGCATGAACATTTTGCACATACATTATGTTCCTTAGCACAACCTGCATCATTAAAAAACAAAAAATAAAAAAAAAATTACCTCGTTCATTAAATTAACCACAGAAAACCAAGTTGCAATCACCAAATTGACATCCGTATCATTTGGAAGCATCAAATTAAAGCCTTCAGAAAATTCAACAATTCAAACTAAATCTGATATAAGAACTCATAATCCCAAACAGAACAACTAACAGAAAGCTAACCGGTGCAGAGGTTGTAATAAGCCTGACGAACGTTCCGTTTTGAACACCGTTGGCTGTAAAAAAAATTATCAAAATACATCTACAACAACAGCTAAATTAGAGCAATTAGTGAGTTTTATACCACTTAGCGGGTTCGGAGAGAGCTTTGTATTTTCCATATTTGCGTTTCCATTCGATCTGGTCTCTACATCGAGGGCATACTCCGGTCACTTCTGACAACGGTCTGAATCTCCCTCCGACTTCCTGCAAAGTTAGAGTTTATCAAAACATATCAACTAATCTAGCACCCGCACGAAATCTCAGACATAATGCGTATAATTGTGTGTGCGAGAGAGAAAGAGAAAGAGAGAGAGAGAGTACGGTTTCGTTGATCTTGACGCCGGCGTTGGGTTTCCAGGCGAATTTGTTTTGGTGTTTCGGCGGACCTTTCATTTTTTATTTTTTCCTTTCTGTTGCTGCAACTAAAACAGAAGCCCCGCCCTAAACCCCTTTGCTCCGCTTCTCCACTTTATAATCCCTCGGTACCAACTTTGTTCATTTTGACTTTGATTAATCACACACACACACACACACACACACACACACACACACGCGACTTACCGAATTTTTTCCCAAATAATCCCGTTTTACTTTTTTATTTACGAAAATGACTTACTGTTCAAACTATTTTCCAAAATGTCCTCTTTTTTGAAACTCGCTACACCGTGTAGCGAGTTTGACTAGGGTTGGTCAAAACTCATTTGAGCAGTGTAGCGAGTTTAGGGTGATTAATTACGGCCGTTGGGAAAATTAATTAGGTCATTTAATTAAACTAAACTCGCTACACCGCAATGAGTTTTGACTAGAAAGTCAAACTCGCTACACCGCAGTAGCGAGTTCAATTTATTCCAAACCCCTACATAACCCCCTCTGTCCGTCCCAACAAAACTTACCATTCTCTTCTTCCTTTCTCAGCCTAGTTCTCCCTTTTCTTTCTTTCTTTGTTAAATCTATCTCTCTCATAATGGATCCATCAAAACCCCGTTGGTATCGTGGACGAAAACCTCTTCCAAAGACAACCCGGTCAAACCTCCATCGCCTATCTAATCTCTCTCAAATTGAACGAGAGTTTCAATCTCCACCGTCTCCACCGCCTCAAACCGAACGAGAGAGATCTCCACCGCGTCATATCATACCCGGTCCCGCCTGAAGCACGGTTAGCCATGCGTCGGCATCACACCGGAAAAGCTCATGTCTCTCGGGGACCCCGCTCGGCCGACTCGAGGCAATACGTAGAAAGCTTCAAGAGCGGGAGGACGATGATGAATTCCAGTGGCAAAGCTTGGCTTTCGCAATGGATTATCTCATCGGGAGAGGGTACATTTTATCCGTTGAAAATGATCAAGGAGAAATGCAAACAATACATGAAAGGGTGGAACAGTATAATATTTTACATTAATTATAGTTAAGGTTGAAATTTACAATTAATTGGTCATAATATTTTTGTTCTATTAGGTTGTGGTTGTTGTCAAGAAGTTCACACCAACCGAGAATGGCTCTTTTCACGTGATTTTGAAGGATCCTACGACACTATTGAAGCTTACTTAGGTGACAAAGTGCTTAAGCAAACTGAGGGCGGAAGTGACATTGGTGAAGGTGTTGTTCTGATACTTACTCAGGTATGAAATATTTTCCTTAACATTACACTCCCTAAATATATCCTTACCTTTTTGTTCTAAATGTTTTGTTTTGTTCATCTATTAGGTTGTTGTTTGGGCCATATCACGCTCAAAAAAACTACTTAACATTGTTCCTTCCAATGTTTGTAAGGTCTTTCCTAAGGATTGTTAATTTCATCTTTGGACATGTATTATTTGAATTTATGTCGGATTTAATATGTACCTGAATTTATGTACTATTTTTCTATGTGGCCAGGAATGTGGTCACCGAATTTATTTATTTATGTAAGATTTCCTATGTGGTAGGGATGTGGCCACTAACTTGACAATATTTATTTTTTGTGATTTTATGTAGATTTCCTATGTGGCCTGGATGTGGCCACTAACTCTAAAATATTTATTTTTGTAATTTTATGTAAGATTTCCTATGTGGCCGGGATGTGGCCACTAACTTGAAAAATATTTATTTTTGTGATTTTATGTAAGATTTCCTATGTGGTAGGGATGTGGCCACTAACTTGACAATATTTTTTTTTTTTTGTGATTTTATGTAGATTTTCTATGTGGTCGGGATGTGGCCACTAACTCGAAAAATATTTATTTTTGTAATTTTATGTAAGATTTATAAATATTTATAAAAAAAAATTCACCACATGTCATTATTTTTTTAACACATGTAATTTTTTTTTTGTTAGTACGAAGCTATTTTGAGCAACAATTTGAAGCTGATTTAATTGTCGAAATTAAAATTTAAAAGTTGTTATTGTTACACCATTATATGTACTTCAAGTAAAATTTTTTAGATATTCATTATGATATATAAATTAACCTATAATTATTGCTCAAAATAGCTTCGCGAACGAAATTTTTTTTTTGATGTTACTACGAAGCTATTTTGAGCAAAAATTTGAAGCTGATTTAATTGTCGAAATTAAAATTTAAAAGTTGTTATTGTTACAACATTGTATGTACTTCAGGTAACAATTTTTAGATATTCATTATGATATATAAATTAACCTATATTTATTGTTCAAAATGCCTTCGCGAACGAAAAAACAAAAAGAAGTAAACAATTTTCAAATTTTGTTGCTGTAAAGGTTTTTGTTTTTACTTAAACTCGCTACACCGTGTAGCGAGTTTCAATAAAGCTGAAATCGCTACACGGTGTAGCGAGTTTACATCAGAAATAATATTCTCAACAATTAAACTATGTATAGGGCACAATTAATTCATCAGAAATAATATTTACATCTATATAATTAACAATAGTTCAACCAAAAATAAAATCCTAAATTGCAATGTCATAAAAAAAATCAAAAAAATTAGTCACATAAATGGGAATAACACTATTTCAACAACAAATCAACCAAAAAAAATCATAAAAAAAATAAAAAATAATTCTTGGCATATAGAAATTTGTCACATAAATTCGGAATAATAATATTTCAACAACAAATCAACCAAAAAAACTAAATAAAAATTCAGAATTAAATAAAAATTAGTCAAAAATTCGGAATTAAAAAAAAATCATAAATTCGGAATAAAAATATTTCAACAACAAATCAACCAAAATAATAAAAAAATTCGGAATTAAATAAAAATTAGTCACATAAATAAGGGAATAACAATATTTCAACAACAAATCAACCAAAAAAATCCTAAATTGCAATGTTCTTCTTCTCGGCAATATAGAAATTCGGAATTAAAAAAAAAAAATCATAAATTATAAGTAAATGAATAATAAAATCAAAACTAAAATTCAACTTAATATACAAATTTAAACTTACAATTAAGAAAAAGGTTGAATTTCTTGGCAAAATCCTTGGCTTGGCTCGATCAAGGCTCGAACTGTTCTTCTTCTTCTTGGCAAAATCTTCAGTCGGCTATGGAGGTATGAATGGAGAAGGTTTAAGTTTTTTTTGTTTTCTTTCTTTGAATGCGTGAACTGAGAAGTGTAAGGGTTTAAATTGAACTCGCTACACGGTGTAGCGAGTTTGACTTCTGGTCAAAACTCGCTACACGGTGTAGCGAATTTAGTTTAATTAAATGACCTAATTAATTTTCCCAACGGCCGTAATTAATCACCCTAAACTCGCTACACGGTGTAGCGAGTTTTGACCAACCCTAGTCAAAATCGCTACACGGTGTAGCGAGTTTCAAAAAAGAGGACATTTTGGGAAATAGTTTGAACAGTAAGTCATTTTCGTAAATAAAAAAGTAAAACGGGATTATTTGGGAAAAAATTCCGACTTACCCCATTTTAACTTGAAGTTTTTACCAAAAAATACCTTTAAAATATGCTATTTACAAATAAAAACATTTAAAGATGTAATATTACAAGAAACTACTTTTTAAAAAAAAAATAAAAAAATTGCCTTTTCGGTTAAAACAACTAAAAAATGCATTTATCAATGTAAAATGCATTTATCAGTTTTTTATAACTGATAAAAATCAGTTTTTTAAAGAGTATTTTGTGTTTGTTTTTTTTTGAACAACTGATAAATGCATTTATCAGTTGTTTATAACTAATAAATTCATTTATCAGTTTTGTAAAGAGTATTTTGTGCCTGATTTTTTTGGTTAAATTACTGATAAATGCATTTTACATTGATAAATTTATTTATCAGTTGTTTGACAGATAAACGCCAAAAAAAAAAAAAAGAGTTTTTTGTTATATTTAAAGAGTTTTTTTAATATCCAACTTGTGCAATTTTTTTGTAATATCTATCTTTCAAAAGTAGTTTTTGGTAAATGCTCATTTTAACTTTGGGAGAGTGACCGGGAAGTTCTAAAAAAGTATCATAATGCTCGAGAAGTTCCTTCACCATGTTGTATTATAGATGCATTATTATATTCACATATGAGTGAATATAATAATATTGGATGCAGTATTATATATTACTGCATCAGAACTTCTAGGTCATTTCGATATAATGAGGAACTTGAGGGGAAGTGATTTGTTCCAAAAGAAACTTTCGGGTCAAATTTCCTTTAACTTTTGATAATTTAATTAAATATTAATGTCACTTTAATCATCATAGTAAAAATTTAAAAATTGATATTGATAAATTACTAAGTGGTTTATCAATAACATTTTTTAAAATTTCGTTAGAATAATTAGATTGATATTATTGTTTTGGTCAAAGTTAATCATTTATGTTGACCATCAAAATAATAAGTCAGTAAGGTTCGTAGGGACAGAGGGAATAAAATTTATTTTTTAACACAATTTTAACAGGAATTTTTACTAATAAGTCCTTGTTTGAGATGGGGTGTAATTTACCATCAAAAAAAACTTGGAATAAAATTTATTTTTGGACAAAACTTTAAGGCTCCTTAGCTGCTATCGACGATGCAAAGTGCTAAGTGTGCCCTAAAGTTCCCTTTGCGCGCTTAGCGGCTTGGGCTCCATCATCCTCGTTGTTTGAATTTGACCTAATCCAAAACTAACACAATTGAGCCACTATTTGCATAGCTAGCTCAATAGATCACTAGGTTGCATGGTAAGTGGATAACACTTTATTGTTACCTCCTTGAAGTGGATGAGTTTATAAACTCTCCTACTTTGTGCTTTCTAGGCAATGTGGGATATGACTTTAAATATTCACAAAACTCTTCATAAACCCATTATAAATTGCATAGCTTGAGCATTAATTTCTCATTTACCACAATTTGATTTTGAGAAAATAAATACATCACATTAATCTACTTTGAATGTAGATTACAAATATGCAATCTATTTTCATTTACATAAAATGAAATTACATTTAATTTTTGATCAAATATTGATCAAACCAAATATTTGGAACCAAATTCCAACAGTTGCTTCCCTTGTGCGCTGATGCGGTCCCTCCTTGCATGCTGTCACAGGAATTACTGCATTTGTCTTGTTCAATCCTCTAATTAGGCGTTCCCAACTTAGATTACATTGAACTAGAGATAAACTTTATTTGGGATTAAACTAACTGAAGCCATCCATTGTAAAAAAAAAAAAAAATCTGAATCAATTGAACAATTGAACTGAATTGATCGAGAAAAAATAAACCATTTCCATCACTAATAATGATTAATTAAATTCTTGAATTCATATAAATAATACATCAAGCATATTAATATGGTAGTTTATTTCTTGAAGATAGCCCATAAAAATAGTCCATAGGATAGGAACATAAATTTTGACCTAACTTAGTGAGACCAAATGTTTAACTTTAGAAGTAGAAGATAATTGATACATAGACACAAATATTTCAACTACAACAACAACAGTACAACTTAACATAGAGAAGGAAAACTAGAGATAAGCTTAGTAGATTGAATCTCTCTATCGATTTCTCCGATGGATGTCTGGTTCTTTCAGCGGCACGAGCGGGTGCTCAGTGTACACTTTTTCTTACTACCGGTGACGGCGCCTATGCAGCTACCGTAGCTCTGTGTATTACAAATGGGATGCTTTGGAAAGCCTTTGTAACTAAACGGAGCCTTCGTTCCAGCAAGAAGCCTTCTGTTGACTTCTGAATCCATTAGGAACTCCATTTCCATTTCCATTTCTTCCTCCTCACCACCTGCAGCACATCCTGAATCAGCGGTGGAGTCGTTACATGACCCAAATGAGCTGCTACTGATTGTCAGTTGACTTGCTGCTGCCTCTGCCCTTTCCGTGTTTGTACTGCACATCAACACAATCACTAGCACGGCCAACCAAATCCAGAAGCTATTCAACTTCATACCCATAATATTGATATTTGGGAGAGGTTGATTGATGACTGAGAAATGAGGAAAGTTTTTGTAATCAAGGAAAAAAACAAAGAAAGATATGGGTTCATTGTTGTGAAAATCACGCCCACGCAGCGAAAAACGGACCGAGCTAGGAGGAATAATAAGATGTAACACACACGAAAAATAAATCACACACAAAGGAACACACAAGAATTGTTAACCCGGTTCGTTGCAACAACAACTACGTCCGCTACCAAGCCAAAATATTCACTATAATATTTTCAGATGTTACAATTTGTCTCTAGGCTATCACATGTATTTATAGGGAACAATAAATCAAATCCTAGTAATAAAAGGATTCCTACTCAAGAAAGTAATCTTCTTTCTTCACAAGTCCTTCCAAATATTACTACCAAAAGGAATCACCAATGCAAGAGGAGATCTAATCAAAATAGGAAACAAATCTGCTGCAGAAGAATCCTCCTTGATCTCACCAACTCCTCCGACCGCGGTTCAAATTCCTTTATCCATGGTTTTGACTCCACATCCCAACAATCTCCCACCTGGAGACAAACCATCCATGATACCTCTCTTGAAACAAATTTCGGTGGCCGGCTATTGCGTTGGTAGCGCCCGGCCTCTTGTCTAGTTATCCAGTGAGTTGAAGGCGAGCAACGCTTCAACATAACCGCTTGTCGGTTCTACCATGCTCCGAGTCTTCATTCCGAATGATCCTCCCCGCACATCCCCGCTCACTTGCTTGCTAACTATCGATCCCGAATGGCGCGAATCCACGTGCCCCACACAATCACAAGCTTGGAACCTTTGTGTGTTCTTTGCAACCCATCGCATCACCGTTCTAGATCCCGCTCCCATGTTGACCAAATTGGCTCAGCGTCGGCCGACTTCATCACCCAATTTTCTATCAACATACCATTTAGTGAAATTTCTCCCACCACGGCGATCTCGGCCACCACCATTCATCATTGGGATGCGCCTTCGTTTCCCCAACGATTCATGTTGCATGTGGTATACAACATATTTTCCACGCCGCCACGAGCCACCAAGCTAGCTTCGCGGTTTACCTTCCATGTCCCACAACCGAAGGTCACCACACAACCCTCCTTATCAAGTTGCCTTATGGAAATCAAGTTCCTCTTCAAATCCGAAATATGTCGCACATCACGTAGCCGTAAAACAGTCCCATCCGTTGCTTTGATCCGAACAACCCCCTTTCCAATGACCTTGACAGGATAATCGTTTCCCAAACGAACAACCCCAAAATCACCCTAACGTCTTGCTCCATTCTTTACTGCACTGGTGCATGAATGAAAGCGTCGAGCCGAATCCAAAACCCACGAATCAGTTGAACTGCTCCCACCCAAGATTAATACATCCGCTATCTCCTCCGCAACATTCAATTCCTTCGCTCTGCCTGACCGCTTCGGACAACTTCTCCTAAAGTGCCTCTTCTCCCCACAATCGTAGCAAGTAATTACCTTCTTGCCACCCTTACTCTTTTCACCGACACTTAGTGCTAGCCCCGATGTCCCACCCTTGCTCTTCCTACGAATTTCTTCGCCAAGAATCACATCAACGACATCCGAAAACTTCGACTTCACTTTTCTGTTGAAACGTTAAGCTGCTATCGCAATCGTATCCCAACTTTCCGGCAAAGAAGAAAGTAAAATCAATGCTAGTACCTCGTCATCAAGAGTAACTTGGCCACGGAAGACGGTTGGGTCGCAGATTTGAATTCACTTATATGCTTTGTTCCGACATGCCTCTACCATCCTTACGTTCAACAGCTTCCTCATTAGATGAGCTTTATTCGCCGCCGATGGTGCCTCGTACATGCTCGCCAACATACGTAACATCTCCATGGTAGTCTTCGCCTCCAAAACATTCTTCGCCACATCCTTGGTCAACGTTTGCTAACAAGCCCTAACGCTTTCCGATCCAAGATTTCGAATTTTGCTTCCTCTATGTCATGGCTTTTCTTTTAATGGGAGATACAAATCCTTGTTCCACAAAACATCCTCGATTTGCGTCTTCCAAAATTGAAATCCGTCCCATCAAACTTTTCGATCAACACCACCTTATTCCCATCCTCCAAAGCTCCCAAGAAATCCATAGCAAAAGACACCCCAAGCAATGATTCGACAAAACCAAGAGCTACGATACCGGTTGTTGTGAAAATCACGCCCACGCAGCGAAAACGGACCGAGCTAGGAGAAATAATAAGATGTAACACACACGAAAAATAAATCACACACTGAAAAGCGAACACACAAGAATTGTTAACTTGGGTTCGTTGCAACAACAACTACGTCAGGGGCGCTACCAAGCCAAAATATTCACTATAATATTTTCGGATGTTACAATTTGTCTACAGAAATTTATCGCGTGTATTTATAGGGAACAATAAATCAAATCCTAGTAATAAAAGGATTCCTACTCAAGAAAGTAATCTTCTTTCTTCACAAGTCCTTTCAAATATTACTACCAAAAGGAATCACCAATGCAAGAGGAGATCTAATCAAAATAGGAAACAAATCTGCTGCAGAAGAATCCTCCTTGATCTCACCAACTCCTCCGATCGCGGTTCAAATTCCTTTATCCATGGTTTTGACTCCACATCCCAACATTCATGAATGTGCAGATAAGAAATGAACGGATGTGTCTTAAGTCCACTTGTGTTGGGGACCTCCATATCACTATTAGCTCACTAACTACAGTCTGCCCTACATTGTCCTCACCATATTTCAACCTTTTTTTTTTTTTTATATGGATTTGTGCCGACAATCTTAAAACGACACATAACAAGCCCTCAAAAAGCCAGATTCTGTCGTCATAGACATGGGCATGAAGAACCAAGAAAATAAATGGGATGGTATAATATCCAAGGCTCGTCTGGTACACAATTTTATAAACGGAGAGTTTTTAAAACGGAGCTTATTTTTTAACGCTATAATTTTGAGCGGCCAAAATGTCCCCAACTTTTTAAAATTCAACCGCCTAAAACTCTTGACTAACACGCATAATAAAAAAAAACTGAGTTTTTTTATCTCTGTTTTAACAAAAACGCTTCACAAGACAGGGCCTAAATTCCACCAGTAGGGTAGGGAATTAGAACTGCGGCTGTAGCCAAGAAATATATCAACACCCAGATTCTCTTTTCAACTTGAGCTGTACAGAAAATTGAAATGTATCAATTTGATTACTGAGTTATTTAAGAATAGAACAGTTGCATTTTGTTTTCTAAAGGATTTTTAGATTTTTAATCATCTTTTTATCTATTATTTTATAATTTTATTACGAAATTTAATAATTACATTATATAAGCATGATTTTCTAAAAATAATTAGACATGGTATCATAAATTTATCTTTTTATTATTTTTTATCTTATAATAAAAATAATATTTTGTATTATTATTAATTATAATTATTTATCAATATATGATAAAATTTATATTCTTAACCTGTCACAATTTAAAAAAAAAAAAAAAAAAAAAAAAAAAAACAAATTCATCTACATAAAAGCTTCAAACTTAAAGAAAAAGTTAAATCTTTAAATTTTGGGCTTTTCGGCATTGAATATATAATTTTAGGATTTTTTTTATAAGAGAATTATTTGTTGAATTTTTTGGATATGAATGTCTTTTAGAGGGAGTTTCTGGTATTCTTTTCCAATTATTTTTTAGACTTATATATTATAGTCCCTCCGTCCCGGGTTAAGCTTCACCATTTTGATGAAACACGCAAATTAAGAAAACAATATATATATTCAAAAATAATGGAAGTGGGAGAAAGGTTGTGAGAGGGAGGAGTGAATATGACAAGTGAGACCCATAATTTAAATGTGTGAGAGAGAAAAGTTAGTGGGTATAATAGAATATTAATAAATATTTTCCATTTTAGAAAAGGTGAAGCTTGTAACGGAACACCCTTTTGGTAATTGGTGAAGCTTGAGTTGGGACGGAGGGAGTATTTTTTAACATTCATTTATGGGCAGAGACTAGAGAGAGATAGTAGTACATAACTTAATGGTCCATATATCCATCCCTAAATAAGGATCCAATTTTGAAAGGGAAAGCAAGAGAGGTAAATCCCTTGCTTTGAAAAAATTATGCTGGCATCTCATTAAAACAAAATTCCAGTTCTAGATCCACGAACTGTACTGTCGTAAGAAGATTTTTTTATCTCTTCAGGTTGGTAGGAGTCCGAGAGTCTGCTAGTGACATACTCCGTATTTATGATCCATATCAGTTAACAACTCGGAGCTCATCCTGGCTGTCATATTCTTCTTCTTCATCATCATCATCTATGTCGGCTTCTGCATACTCTGCAAGTGATCCAGCTTTAAACAAGTCCCCAGCCTTATTTCCATTGTGGGTCGGGGACCTTGGGGCATCAGTAGTACCAGATTTTGCTTTATTCATCTGATGCATATAAAAAGATGAGCAGTTAAAGACTGGTAAGAATTCATAATACAAGCAGAGGCATAAAAATAGTGGTGCATCAATCAATTTAAAACTTGAAAGACTGAAATATTTGTCCAAAGAAGTTGAATAATCAAATCTCACTATTGACATTGTTAGCACTACCTCGAACTATATAGAATATGATTGAAGAAGAGCATCGCTACGGGCACACAAATTTACATACGAAATATTGGCTGACATTCACTGATTGGTGTTTAAATCCAATCAGCTACTTCCAAAAATATGTTGTGGGCTTGTGGCCAAACTTTTGTGTGCCCAAAATACTAATCTTAACTTAAAGCTTCTAATGATCTGATAAAAGAAGATAAAGACACAAATGTTCTATGTAACTGAGGTTTTTTTTATTTCTCAGAAAGGTAATACTAAGTCACAAAAAAAAAAACCATCACAAAATTTGTTTCACAAATTGATGTGTCATAATTTTGTTGATGCTTTTAAATAAAGTGTGGCGGGTCCACAACCGATGCAAACAATAAAATATTGTCACCTCATTTTGTATCAATCTTTTTGTAAACTTCTTTTGTGTCCCTAGCATTGTCATTCTCGTATTGTAAGTTGTACCCATACTTGTCAGAGGCGCCACATGTCTCGCTTTTTACGTCGCCTGCCTCGCTTTTTCCGTTTCCTTTCGAGTTTGTCGCTTCTTCCCAGCCAGGATAGTTTTTTTTAGAAAAAGTGTCGCTTTTTTGAAAAAGGCGAGAAGCAAAAAAGCGTCGCCTTTGAGGAAAGGCGTCATAGTGGAAAACTTTTTGAGGCTCCGTCATTTTGACGTCGAACTACGTCTTTTTTTTTAAACAGTAGTCGACTTTTGGGTTGTGCCCTAACCCCTAATTCGACAAATTGAGAAGAGGAGAAGGGAGAAGTCCAAGGGTTAAGGTTCGACAAACGACGGTGACCGTTACCGGTCGGCAACCACCAGCAACAGCTAGGCGAGGACGCGAGGTTCTCTTCTCCTTTTTACTTTTTCTTTCTCCTTCGTTTTCAATTGCTCCTCTATATAGTAAGCATATGTTATACATGTTTGTTTATTACTTTTTTTGTTAACAAACATCAACAATTACTTTCCTTCTTATTCCTCCGTCATTTTCATATATTTTACCTGTTTTGTTTATTATTATGTGGAATTATGATATTTATTTCATGTTATATTCAAGTTCATATCATGTTTTAAGCTTTCTTTATATGTTACATGCATATATATTATAATTTTCTATTTTTTAATTATTATTTTTTACTATTTTTTCGGTTTGGTTGCCTTTTTGTCGCTTGCCTCTCGCCTCGCTCAGGTACGTCTCGCCCGCCTCTCGCCTTTGACAAGTATGGTTATACCTTCATATAATCACCAAAATCATGTTAAAATTTAAAAGCTCACTTTCATGTTCGTTCTGACTGCACACTTGAGTATGTATGCAGCTCAACTCGGCCTTCATCCCACAACAAAATTTGAAGTAAAAAGGAAGCTTGACTTTGTCCACCAGAATATGAGAAAGAACCTGATTGAAGAGTTACACAATGCTAAAAATTAACCGAGTGTTATCTTTGGCATTTCTTCTACTCTCTCCATCCCAAAATGATTGTCCAAAAACATTTCAAATTTGCTCTTGATCTGCTAACAAGAAATACAGTCCTTACACCCATATACTGTACTTCATAAGGTTCACCTTCCACTCACAGTTTTCCATTGGATGGACAGTGGAATATCATTTATACTGCTATTCGTGGGATATAGTAAGGGAACATACTGTTAGATGTTCATATGTAACCAAGCCTGTTGCAGAATATGGAAGCAACTCAAGCATATGGAGATTAAATCAGTGCAACACATTCAGATTGATGTTGGAACAAAGGGCTAATAAAAATATCAAACTTTTACTATAACTGTTTGCATATTATGGGTGGAACATGCAGATTAGAAGTCATGGGAAGATTGACGGTAACCTCCTACTGAGGAGAGAAGCTTAAAAAAAGGGAATATGTCTACAGGGAAATTAAGTCTTACAGTACGAATTAGCGTCCTCTTGTCCCTCTCACGAGCATTGTTAATCGCCTGTTGTAACAAGGAAATGGTCTCAATAATCTAAACCGAACTTCATAAGCTAAAATAGCATGATAAAATTTCAAACAAGCACATATATTGAAAACAAACTAACCTCCTCAAGCATCTTCTGCTCTGCTGCAACTTCTGTTATATCTCTACAATCGGGATTACCATGACATTAGATGATAACAGCCAAAAATATCAATCTGTTCGACTGAGAAATTTCTCAATCATACCCAAGGTGAAGCTTATGATCACATATTAAAAATAACATTTTCTACCTTCCAACTATACGATCCACACGGCATGAACATTTTGCACATACATTATGTTCCTTAGCACAACCTGCATCATTAAAAAACAAAAAAAAAAAAAAAAATACATCGTTCATTAAATTAACCACAGAAAACCAAGTTGCAATCACCAAATTGACATCCGTATCATTTGGAAGCATCAAATTAAAGCCTACAGAAAATTCAACAATTCAAACTAAATCTGATATAAGAACTCATAATCCCAAACAGAACAACTAACAGAAAGCTAACCGGTGCAGAGGTTGTGATAAGCCTGACGAACGTTCCGTTTTGAACACCGTTGGCTGTAAAAAAAATTATCAAAATACATCTACAACAACAGCTAAATTAGAGCAATTAGTGAGTTTTATACCACTTAGCGGGTTCGGAGAGAGCTTTGTATTTTCCATATTTGCGTTTCCATTCGATCTGGTCTCTACATCGAGGGCATACTCCGGTCACTTCTGACAACGGTCTGAATCTCCCTCCGACTTCCTGCAAAGTTAGAGTTTATCAAAACATATCAACTAATCTAGCACCCGCACGAAATCTCAGACATAATGCGTATAATTGTGTGTGCGAGAGAGAAAGAGAAAGAGAGAGAGAGAGAGTACGGTTTCGTTGATCTTGACGCCGGCGTTGGGTTTCCAGGCGAATTTGTTTTGGTGTTTCGGCGGACCTTTCATTTTTTATTTTTTCCTTTCTGTTGCTGCAACTAAAACAGAAGCCCCGCCCTAAACCCCTTTGCTCCGCTTCTCCATTTTATAATCCCTCGGTACCAACTTTGTTCATTTTGACTTTGATTAATCACACACACACACGACTTACCCCATTTTAACTTGAAGTTTTTATCAAAAAATACCTTTAAAATATGCTATTTACAAATAAAAACATTTAAAGATGTAATATTACAAGAAACTACTTTTTTAAAAAAAAATAAAAAAATTGCCTTTTCGGTTAAAACAACTAAAAAATGCATTTATCAATGTAAAATGCATTTATCATTTTTTTATAACTGATAAAAATCAGTTTTTTAAAGAGTATTTTGTGTTTTTTTTTTTTTTTGAACAACTGATAAATGCATTTATCAGTTGTTTATAACTAATAAATTCATTTATCAGTTTTGTAAAGAGTATTTTGTGCCTGATTTTTTTGGTTAAATTACTGATAAATGCATTTTGCATTGATAAATTTATTTATCAGTTGTTTGACAGATAAACGCCAAAAAAAAAAAAAAGAGTTTTTTGTTATATTTAAAGAGTTTTTTTAATATCCAACTTGTGCAATTTTTTTGTAATATCTATCTTTCAAAAGTAGTTTTTGGTAAATGCTCATTTTAACTTTGGGAGAGTGACCGGAAAGTTCTAAAAAAGTATCATAATGCTCGAGAAGTTTCTTCACCATGTTGTATTATAGATGCATTATTATATTCACATATGAGTGAATATAATAATATTGGATGCAGTATTATATATTACTGCATCAGAACTTCTAGGTCATTTCGATATAATGAGGAACTTGAGGGGAAGTGATTTGTTCCAAAAGAAACTTTCGGGTCAAATTTCCTTTAACTTTTGATAATTTAATTAAATATTAATGTCACTTTAATCATCATAGTAAAAATTTAAAAATTGATATTGATAAATTACTAAGTGGTTTATCAATAACATTTTTTAAAATTTCGTTAGAATAATTAGATTGATATTATTGTTTTGGTCAAAGTTAATCATTTATGTTGACCATCAAAATAATAAGTCAGTAAGGTTCGTAGGGACAGAGGGAATAAAATTTATTTTTTAACACAATTTTAACAAGGATTTTTACTAATAAGTCCTTGTTTGAGATGGGGTGTAATTTACCATCAAAAAAAACTTGGAATAAAATTTATTTTTGGACAAAACTTTAAGGCTCCTTAGCTGCTATCGACGATGCAAAGTGCTAAGTGTGCCCTAAAGTTCCCTTTGCGCGCTTAGCGGCTTGGGCTCCACCATCCTCGTTGTTTGAATTTGACCTAATCCAAAACTAACACAATTGAGCCACTATTTGCATAGCTAGCTCAATAGATCACTAGGTTGCATGGTAAGTGGATAACACTTTATTGTTACCTCCTTGAAGTGGATGAGTTTATAAACTCTCCTACTTTGTGCTTTCTAAGAATGTGTGATACTGACTTTAAATATTCACAAAACTCTTCATAAACCCATTATAAATTGCATAGCTTGAGCATTAATTTCTCATTCACCACAATTTGGTTTTGAGAAAATAAATACATCACATTAATCTACTTTGAATGTAGATTACAAATATGCAATCTATTTTCATTTACATAAAATGAAATTACATTTAATTTTTGGTCAAATATTGATCAAACCAAATATTTGGAACCAAATTCCAACAGTTGCTTCCCTTGTGCGCTGATGCGGTCCCTCCTTGCATGCTGTCACAGGAATTACTGCATTTGTCTTGTTCAATCCTCTAATTAGGCGTCCCCAACTTAGATTACATTGAACCAGAGATAAACTTTATTTGGGATTAAACTAACTGAAGCCATTCATTGTAAAAAAAAAAAAATCTGAATCAATTGAACAATCGAACTGAACTGATCTCGAGAAAAAAATCAACCATTTCCATCACTAATAATGATTAAATTCTTGAATTCATATAAATAATACATCAAGCATATTAATATGGTAGTTTATTTCTTGAAGATAGCCCATAAAAATAGTCCATAGGATAGGAACATAAATTTTGACCTAACTTAGTGAGACCAAATGTTTAACTTTAGAAGTAGAAGATAATTGATACATAGACACAAATATTTCAACTACAACAACAACAGTACAACTTAACATAGAGAAGGAAAACTAGAGATAAGCTTAGTAGATTGAATCTCTCTATCGATTTCTCCGATGGATGTCTGGTTCTTTCAGCGGCACGAGCGGGTGCTCAGTGTACACTTTTTCTTACTACCGGTGACGGCGCCTATGCAGCTACCGTAGCTCTGTGTATTACAAATGGGATGCTTTGGAAAGCCTTTGTAACTAAACGGAGCCTTCGTTCCAGCAAGAAGCCTTCTGTTGACTTCTGAATCCATTAGGAACTCCATTTCCATTTCCATTTCTTCCTCCTCACCACCACCTGCGCATCCTGAATCAGCGGTGGAGTGGTTACACCCAAATGAGCTGCTACTGATTGTCAGTTGACTTGCTGCCTCTGTGTTTGTGCACATCAACGAAGCTAATACAATGACTAGCACGGCCAACCAAATCCAGCGGCTATTCAACTTCATACCCATAATATTGATATTTGGGAGAGGTTGATTGATGACTTAGAAATGAGGAAAGTTTTTGTAATGAAGGAAAAAAAAAAAAAAGAAAGATGGGTTCATGAATGTGTAGATAAGAAATGAACGGATGTGTCTTAAGTCCACTTGTGTTGGGGACCTCCATATCACTATTAGTTCACACTAACTACAGTCTGCCCTACATTGTCCTCACCATATTTCAACCTTTTTTTTTTTTTTTTTTTTTTTTATATGGATTTGTGCCTACAATCTTAAAACGACACATAACAAGCCCCTCAAAAAGCCAGATTCTGTCGTCATAGACATGGGCATGAAGAACCAAGAAAATAAATGGGATGGTATAATATCCAAGGCTCGTCTGGTACACAATTTTATAAACGGAGAGTTTTTAAAACGGAGCTTATTTTTTAACGCTATAATTTTGAGCGGCCAAAATGTCCCCAACTTTTTAAAATTCAACCGCCTAAAACTCTTGACTAACACGCATAATAAAAAAAAAACTGAGTTTTTTTATTTCTGTTTTAACAAAAACGCTCCACAAGACAAGGCCTAAATTCCACCAGTAGGGTAGGGAATTAGAACTGCGGCTGTAGCCAAGAAATATATCAACACCCAGATTCTCTTTTCAACTTGAGCTGTACAGAAAATTGAAATGTATCAATTTGATTACTGAGTTATTTAAGAACAGAACAGTTGCATTTTGTTTTCTAAAGGATTTTAGTCATTGCATTGAAGATGTTTTTGTCATCTTTTGGATTTTTGATGAATTTTTAATTTTACTTTTTGAAATCAGGATTGGATGAATTATTAAAATTGTTATTTTGACAATTATTAACATTTATTTTAGTAACTTACTGTTTACAAAACCAAGTAAATTATTTGAAGTCTTTTTTGAGCCCAAGTGTGGATGTTGTTAGGATGTAAAATGCTAAAATGCTTATGTTTGGCCCAAGTTTGGCCTGAGCTCAGCGGTCATATGAAGTAAAGGTGTCAAGACCGAATATTACCGAACCAACACTTACCGAAGTCGAAAACCGACTACACCGAACCGAGCTCTTCTCCGAGTGGAGGCGATTTGTTAAAATTAGAAACCGAATACTTTTGATTCGATAACAGTTTTAGCCTAAAACCGAGCAAAATCGTAGCAAGCACAACCCTAACAAAAATCAATTATATATGCAGCATGGCAGTTTTTGCACATGAAAAGATGTTCGAGTTTTGTGGATATTACATTAAAGTTTGCTAAGTCATTGCTCCAGCAATTGCACAGTTACATTCTTCAAATTTAACAAGTTAGAGCTAGAAGGGATTTCATATTTAGTTCTATGGGACTCAGCGGAAATGTTGAAGTCCATGGTTCACACGAAAATACTTCTACTGGTGACTCAATATTGTTGTAATATTCATGTATATTCTTCTATATGATTGATATAAATTAATCCCTATAATTAGGCAGTAAATATTGTGATAAAATATTAGAATAGACAGTGATTATCTACTTTCCTAGAATAGCTATTTGTAATTATTCTATTTAACTAAGCAATCAACAAGAGCCCAAATCACACAGAGGTACATTCTTCAAATATATGTGTGACGATTCGAGCCCAAAACTTTAATCCACTACAAAAGCATCACACCCTAAGCCCACCGAGCACAAGCACCTTGGGTCTAATTGAGCTTACCACATGTCATTCAAAAGTCAGGATAATGTCAGTGCCTAATAGAAACTAGTAATCCGTGTGTTAAACACATGAGAAGAACACTTTTTAAAATTTACGTTAAACAATCAAAAAAATTCAATTTTTTTATTAACATAAAAGTGAAACATTTATGATCTTAATTAAAGATGATACTTGTACAATTTTGAAACTTGAAATTGCGCTAAATATTGTTTTGGTACGTACAATCTTAAACCTAACTAAATATTGTTTTTCTAGGATTGTAGATTCTTTGTATAGCCGTCAATCCATAAAAGTTATAAAAATTTGTGAGACTTGCATTAAGTGAACTAAATCAAATAAATCAATAGCAAAACAGAGCACTCCTAATGAGATATAATCTTAGCAAAAAATTGTGTTAATCACTGTGAAAAAAATGACTCACACTGCAGGAAACTCAAAAACTGAATAAATCTTGCAACCAAAAACCGAATGTCATGAAAAGTGCTAACCCCATACAAAATATGCCAATTAAGTTGTCATAATATGGAATGACCAACAAAAAAAAGACAAAAGTTAAGTTGTTTTCAGCCAAAATACCCAAATATAAGTTTTTTACAACCAAATGAAAAAGTTGTTGAAATTACTCTTTTGTCAAATCTATGACGCTGGTGTCTTCTTAGGCCATGTACAATAGATGGTTGAATGAGGGAGTTGAGAGGGAGTTAGTTAGTTTAGTGTGTTTAATAGGGTAGTTGAGAGGGGGTGGTTGAAGGGTTGGGTTGGAAATGTTCAACCCGGTTGAAAGAAGGAGTTGGGGGACACGTGGCGATGCGGCATTGGTCCGTGCTGGAAGTGGCGCGTGAAGCCTTTTTTTTTTTTTTGCTTCAATGACACGTGGAGGGAGTTGATTGGTCCGTACTTTATCCTTTTTTCACCCAATTATTTAAGCTCAATTATCTCATAATAAATGATTTTTTTAAAAAAAAATTCACCAAAATTCATCATTTTTTTTCCTACAAATTGATATAAGTTTCATTTGATTTGGACACAAAAAAAAACACTCATTTTTCAATTTGAGTTGAATTATCACCTAGTAAATTAATTTTTTTTAATTTTTTTTTCACCAAAATTAACCATTTTTTTCCCTACAAATTGATATAATTTTCATTTGATTTGAACACAAAAAAAAACACTCAAAGTGGTGGGGTATAGAATGATGAGTTGGAAGGAGTTGAATTTTAAACTAAACTAGCTTATTGTGGGGGGTGTAGTTGAGAAAGTAGTTGAATGATTAAGTGGATGGAGAGAGAAGATGAGGTGTCGTGATATTAGGGTAGTTGAATATTTTTTGGTGGTTGGATTATTGGACTTGGTCTTAGGTTTTATCCATTGATTCCATTGGAGCCTTGCAGACCTTCTAACTCTTGGATGTTGAAGTGGACTGCCTTGTGCTTCACCTTCAACAACAGTTTCATTCAGTACCTAATAAAGACACAACATTAGTGCATAAATACTAAAAGTACTAAAAATAAAATATAGTGCAACTGGAGTCTCTTTATAACCTCATTTGCAGCCACAAGTGTATTTGCCTCTGCCTCATTTAAAGCATGAGACAAATCCTTCAATAACATATCACAATCATTAATTAAAAATTCATATTCAGGAATTACTGGAACAATTTGTTTAACCAAATGACATCCTCGCTTGTTATGACCACTTTTCTTGCACAAACTACATTTTTTTGTTCTTGTCCCATGTGATCATTCCACTTCAACATGCAACAAAAAATAAAAAAAAAAATTATAAATAAGAACACAGTTAACATACCAACACATTATAACATTATAACATTAATTAAAATTGTTTACCTCAATACCATCTTGTTCTTTACTCAATGGACATCCCCTTTTGTTATGTCCACTTTTGTTGCACAAACTACATTTTTTTGTTCTTCTCCCATGTGATTCTTCCACTTCAACCTGCAACAAAAAATAAAAAAAAATTATAAATAAGAACACAGTTAAGATACCAACACATTATAACATTACAACAACAACAACAACAACAAAGCCTTAGTCCCAAAATAATTTGGGGTCGGCTAACATGAATCCTCATATGTTATCGTGAAAAAAATAAATAAAAAAATTAAATTAAATTAAATTAAAAAAATAAAAATCAAAAATAAAAAAATAAAAAATAAAAAAATAAAAAAATAAAAAAAATAAAAAAATAAAAATAAAAAATAAAAAATAAAAAAAAATCAACCCCCCACATGGATTTTTGCCCTCCACTCCGGCCTCTTCAACACCATACTTTCATCCACTCCAAGTAAAGTCATATCATTTTCAATTACTCTAATCCAAGTTTGTTTGGGTCTTCCCCTACCCCTCGCCATTTTATCATTTCTCCACTGTTCCGGCCTCCTAACCGGTGCATCACTCGGTCTCCTTCTCACATGTCCAAACCACCGTAGACGATTTTCCCTCATTTTATCCTTAATTGGCGCAACTCCTACTTTACCTCTGATCACCTCATTCCCCAAGCGATCCTTTCTTGTATGACCGCACATCCATCGAAGCATACGCATCTCCGCCACATTCATCTTATGCACGTGACACTGTTTCACGGCCCAACATTCGGTGCCGTAAAGCAATGCCGGCCTAATTGCCGTGCGGTAGAATTTTCCCTTTAATCTATTGGGCATGCCGCGATCACATAGAAACCCTGTAGCACTCTTCCACTTCAACCAACCTGCTTTAATCCTATGAGCCACATCTCCATCTAATTCTCCATCCTTTTGGATAATGGATCCAAGATAGCGAAAAAACTCAGAAGCTTGGATAATATTTCCATCAAATGTGACCGCCCCTGCCTCCCTACTTCCAACTCTGCTAAACTTACACTCCAAATATTCAGTCTTGCTTCTGCTTAATCGAAAACCTCGAGATTCCAAAGTGTGTCTCTACAACTCCAATTTACTTTCAACACCCTCTCTTATCTCATCAATCAGCACAATATCATCTGCGAACAGCATACACTTTGGTATATCATCTTGGACTGACCTCGTCAATTCATCCATTATCAAAGCAAAAAGAAATGGGCTAAGTGCGGAACCTTGATGCACTCCAATCTTTATAGGGAACTCTTCAGTCTTTCCAACACTAGTCTGTACACAAGTACTAACTCCATTATACATGTCCTTGATAATATCAATATATTTCTTTGAAACACCCTTCTTTGCTAATGCCCACCAAAGTACCTCTCTTGGCACTTTATCATATGCCTTCTCCAAATCAATGAAAACCATATGCAAATCTTTCTTTTGATCCCGATATTTTTCCATGGTTTGTCTCATAAGATATATTGCCTCCATAGTCGATCTTCCTGGCATAAACCCAAATTGGTTATCCGAAATATCCACAATTTTTCTCAGCCTTTGTGCAATCACTCTTTCCCAAAGTTTCATAGTATGGCTCATTAGTTTGATCCCCCGATAGTTGGCACAATCTTGGACATCACCTTTATTCTTATACAAAGGGATCAGAGTACTCTTCCGCCACTCCAATGGCTGTTGGTCAATTGTGTAGGCTTCTCAAGAACTTAACTAGAAACTTAACAGAAAAGGATAACGGAGATTGGAAACAAAAGAATTCAAGTCGAGTCTTGTATTTAATACAATCTCCGTAAGAAGTTATTGCCCCGCACAGGTGCTTACGGTTTATATGGCAATCTTCTAGTAAGATAAAACGACTTATAAGTAAATGATAGGAGCACTCCAAATCAAATACTCTAGCGAACAACACAATGTTTGGAACTTTGGACTTTGAAGGATTTAATGCAACAATATGCAATGATATGGGTATGTTAATCTATCTTACTAGAGGGTAGGAAGGGTCAAAATACTGTATATGTTAATTGAAATTCGGAGGAGGAGGTATATATAGAGAGCCAAGGGGTTTGTGTCTTTTCCCACGAAGAGACACAACTTTCTGTTTGAAATAGTGCCTGTTCAGGATCTGCTCGGCCGAGTCAAGGAACTCGCACGCCCGAGCACCAGGCTGCACGCGTGAGTCAGATAGACTTGCACGGCCGTGTTGATCAAACTGCTCGGCTGCAGTGCATAAGCCTCGCCGAGCAAACTTGTCCGAGACTTTTGGCCTATTTCGTGCTCTGCTCGGCCGAGTCAAGGACTCTCGGACCGAGCACATCAAACAAAACTAAACACCCTTTAATTAACTCTCGTTACGTTACAAAAGACCATTGTCATTAATTCTCATTCACCCTAAATGGTTTTGAGACATTAAATGAGTTTAATAATCTACAACAAATGTAGAATACATTTTGTAAGTAGTTTCGTTAACAAATAACGAACTTCCGTTAGAAATCTAGGTCAACGTTAAGTCAAACTTAACTTTCCATTACCCATTTCCAACAATCCCCCACATGAATGACAATTAATGCATGAATGCAATTTCGTCAAAAATTCCGGCGAACTATTATTACATCGGGATAGATAGCTTGTGGCCTTGAATCTTCCCTAGTGAAATATTATCGGATATACTAGCCATTTGGTAGCGAGTCGCTTTGAACCAGTGATCATTTCTGATGTATACCAAGACAATAATACTCACATAATAATAGCTCCAACAATTGTTGTTCTCACGTTTTTGTCCATTTTGGCCCTGGACCGTATCTCATTCATAAGCGTTCATTTAGAGGCGGCCTTATTACCTCTCGCTTTATATAGGTGATTCTCACTATAAGGAATATCATGCACTACTCCACCCGTAGGTATAGAAATCATTAAAAGTTTTCTCAACTTATCCTCACCACTGCTGCATGTGCTAGTACTTGAACGTTCTGGGAATGAGTATTCAACATCTCTAGGTTAATAAACCGAGTTGTTGTTTCCAAGTAACTCTACTAGAACTTATAACTTGGTTGTCTCATTGAACCAAGGGCCTGGGATCTCCATTTCTCAAGGTTGAGTGTCCGCTATAAGTTCTTTTGTTGTGGGTTTTAAACCCATTCCCTTTAACAGTTTATACAGTTGATCTTTATTACTACCCTTAGGTAGACGGATCCGATTTTGACTTCACATGGCTAGTTGTGACAGTCGTATATTGAGATCAATTGTACTATGGTAGTGTGTCTAAGACCATTATGTCTAGACTTACCATGACGTTCTACACCTTTTCCTATTTTTCATTGTCGTCACAATGCCTTAGGTCATGTAGACACAAGCTTATTCCACGAAGGAATATCTTCCAATACCATTCAACTTACATAGGAATTGTAATCTTTAATCATAAGTATATCTTTAAGTACACTAAGTACTATGATTATACTATTCCGGTGATTGATTACAATTACAATTAGAGCTTTAGTCTATCTAGAATGATCAGTCCCTTTGAGTGATCAAATTCTTCTATCGGTCAGTTTCTTCAAGTGGTTATTATCTCTGTACCGTTTCGATTTCCCAAATCTCTAAGTGGTTTGACCTCCTTAGAGTCTACTTTTCAGGAATATACTTTACAGAGAATACCTCTCAAGAATCTATTTGAACTTTCGAAGTACTTTCTTTTTAAGATAATGGAATTGTGATAGGACGATTCCTTCTGATGTTATAGAAATCTTTATTTCTAATATGACATCGGCTAATCCCATATCTTTCATGTCAAAGTTCTCCTTTAACATTCTTTGGTATCAAATGATTCGATGTTCCTTTAACGTGTAGACACATTTGTCACATTCATTAATCTTGAATCCATTTGATAACATAGTTCTATCGAACTTCTCATGCCACTGTTTAGTTGCTTGTTTTAGTCCATATGAATACACAAGTAGATCCAACACGGTTGTGCGACATAGAACGCTCTGTTGTGTCAATGGGATAATCTTGCATAAATCATCATGTCCTTTTCGACAACTATCCCGGCTTTATACTTATCAACAGCATCCATAAGCTTTATATTTTCTTTTGAGAATCCAATTGCAACCTAATGGTTTGCAACTTGGAGGAGATCTACCAATTCCCAAGTATTATTAAGCATTATGAATTTTATCTCACCGTTAATAGCCTCTTTCCGTAACGAACTATCCGGACTCGCATAACGCTTCCTTAACAGCTTGCCGATTCGTTTTCCAACATAAATGATAGAAAATCGTGACCAAAAAAGACTTTTCCACTCTTGCCCTTTTGCTTATGTCTAGGTCCTTCATCTTCTACTTGAGATGGACCGTTTGTAGATTCATATGTTCTCTTTTGAGAATTTACCTTATTTCATGTCCTTAGCAGAAATATATTTTTCAAAGAATACCGTATTCCTTGATTCTATTTGTCTGTAGAGACTATCTTTCAAGATCCTTTTATCAAGAAAAGTACTTTTCACTCTTTAGACTAGACCTCTTGAAAATTCTTCTTATTGAATTTAAGAGTCTAACATTTTAAAAGTTTCATCCTTGGTACATCTAGTTTTTGCAACCCAACGGTTCGCATAAGAGTAGGATGAATTTGTCCTTCAACTGTATACCACTTACAGTTTTTATAAATTTTATTATTATACATTTCCTATCATTTCAAGGAAGTATATTCTTTAAAGAATATAACGTGTCTTGCTTAAGTATTTCTACTTTAGCCAAATACCCCCCACAGTTTAGATATTTATAAAACAGCTTACTTACGAACACTTCAAATTGGTTTTTATCATCAAATAATCTTCCAAATATATGATGATCCATTCTTTTAATCAAGTCAACATTTTAACAGCTTCGTTAATACTTAGAAGTTCATATCAATAGAACTTATGTATTTCGCTTGTACCCCCACACTTGAGGTGTACCTCCACATATCAAATATTTTATGAATGTCCTAATTCATATTTAATATTTTCTTTTATGTGGAGTCATTTAATTGTAATAACCATGTTATCTACAATGTATTTCATCTCCTTGAGATGAACCGACGACATAGTCATAACTATGTTTTAAGTGAGGTCTCTTCAACCATTTTCCTTGGTTGAAGAATACTGCATTGCCAATGGAAACGTAATCCATGGTTTTTGGGTCCTATCTTAACCTCTTTAGGTTTAGATATTTCTACCTTTGCTAGGTATACCCACATAAGACGGAACTTATCAATAAGGAGTTCACCATCTCCTTAAAAGTTCTATCTTCCTTTTTCAATTGATTTGAGTGTGTAAGAAGCTTTCGTTTGATAAATAAGTGTCAGCGTCCCAACAATTATTTTTCAAACGGTACTACATACTAACCACCTCTATCACTTCGAAACTCTTAATTGTTCATTAAGATGAATCACAAACCTTATTGTTTACTTAAAACTTTAAGGTTTTACCTTTTACTTTTCCAAAAGATGAACTTTGCATTATCAAATGCAATCATTAATAGAAGTAAATAACTATCTATTTACTATTTCGGTTTGAACCGATTTCTACAAAAGAAATCACAATTGATTTTGCGAATCAAATTTCATTTTAGGTAGTAATTTTAAATTAACTCTGTCGACTTAGTGAATTTAAATTTACACGACCTAAATGAACACGCCATAACAATTGGAACACTTCAAACCAAGTAAATAAAATCTGAAATTTTATTCTTCGCACTTAGGCGGATAAACAATTACAATTTAAGGAGTCCTTCAACAAGGTACCCTTTACTAACACAACAACCACTTTTGGTCAATTCAATCTTATGCCCCTAAGGCTAAGTTGATCAAAGTCCAATGGAACATTTCTATCTTCATTCACATTGGCTTGAAGAGGGTTTCCATCTTGGTTGTTGATTCTAGGATGTCGACATTCCCTAGCCATATGCCCGGGTTTGCCGCAATTAAAACAACTACCTTTGACCTTCTTGGCGGTCCTCTTCACTTTCCCGGTTTTCTTTCTCTTGTTTCCGGTACTTCTTTCCACCAAGTTCACTTGCGGTCTTTTAGTCACAATACACATAGTATTGTGCATCTCGAGAAAGTCCCAAAGTTCTCTCGCGGTCTTTATGCCACAACACACCTTGTATTGTGTGTAATCCAAGCCATTAAGAATATAATTGCGACACAAGAAATCGCTGTGATTCCAAGTATCCAATTCATTATTTGCTTTGGATTCATCCTCGTCGGATATCAATGGTGGATATTCCCAAAGAAAATGCACCAATTATAATGTTGTCAAATAGACCAACATTTTCTGTTGCCACCTTTTAAAGTTCATCCCGGTAAGAATACCCGGTCTTTTCGCATGTACGAACACATGAGACGGAGGGAGAGCATTAAGAGGTGCAACCCTTGAGGTTGTACGTGAAGGAGGTTTCTTACCATGAACCGGGTGAGACGGTGTAACATTGTTGAACGTAGCGTCACCTTGAGAAGGAGGCGTCACATTCCCTTGACTTGATTCTGTGGAGTCTTTCTCGTTTGCCATCTTGAAGATCTTGAAGAAGCGTAAAATAACTTCTTACGATTGTTGGTCAATTGTGTAGGCTTCTCAAGAACTTAACTAGAAACTTAACAGAAAAGGATAACGGAGATTGGAAACAAAAGAATTCAAGTCGAGTCTTGTATTTAATACAATCTCCGTAAGAAGTTATTGCCCCGCACAGGTGCTTACGGTTTATATGGCAATCTTCTAGTAAGATAAAACGACTTATAAGTAAATGATAGGAGCACTCCAAATCAAATACTCTAGCGAACAACACAATGTTTGGAACTTTGGACTTTGAAGGATTTAATGCAACAATATGCAATGATATGGGTATGTTAATCTATCTTACTAGAGGGTAGGAAGGGTCAAAATACTGTATATGTTAATTGAAATTCGGAGGAGGAGGTATATATAGAGAGCCAAGGGGTTTGTGTCTTTTCCCACGAAGAGACACAACTTTCTGTTTGAAATAGTGCCTGTTCAGGATCTGCTCGGCCGAGTCAAGGAACTCGCACGCCCGAGCACCAGGCTGCACGGCCGAGTCAATAGACTTGCACGGCCGTGTTGATCAAACTGCTCGGCCGAGCAGGCATAAGCCTCGCCCGAGCAAACTTGTCCAGAGACTTTTGGCCTATTTCTGTGCTCTGCTCGGCCGAGTCAAGGACTCTGCTCGACCGAGCACATCAAACAAAACTAAACACCCTTTAATTAACTCTCGTTACGTTACAAAAGACCATTGTCATTAATTCTCATTCACCCTAAATGGTTTTGAGACATTAAATGAGTTTAATAATCTACAACAAATGTAGAATACATTTTGTAAGTAGTTTCGTTAACAAATAACGAACTTCCGTTAGAAATCTAGGTCAACGTTAAGTCAAACTTAACTTTCCGTTACCCATTTCCAATAATGGCATTGTGTTAACTCTCCATATCTTGTTAAATAGCGTTGTTAACCAATCTACTCCCCTCTCCCCGAAACATCTCCAAACCTCAATTGGTATACCATCCGGTCCAACGGCTTTCTTCAATCTCATCTTTTTCATTGCCATTTCCACTTCACTCTTTCGAATTCTCCGCATAAAATCTCGATTAATCATACTCGAAGAGATATTTAAATCTCCAACATCCTGCTCTTGACCGCCATTGAACAAGTTATCAAAGTACGAACTCCATCTATCTTTTATCTCTTTATCCCCGACTAAAACTCTTTGGTCTACATCCTTCACACATTTAACCGTCCCAATATCTCGTGTCCTCTTATCCCTCATACGAGCGAGTCTGTAGATGTCCTTTTCCCCTTCTTTTGTATCCAACTTATCATAAAGTTTCTGATTCACCTTTGCTCTTGCGTCTTTTACTGCTTTCTTAGCATCTCTTCTAGCTTCCTTATACTTCTCATAGTTCTCGTCGCTCCTACATTTCCCCAATAATTTGTAGCATTCTCGCTTGCCCTTTATTGCTTGTTTTACTTCCTCGTTCCACCATGATGTGTCCTTACTTGGTGGCCCATTTCCTCTAGATTCTCCAAGGACTTCTTTCGCCACCTCCTTTATGGTATGTACCATCTTAGTCCAAGTCGAATCTATATCCATATCCTCCATATTATCCACCCAAATACCGGTATCGACCATCTTAGCTACAAATTTCGGTTGATTTTCCCCTTGAAGTCTCCACCACTTGATTCTAGGGTCTACCTGTGATTTTCTCTTCCTCGAAATTCTCTTACTTCGAAAATCAAGTACCACCAGTCTATGTTGAGTTGCTGTGCTCTCACCCGGAACAACCTTGCAATCTGTATAACTCTTTCTACAAGTATTTCTTACAAAGAAGAAGTCAATCTGACTCGCATTACCTCTACTCCTATAGGACACCAAGTGAGATTCTCTCTTCTTGAACCAAGTGTTCATTATACTCAAGTCATATGCCAACGCAAAGTCCAGGATACTATTTCCTGCTTCATTACTCTCCCCAAAACCAAAACCTCCATGTATGCTCTCAAAGCCATATCGACTAGACCCCACATGTCCGTTCAGATCACCACCAATCACTAATTTCTCACCACTAGGTACTCGTTGCACTACCTCCTCCAAATATTCCCAGAACACTTGTTTAATAGATGCATCCAACCCTACTTGTGGTGCATAGGCGGAAATAATAGTTATAATCTCATCACGTATCACCAGTTTAATGCCCATAATTCGATCACTCTTCCTGTACACTTCCACCACATCATTAATATACTCCTTATCAATAATGATACCCACTCTATTTCTACCCTTATCCTTTCCTGAGTACCAAAGCTTAAAACCCCAAGGCGATATTTCTTTTGCTTTCTCTCCAACCCACTTAGTTTCCTGTAAACACATTATGTGAATCTTCCTCCTCCTCATAACTTCCACCACCTCTGATGATCTCCCTGTCAATGATCCAATGTTCCAAGTTCCAAAGCGCATCCCACTACCCTTACACCTACCATGGACTAGCTTCTTTACCTGCACTCGTCCGCAATGCGGGAACCCTTGCATATTTGACACCACCCCCGTGCGAAGAGATGGCGCGTCGCTTCCGGGCGACGACCTAGCAACCTTTGCATACTTATCACTACACCCAGGTCTTTGAAGTGTAGCGCACCCTTGCATATTTGACACCACCCCCGGGCGAAGAGATGGCGCGTCGCTTCCGGGCGACGACCTAGCAACCTTTGCATACTTATCACTACACCCAGGTCTTTGAAGTGTAGCGCGTCGCTGCTGAGGAAACGCCCCAACGATATTCATAATCCGATTCATGTCATGTTAATGTGACAAAATTTTTACGCTGGCTGTCACATGCCTACTGCAACCCTCGCCCTTTATCCTAACTTATGACAGGCAAGGATAAATCCTTGGTGGGTTTACACATTATAACATTATGACATAAATTAAAATTGTTTACCTCAATAACATCTTGTTCTTTACGCAATGGACATCCCCTTTTGTTATGTTCACTTTTCTTACACAAACTACATATATATGGCCTTGTGTCATGTGAGGCTTCCCCTTGAACCTTCAACAAAAAATAAAAAAAAATATAAGTATAAAGTGCTAATGACGTCTGGCATCAAGGAATAATTGAAATGGTTATTGATGGGCTGCACAAATATTGCACCATCAACACCTGCTTCTTCCATACTAAGCATAGTGTAAAGGAGACTGAGTGTTTTCAGTCCTATGGCATAACATAATGGGAACTCCTTGATTGGGAGATTGACCTTCTTGTACGGAACTAACTAATGAATCCATGAGCAGTAAGCAAAGTTAAAAACAAATACAGTTCAGCCAACAATTACCACCAATGATTTTTATAAACGAAAGTTGGTTAAACACTGGTGAATCGTGACAAATATCAAAGCTATTAGAAGTAAGAATCTACCACAACTACATGAAATCTTCTCGGTAGCATTTCTTTTCAATTGGGCACTGTTCCAACAATCTAATAGTAGCCACTATGCAACAAATGATTACAACAGGTAACAATACATCAAAAATTAATATTCAAGATTCAGTTTTAGTGATGTTGCAAACCTGAAGGTGTAATTCCATCGGTAATTGAACTGGACTTTAGTTAATCAATACTTCATTTAAACAGCAAGACCTAAGATCTGCAAAAAAAAAAAAAAAAAAAAAAAAAAAAAACCATTAACGATTCCTAACAAAGAGAGAATCAATTGAAACTGTTATATGAGCTATTGGTAGAGGAGTATTTCATATGCAGCTAACTGACTAAGAAAGTGTCTATCATTAAAAAAAAATTAAAGCCAAATACATATTAAATACACTAATAGCGTGAGTAGGGTAATAAAGTGAAGATATCAGTCATAAAGGCTTGGATTACATATTGGAAACTTGAGTAATCATTACACTTGTAGACATAGTGAACTTCTCTAGAGTTCCTAACCTATGAGGCATTAAGTTATTTTTCTGATGCTTCTATTTAATTTATAATTTACCATTTCAAGCATTCATATTCAGTGAATGTTAAACACTATTTAAAATTTAAATTTTGTTTAACTATCATACACTCAGTTAAATTACTGAAGTAAATGTAAATGTATATTGTAATTACAATTGTAGAGAAAAGGACTAACTAAAACATTAAATACCAATCCATTATTAAAACGTAATTAATTTATAGAAATAATTGATTATAATGAAAAACAGAGATAGAAAAAAAAAATAACTTGGAATTTCTATATCATCTTCATTCTCTTAAACTTGAGCAGAAAACTAAACAAATGATAGGTACAATGATAGAAAACAAAAGGGAAAGTGTAGAATGTATTATACAAAAAAATTATTAATGAATCAAAATAAATAATGGTAAAAATAGAGGACATACCAGTATCATCATTTTCAGACTTCCTCTTCTTGCATATTATCATTGACTTTGTGATCTTCATTACTCTTGTAATTACTTCTGCAGTTTCTTCTTAAGATAATAGAATTTGATCACTACTACATTCTGACCTAATGTAACGCATCTAACGCATCTAATGTAACGCCACGAGCTAATGTAACGCTTTTAATGCAACGCCAGAGCTAATGTAACGCATCTAATGCAACGCCAGAGCTAATGTAACGGCTAATGCAACGCCAGAGCTAATGTAACGCATCTAATGCAACGCCAGAGCTAATGTAACGCATCTAATGCAACGCCAGAGCTAATGTAACGAGTCTAATGCAACGCCAAAATCCTAATGTAACGCCTAAATTACTAATGCAAGGCCAAAATCCTAAACCCTAATCCCTAAACCCTAAACCTATATCCTATATCCTATATCATATACCCTATACCCTATACCCTATACCCTATACCCTATACACTATACCCTATACCCTATACCCTATACCGTATACCATATATACTATATCCTATACCCTATACCATATACACTATACCCTATAACCTATATCATATACCCTTTACCCTATACCCTATACACTATACCCTATACCCTATACACTATACCCTATACCCTATACCCTATACCCTATACCCTATGCCCTATACACTATACCCTATAACCTATATCCTATATCTTATACCCTATAGGATATACCCTATAAGGTATAGGGTATACCCTATAGGGTATAGGGTATACCCTATAGGGCATATGGTATAGGGTATACCCTATAGGGTATAGGGTATAAGGTATAGGGTATACCCTATAGGGTATAGGATATAGGGTATACCCTATAGGGTATAGGGTATACCCTATAGGGCATATGGTATAGGGTATACCCTATAGGGTATACCCTATAGGGTATAGGGTATACCCTATAGGGTATAGGGTATAGGGTATATCCTATACCCTATAGGATATAGGGTATAAGGTATAGGGTATATGGTATAATTTTTTTACTATGAGTATATTTTTTTAAAATTTTTTACTTGAATAGATATAAATGTTTTAAACTTTTTTTAGTAAGAAAGTTTTTTTCAAAAAGTTATAAATTAACTAAACAAATGATGGTATAATTAAGAAATGAGGGATGGACAATATCCTTCACTATGAGCATTTTTTTTTAATATATTTAAATGTTTTAGACTTTTTTTAGTAAGAAAGTTTTTTTCAAAATGTTATATACGTATGAGGTTTATCAATTATTATTATTATGTTATTAAAAAGTATTATTGTAGTATTTAGTGTTTACATTAATTATACAATTATTACTATTAAATAATTTTATTAATTTTTAAATGAATTAAACATTTTTTTTAAAAACTAAGTATCAATATTATCATATCTAATTAATATTATAAATATGTGTTATTACTAATGTAATAACACTAGAAATAATAACTAAAATTAAAAACATGTGAGGTGTCATTTACCCATTGGTTGTTATATGTGCACATGGATCCTCATAATGTATCCACTATTTGATCTCAACCATTCATTTGATTAATATCAATGACTCACAATTACCCAACCAATTCATTTAAAAACCTACCCCTCTATCCCTACATCTAATCCCCAAAACAATAACCATTCACATCTCCCAAACCCATTTTGAATCTGGTAACTCACCCACCCTTCCCCTTCCTCCGCCACTCTACACAACCACCACTAACAGTCGCCGGTTTAATCGGCGGCATCCTTCACATCTCCAGCTTCATCGGCGGCGGCACCACCTCCGAACTCTTCAAGACTCCAACCGTCTTCTTCTCTCTCTCATTCTTCTCTCTCTCTTGAAGTCGATTGGAGACGTAGATGTGGACGCCAATGGCGATGAGGAAGATTGTGATGAGACCGAAGAAGAAGATGGTGTGAACGACAATGGAGGCGGCGCTTGTGTTCATGTTGCCGAACTCCACCACTCGATTCCGGCGGGGAATCTGGATTGGCCAATGGAGACGGTGTTGAAAGACTGCGGTGGTGACGGAGACGGTTCCTCAGCCATGGATTTGGAGAGATAAAAGAGAGATTTGGAGTTGGAGAGAGGTTTCAAGTTGATACCTTGATGCGGTGGTGACGGAGACGGTTCAGCCATGGATGGAAGACTGCGTGATTTTTTTTTATTATTATTATTTGTTTATTTTTTTTTGTTTTTTGTGGAAGGGGTAAAAGAAATTGTAAATGAGTTTTATCTTTCTATGTATGTAATGATTTTTTAAAATGAATGAAGTAAAATTTTATTGCTTAAAAAAAGAAACATTTTATAATTTTCTTATTCATTATATAATTATTTATTTCTATGTATGTAATGATTTTTTAAAATGAATGAAATAAAATTTTATTGCTTAAAAAAAGAAACATTTAGATTTAGTATAAATATAATAATGCTACTAAAATAATATATATATATATATATATATATATATATATATATATATATATATATATATATATATATATATATATATATATATTGAAAAAAGAAAATTAAAAAAAATAATAAAATTGTGAAATTATGCATTAAATTTTAGGTACTCATCTACTTTTTGGCGTTACATTAGGTATTCAACTACTTTTAAATTGGCGTTGCATTAGGTATTCATCTACTTTTTGGCGTTGCATTAGGTGTTCATATAGTTTTAAAATTGGCGTTGCATCAGGTATTTATCTGATGTAACGCCAAAGATCTGGCGTTACATTAGCTTACTATTTCGTTGCATTAGACCTAATGCAACGCAAGAGAATGCAACGGCCATTTGGCGTTATATTAGGCCTAATGTAACGATTTTTGGACCCTAATGCAACGAAAATTGGCGTTACATTAGGTCAGAAATGTAGTAGTGGATGACTGATTGGAGTTTAGTAAAAAAAATATTCTATGAATGTGATAGACACTTATATAAAGAATGGTCTAATAGTGTCAGTAATTATGTGAGGGGAATTCAAATAGTCAAGTGAACCTAGACATAAGAATTGTACTTAAAGTATTTTTTAAAATACAATATTAGGTATAGATCATTAAGTGTAATTGAACTATTATTACTGATGAAACCAACTTTATAATCATTCAGGTCTAAAGTATCTTATAATATAGATCAAAACACATTTGAGTTGAAAAATAATTATCAAAAAAAAAGTTGATGATCATAAATAATTAAATAAAAAAACTATATTACAATCATTCCTTGTCAATATAAGAATTAAAAAAAGTTAATTTTGATGTAATTTCGATTAACAAAAGTGGTTTTTATTAAGGATCGGATGTAGTAACAGTTGTGGACAATTAACATTGTAGTGACGGAGCAAGTTTTTTTACTTTAATATTTAATATACGAGTTGTTGTCGTGAAATTATCTACTAAAAGTTAGACTTAACTCTTTTATACAAAGGAATCAAGTTTCATTTCAAAATGTTACATCTATGGTGTATAGTAGTAATCTGTTTAATGAACACATACAAGGTTCATTTTCAAATATTCTGTGTTGACACAGACCTTTTTAATAAACAATAATTTATTAGTAAGATCATTGGAGAACTTTATTTAGTTTTGATACAGGACAAAATGAAATTGGCAAGCATTGACGCTGAAGAGAAGATATATGTGAATAGTTATTAATTTAAAGAATGGCGTAAATTAAAAGAAGGTATTTTTAATGAATCATTATGACTTAGAATATCCGTAAATTATAATCTATTTTATACTTATATTATATTGGATACAATATTTGTTTTAACATGTACTGTTTTAATAAACATTAATTTCTTCGTAAGATGATTGGATTCATGACTTTAGTTTTGGTACAGGACAAAAAGACATTGCCAAAACCTTGAACCTGAAAACTTGATGTTTATGTCGCAGATTATTTATTTGAAGACGGCGTACATGAAAAGAAGGTATTTTAATAGCATCATTCTAATGTAAATCATTTGTAACTTAAATTATATGACATAAAGAGTATAGATAATGTTTTTGAGTCCTAATTTGCTTTATTCTAACAATAAGTTTAATTATGCATTTTGATTTCCAAGTAATGCAGATAATTTTGGTATGGAGATCTTCCAGAGGGGTCTTATGTTAGAGGACAAGTAAGTTTCTCTAATCTATCTTCAATTGTCTTCATTTAAATTACATGCTTTAGAATGTTATTTTTGAGAATTAATTGAATCTGTTTGGCTTAAAAGCATGATCAAGAATATGATGTTCATGTATTTTAATTTGAAATGAATAAATTGGCCACATTTATTGAGATTTAAAAATGATTGATTTCAGTTGCTCACATTTTAGGTTGAGAAAACTTATTTTTGGGATTTGATTTTTAAGATTGCCTTGAATCTGTTTAGAGGAAAAGCATGATTAGGGATTTAATTTTAAGGGATTTTTAAGTGAAATGATTAAATTGGTAGAAATAAGTTTAATGAGAAGACCTAATAACTTGTTGGATCAAAAAAAGAACAAAAATAATAACCCTACAAAAATTATACAGCCAACATTTATAGTTATTGATAAAATAATTATTCATACAATATGCTTCAATGGGGTATTAAAATAAACAATTCAGGTAGTATAAAATTAATTTCTCAAAAAACAATCAAAAGAAAGTGTAAAAACACTTTAACATTGAAAGAAAGGATATAAGTTCAACCAAGACATAAAACTGTTATAAAGTTTAAATTAAAAAGAAATATACCCCAAAATGAACTACAAAACCACAAATCTGACAAAATAAGACAATTGTTCAAATTAAAATGTTCCAAGAAGATTTCAAAAAAAACACTTAGACAGTAAAATTTTCAGTCTTTCTCAATCTTGATATCCTTTTGTAAATGAATCCCATCCTTGTTACTTGATCCACCATCACCTGTTAATGAGCTTGTAGCCGTGTCTTCAAATGACAAAAATCTTCTCTTCAAACCAACAGCTTCTGGGGTCTTTTCTTCATTATCACCACAAGAATCATTTATCTACATTACAAAATTGATAAAAGTAAGAAAAAAAATAAAATTTGTAAATGAAAAATAAAATAAAATAACTTAGTCAAGTTTCATACCTCAATAACTTCTTCACCAGCCTCCTTAATAGCTGCTAAAACATCAATCCTCTACAAAGAAGTGCACAACATTAATAAAGAAAATAATTAAAAGTACATTTGAAAGGGTATTTAAAAACCTAATACAAACCTTTTTGACTTTAATTTTTTCCTGAATATATTTATCCACCAAAGATTTCCCATGATAGCAGGAACCAGAAGAAAAATGTTGATCTTTACCACTTAAATTCACATCCCTCAAATGAACCTTGAAAATAGCAGTTTTGCCTACTATGGCAATAATTTCATCTGGACAATGTGGTAAACAATATTCTTTTTTTCCACTTTCTGTAATCTGAAAAAAATAAAGTGAAACTCTTAGTAGATAAAAGATTAAATAAATGACTTCAATTTAATAAAATGAAATAAAATTCATTTTAAATACCTTAATATAGTGGTCTTTTAGCTCCAAGGAAGATTGACCAATCAATGTTTCACAACATCTGTCCCATAGCATGAATTTCGCGGTCTCATCACCAGAGTGAACATTGACCTTCACTTTATATCTTGGAATTGCCTTGGTTATAGTGTTGTTACAACCCTTGCAAAAATAACCGCTTTCTACAGAATCCAACTTATGCATACAAACCTTACAACTAATAAAAGACCAGCATCCAACAACAAATACTTCAAAAATTTGACCTATCACCCAATAGTATCCCTCCTTCAAAATATAAAAACAAATGAATGAAGATATTAATTCCTTTAAACATGAACAAGAAACAGAAATAAAAGAGCAAAATATTTTTAAAAAAACCTCCTTGCATTCCAAAAAATCAGCTACAGTCAACACGTTAGCCAAACCACTTTCAAGTTCATCATAACTGGAATAAGCATTAGATGACTCAATTTGACTGATCTTATGAGAAGTTCCAGATTCAAGCGCAAACAAACTATGAAATTTGGAAGAGAAAATATATTAGCATATTAATAGAAAATATGAAAAGGAAAATAAAAAAATAATTAATGAACAAATTTACTACCTTTTCAGTTCAGCAATCTCTGGAACAATAGGATCAACATGTAGTTTAGTAGCAAAAATGCATTTGAGATTGTAATTTTACCTAAAATCATAAAATGGTAGTTAGTTATATTCAAATCAGAATGAATGATGAGATAATGAATATAGAACAATATGGTATAAAATACATTACCATCATAATTTTTTGGTTTACACAACTGAATCAAAACAATCAAAGGAGAATCACCATATGTTTCAATGAGTCTAAATATCTCATCAGCATAATCACCCCAAAGAGTACAGCTTAAAGAGTTGTTCCTAGGAAAAAAAATTGTCAATAAAGCAACAAAAAAAATACAAATAGTACATCAAATCTGTGAAACATATATACTTCAAATGAAATAAGTAATTACCCAATGTCCTCCAATACCACTTCTATTAACTTTTCACCTGGACTTGTACGTTGGTTGTGAATATGTTTCACTTTGCTTTTTCTGACCAATCTCCCAACAACATCTAAAATAAGGATTCATTTAAAAAATTAATGTAAAAAAAAAAAAAGGAAACTGGATGAAAAATAGTTAAAATAAGAAATATAAATACCTATCAAGCCACAATCATCAACATCAGTTAAAGCTAGTAAATCTGGAAAAGTCATTAGGGAAAAAACCTTTTTTGGGAAACTTAAGCCCGTAACTGAATAAATATCAGTACTGTTAAAGAAGATAATTTTCAATGGATGTTCAGTGATTCGATACTTTCCCCTGTTTTCAACTACACTGAAATTAGAAATGTAATATACTGCAGATTCATTCATTTTAGGACCATATTTATGCATAAACATTTTGGGAATTGTTGCTTGAATCCTTGCACCCTGAAATATAGAAATAAAAGTTTCATAAGATGATGTACAAAGAAAGAGTTCTTCCCACTGAGACTAAATCTTTTCATATAAAATTAGTGTAGCTTACCTCTGAATTCACAAGAACTAACTCGAAACTTACAGGTATCTTCACACCTTCTCTAACCTGAACTTTGTACTTCCTAGCCACACGAACGTTGATAACCCAGTCAGATCTTCCCCTACGAAGGTCTTTTAATAGTGATGCAGGAACTAACATTGTTGAATGCAGCTTCACGGTTGACAAAGAATTAAGAAGCCCTGAATGAAGATGAATGGAGAAGCACATAGAGAAGTAAAAGAAGAAGAGAAAAGAACAAATTTGAAATGGAAATGTAAATGTAAATCTATTTATATGTGATGTAAAACGTTTGGACTTCATTTCTTTTTTACATATTTTAATTGTTTATTGCCTTGGACTGTAAAAGTAATTAAGGGACTGTAAGTAAATTGTTGCCTTCTTTCATTTTCGATTTGGAGTTGTAATAAGTTTTTAATTATTGGTTGCTGTCATTAAGTAGAAATTAAATTAAATGTTCATTAGAAATTCGAGAAAGCATGCATGTTAACTTAATGGTGAATCAGGATAGTAATAATTACACAGATTAGGAATACGAAGCATTTTTGTTTCTATATTTAGAGGTCAATTTTCCCGCTCAAATTTCTGTTTTAGGAAAGAAAGCTTATTCACTTCAGCCATTATATAGTTATAGATTATATAGTTATAGATGAGTAGATACATGCCTATCACAATAAAAGTCCACATATTTTTGATATGGGAAGCAAACTGAGTTGACCTAGAGACCACCTTCTTAATTCCTAGTGATCAGATGATATATGAATTGATTCGGGCTAGTTTTGCCTTCTTTACTTACTTCTTTGCTGCTGTTGAAATGATCGCACCAGAGAAGTTTTAAGAGAAATTGTGACATATAAATTTATTGTGAATCTCCGCTACACAAAATGAGGGAGGGAGTTATTAGATAGATGTGATCCATAGGATTGGGGAAAGATTCTATTTATTGGGCACCATACCCCCAACACGATGTCGTTTAATATCCCCGATTTAGGGTTTTCACATTATTTCACTATTAAAGATGGTTGCGGATCGGGTTATCAAGATTAACACATTAAAGGCCGGGTTTTTAAGGTTTTTTTTTTTTTTTTTTTCACAAGATTTAAACCATTAAACCCATTAAAATAACAAATTGTTAGCAAAAGTCATCTATAGTACTATTAAATTTCCATATTTAGCTCATATGGATATTGTTAGGATCATACAAATGATAAATACTCCCTCCGTCCCGCCCGAAAGGTCAATTTTTGATCCTGACACGAAAACGAAAATTAAGATAAGTGATGTAGGAAAGAGAAAAAGTGTATAGTGAAATAAATGTTGTGAGTGAAAGGTGATGTAAGAAAGAGAAAGTGGGATAGGGAATAGTTAGTGGATATTTATTGGGGGAATTTCTATTCCCACTACCCTTTTTTCTTTACACACTAACACACTAACCAAAGCACACTAAACACAATAAATGTCAGTGGTATAAAGAGAAAAAGTTACTATTCTAGATACAATAAATGTCAGTGGTATAAAGAGAAAGAAAATTGTCAAAGTGAATTAACATAATCTAGTTGTCCCAAATCATGACACCTAGGCTAGCAAAATTCAACGAGTTAGTAATTCTAAACACAGTAATTAATGCATACCACTAAATAATAATTATACAACTTTTTATTACTTCGAGATTTTTTACACTAATTAGTAATTTTTTACACTAATTAGTAGTGTGAATAGTAGCACCCCCACAAATAAAGAAGTAATAAAAAAACTTTCGATATTTGGGTTGTGCCCTTTCAAATGGGAAATGGGACGTCCAATAAAAAAATTTGTGTCCTTTCGAACGGGACGGAGGGAGTAGGAGTTTTGATTAAGAATGACCTCAAATATAATTAACAAACCAATCCTAACAATCATCACCGTCAAAGACTATCTTGAGGAGCATAGTTATGACATTAAAGAACCACTGTGACATTAAAAAGATAAAAAGTACTCTTTCCGTCCCTAAATCCCTAAATGAATGTAGATTTTTTTTATTAAATTTGCTATTAATCAAGAGTAAATTGAAATTTTAATCGGCATCCATTAGGTACGAGGACAACAACTACATTACTCCGTCTTTTAAAGGGCTCAAGGATCTACATTCAACTACGACTTGCACGTTCAATTACAATGAAGAACGTTTTGTTAGGAGCTTCGTATTGTCGCTGTATATGCGGAAAAATTAAACCAGCAAAATATTATACTCCTACGAGGAATCACACAACAAACAGTAAAGGTTAACCTAGTTATTCACAACAGTATTGATTACATTTGGGGGGACATTGCACTATAATATCTGCTTGTGGTTCTACAAACACAGTACCCGAACTCTCACATGCATAGTTTTTTCCGAGAACACATACACTAGCAGCCTTGCGGCCGAGTTCCCTAGGCACTTCCAGGCCCACACACAACCTACAGACTCTCCGACACTTGTACGCACACAATGTTTATGGATCTGATATAAGAAATACATCACACACACATAGGACACGAAAATTTAATCAAAAATTACAAAAATGAAATTAATATGCTTTTTAGTTCTTGCAGGGGAATAATATCTAAGTATTTAAGATAGAACAAGAATAAAGGACATATTCCAAGCATAAAACCTGCTCCCTAAAAAGCTCACTGTCCAGACATTCGAACAATTGGAAAAGAAAAAAAAAAACAGAAAATGGAACAAAGAAGGAAAATGCACCACCACTTTCTTCCCTGAGCTTAGAGCCATACACAGAGTGCCTAATCTTTCTTTGAATTTGATCAGAAACATTTCCTGTGCACGATTGAAGGGCCAGATTCGTCGTACTCTGCCTTGGCAATCCACATCTGGTCTCAAATAAAATACAATACTATCGTATTAGAATCTCAAATTGTAATATTGATGCTTAGGTCAGGCAAAATCCATAAATATTACTCCATTTGTTCCTTAATGAATGACCATTTCCCCCCCCCCAAAAAAAAACACAGAAAAAAACAAATGAATGTCCATTTCTTGGAGAAGTTGCTAAACCATCCCTCATTAATCATCATGTTACAGTTCATACTGGGGGTTGCTCAACTTGTGGCAGACTTTGAATTAAGCTCAACCTACTTTTACTAGAGAACGCGCTCATGTGGATTATGATTCCTGATTTCAAGTGAATCACAACAACCTCCTCCCTAGTCAACTTCCCCCCCCCCACATATATATATATACTCCCTCCGTCCCATAACAAATGTTATTTCTTTCCTTTTGGTTGTCCTATAACAAATGTTACTTCTTTCCCTTTTGGTTGTCCTTTAACAAATGTTACTACCCAAAATGGACAAATTATACTCACTCCTTCCCAATTTAAAGTTCTGAAGTCTGAATTTGCACACTTGTTAAGGAACTAACACAAAATGGGTGAACAATTCTAGCGAGTCGAGGACATAATTGTCCAAAACACTCTTCGTAATTCAACTTCAACCGGGTGAAGAGTAGGTTAGGTAAGTAATAATTTTTTTTTGTAATTCTATAAATTTATGAGGACAAAGTTGTCCAAAACAATGTTCATAATTTGTCATTTATGGAATAAAGTAAAGTAAAAACCTTAAATCAGGACGTAGCGAGAAGAAAAGTAAGAACATTAAATTGGGATGGGAGAGTAATATTTATACATTCAAGGGCAAAAATTTGGAAGGAAATATCAAAATGGTGGGTGAGGGGACCCGCTTGTCGTACTCACAACGACTATCCCACTCACAACCCCTACCCCACTTTTTCTACTCACAACTTTACTCCACTATTGATATTATACCACCTCCGTCCCAAAATGAATGACTATTTTTGTTATTATTGATTAAGAAGGAAAATGATCATTCATTTCGGGATAGAGGGACAACTTTTTCTTAATTTGAGTGTTTTCTATTTTGGTAACATTTGTTAAGGAATTGAGGGGGTATATATAAGACCTTTTGAAGGATATGTTCTAGTCCCTTCTCTCCTAAAGTAAGAGTCTAGGATCACATGTTTCAAGTAAGGCATTTGACTCAATTATTAGTATTTATCAAGGGTAAAAATTTGAACTTTCTATTTATGTCTAAAAGGTAGGGCCTACTATGAATGAGAGTGTTCACTAAAGGCAACTCCAACAATGGTACTAGCTCTATAGGAATCAAATAAATACTTTATTGTATCAAATTTATTTTTTATTTTTATTAGCTATTGATATTTTTAACATTATCAATACTTTAAAATTTGACCATTATTTTAATTAAATAAGAATTTGGAAATATTATAATCGTCATTTTGTCATTACATTAAAACATGGCATAAGAATACGTATCGAAAAATCTGGAATAAATATATGGTATAAAAAATTGGCATAAAATTATGACATAAAAATATGGCATTCAAAATATGACATAAAATATAGTATAAAAATACAACATTAAAAGGACTTATTAATACGGCATAAAAAAATCGAATTATCAATTTTGCATATCAACTTTTAAATTTAAATGGCATTTTGAAAAAAAAAATAGGGTTGGTATTAAATGAATGTCCATTTCCAAGAATTTTTTTTGTCCCAAAATGAATGTAATCTTTAGTAAAAAAATCTCTGTCCTGCGAAGAAATCGGGACATCCCGTCCCGTGAAATTGCGAGATTTCATAGTTTCGTCCCGTTTTCCCGAATTGGCAGCTCTAATATTTGCTACCTTCCTTAGAACCAACTCAAATTTTGGTTCCCCACATATGTGCCATATCATATATACCCTTGGAGATGCTACTATCATCACATGGGTATTAAAATTTGGTTTTAATACCCATTGTTGGAATAACCCTTAAGGGCATCTCCGATGGTGGATTTTGATACCAACGTGAAGGTCCAATGGCAAAAAATAGAGGTATCAAAAATTTGGTTTGGTCCTAACAAAGATAGCATATTTGCTACGTTGCTAAGGACCACATGATGAATTACATGCGCGGGAGTGGAGTTTTTCTGCATCCAAACAATTACACATGGGGTTGTTTTGCAATTTTGATCAATCATGTCAACTTTTCCTTCCTTGACAAAAATGTTCCTTCACAATTTGAAAAGCCAACCCACAACGATAATATGGCAAAAAAAAACTATGCTTTTATAGTTTGCTTTTTTGTCCTTCTTTTACTGTTTTTTCTCATTGATCGAACACTTTTTCTATATATTGATAATAGCTATTAGAGACGCTAGCACCTTTTACATAGGCATCAACCTACGATATGGTAATTTAAATCTTTGATACCCTACGAATAGTGATCCATTGATTTTGATACCTATGACTAAGATAGTGATCCATTGATTTTGATAGATACCTATGACTAAGAACCATGCATTGGAGATGCCTTAAAAACCAAGTTTTTTTGTCATATTACCGTTGTAGGTCGGCTCTTCAAAATGTGAAGGAGCATTTGTGTCAAGGAAAAGTTGACATAATTGATCAAGATGGGAGAACAACCCCATGTGCAATAGTTCGGACGCTAGAAAGTTCCAGCTCCAGCACGTGAAACTCACCTTGTGGTCCTTAGCAAGGTAGTAAACCAAATTTTGGTACCTCTATATTTTGTCATTTGAGATGCTAGGACTTTCATATGAATATCAAAATATGATTTTAATACCCACCGTTAGAGATGACATTACTGTATTGTTTTCCATTTACTTCAAAGGTAAGTTGATGATATTTGTCCATGCATACATCATCAAACAAAGGTGACTTGGAAATGACATTTAGATCATTCAGATATCCCGAAAGTCTTAAAATACATGACACATCCAAGTGTCATAAAAAGACACCGTCTCGAGAAGAATGGTTGTTAGTCTCTTATAGCCAGTAAATTGTCCCTCCCATTCTTCCCATCCTTTTGGGCATGAATGCCATGTGTCAAAACAGAATAGAATTTTTTATTTAAATTTAATTATTATTAAAAATTATTCATAATTAATTTATTTATTTTTAAATGCGAAAAAAAAATAACAATATAAAAATAAAATTTTAGTCATTAATTTGATACTAGCTATTGATGATTCTAGTACCTTAGCTATAAGTATCAAAATCTATGAATTACTGATTTTGATACACGTATGAATATTGATTCATCATATTTTGATACCTATAGCTAAGGACCATAGATTGGAGATGCCGTAACATGGGTATCAAAATTTGGTTTTGATACCCATTGTTGAGGCCAACTCTAACAATGGATATCAAAATCAAATTTTGATACATATGTAATGGTATCAACATCACCAATTGAAAATATGATAGGTATCTTAATTTGAGTTAGCACTAACCTTCCTTAACGAGAAAATAATTTTTGATAAACAAAATTCATATTTTATGTCGTATTCTTTATCCCATATTTATGTCTCATATCTTTTATGTCGTATTAAATTTTGATACCCATTGTTGAGGGCAACTCCAACAACGGGTATCAAAATCAATGTAATGGTATTAGGCCTGACAATTGTGCGGGTTTGGTTAGGTCGGGTCGGGTTGTAGCGGGTTAGCTGGGTGAAACAGGTTGACCCGCTACAACCCATTTAAGTTAACTGGTCAAACAGGTCGGGTTGAGACGGGTCGAGACGATAGGTTAAGACTAGTTGACCCGCTTATTTTTCAGGCAGGATACCTTAGATTCATTAATTCTGGCTATTTATGCTTGCGGGTTGATCGAGTTGGGTAGACCCGTTAAGCTTAACGGGTTAAGACGGGTGGCCCGTTTTAACCCGCTAACTTAAACGGTATGTGTTGGGTAGGGTCGGGTAATTAGTTGGTTGGGTTAGTGGCTAACTGGTCGAAATTGCCAGGCCTAAATGGTATCAACATCTCCAATCTATAGTATAAATGGAAGGGGTCTTTGGAACAGTTCTTTGAACAGTTCCAATGGCCGAAATTATCATTTTGTCCTCATTATTTTGTCTCTTTCCCATTTTATCCTTAAAAAAAAAAAAATTTTTTAAAAAAAAAATTAAAAATCTATTGTATAAATGGAAGGGGTCTTCCAATGGCCGAAATTACCATTTTGCCCTCACTATTTTGTCCCTTTCCCATTTTGCCCTTAAAAAAAATAATTCTTTTTTGAAGTTAAAAAAAAATTTAAAAAAAAAATAATTACGTGGCCTTGGACACGGGCATGTGCTAGTGTTAAATATGATAGGCGCTATCTGAATTTGAGTTGGTACTAAGGAGTGAAGCAAATTTGCTACCTTCTTAAGTACAAATCAAATTTTACAACAATATCAATTAAATGAGAAAATGATTTTTGAAAACCAAAATTCATAATTTTGTATGTCGTATTCTTTATCCCGTATTTTTGTATCGTATATTTTATGTCATATTTGTATACTATATTTTATGTCATATTTTTATACTGTATTTTATGTGTCATATTTTTATGTCATATCTAATGTCTGTATTTTTAATACCATATTTCATGTCATATTTCTATATCCTGTTTCTTTGTCATATGTGTATTTTATTTATGATGTATTTTTTTGTACCATATTCTTATGCCATATTTTATGTCATTTTAATGCCATTTTTTTCATATTTTTATTCCATACTTCTTGAGTCGATTTTTAACAATGTTGAAAGTATCAATAAAGCTAATAAAAATTAAAAAAAAAAAATTGATAGTGTCTCATAGAGATCAAATTTAGATTTTGATGCCTACGGAGCTAGTACCATTGTTGGAGCTGCCCTAACCCTAAGGGATAAAAAAAAATGTAAACTAGTATATGCCTAAAATAGAAAGTGTTGTAAGAGAGCACTTTTTTCTGGGACATCCTAGAAAAGAAATAAGGGACTCTCAATTTGAAAGGTATGGAGTACTATTTTAGATGATAACATATTTGGTATAAAATGACCACAGTACATCCCCAAATAACAGCAGTAAAGGTTCCATGCACTTGACAAATCAAGGAAAGCAATACTACTTAATGATTTTGAAGTGGTGACATAGCAATTTCAAAAAGAATTTTAAGAGTAAAAGCAAAACGTTTAGACCAATATGGTATTCTAAGGGTAGAGTTACTGACCTGTTGGAAGGTACTGAGAGAAGCCAATATGGACCCTCCGATCCAGACACTGTACTTCCTTTCTGGTGGAGCGACGACCTTTATCTTCATGCTGCTAGGTGCCAATGCAGTGATTTCCTTGCTCATTCTATCAGCAATACCAGGGAACATGGTGGACCCACCACTAAGTACAATGTTTCCATACAGATCCTTCCTGATATCTACATCACACTTCATAATTGAGTTGTATGTTGTCTCATGAATACCAGCAGCTTCCATTCCGATCATAGAAGGCTGGAATAGGACTTCAGGACACCTGAAACGCTCAGCACCAATGGTGATGACCTGCCCATCAGGCAGTTCATAACTCTTCTCAACAGATGAGCTAGTCTTGGAAGTTTCTAATTCTTGTTCATAGTCGAGCGCGATATAGGCCAATTTCTCCTTCATGTCTCTCACAATTTCCCGTTCGGCAGTTGTAGTGAAAGAATAACCACGCTCAGTCAGAATCTTCATCAAAGCATCAGTGAGGTCACGGCCAGCAAGATCAAGACGAAGGATGGCATGTGGGAGTGCGTAACCTTCATAAATGGGGACAGTATGGCTGACACCATCTCCAGAATCCAGAACAATACCTTAAGAAACACGCACACGGAATTGATGAGATATAGCACAAAATCATTTATTAACAACAACAACAAAGCCTTAGTCCCAAATTAATTTGTGGTCAGCTAACATGAATCCTCATGTGTCATCGTGAAAAAAAAATGATGAAAAAAGGCAAATTAAAAGAAGGCAGATGCTATATGGCTCCACATTTCAACAAAGGAAGAACTCCATACAAAAAGAAACGGACTTAGTTTCCCCCTGGCCTCATCTAATGCAACCTTGCCAAACTTCAATTACCCTTGGACTTAGTTTCCCCCTGGCCTCATCTAACGCAACCTTGCCAAACTTCAATTACCCTTGCTTACTCTCTCTGGTCAGTAGAGATGAATACGTAACAAAATAAGCTACTATTTCTGTCTTTCATATGTCTAATCACCTTATTTACATTGGTTTATTATTTACACAACTACATTTGAAATGTAGTAGGATAACACAATTAACAATTAGAGCAAATTTGAAACAAAGGAATGGATTTTTGTTCTCCTAAATTATTGATGAACCAAAAGTCATGAAGTCCATCTAGGGATGGAAATGGAGAAATGGGTGTCAGATATGGTTGTTCAATTAACTGATGATCCAAAAATTAAAGAAGACTCATTTGGCACTCTCTTTTTTCACCATTTTGCATTTAAGACTTCTTTCTAAATTTCAAGGTAGGATTCATCTACAATTAGAGTGATTCCAGCAGCAAAACTGACGAAGTAGCATAAAGTCCTCTAAGGTGAGAGGTGAGACCAGAGGTTGAGAAAGACATTCCATTATTGTAAATCAACTAGTAAAAGCCCGTGTCCAAGGACACGTGTTTTTTTTTTTAATTTAAAAAAAAAAATTTAAAGGGCAAAATGGGAAAGGGACAACTTAGTGAGGGCAAAATGGGAAATTTGGCATTTGGCACTATTCATTGTACTGTTCATGGGATGAGGTGGCACGGTGTAATTTATACTATAGATATGTAGGAGATGGAAAGACAAAGAAAAGAGAATCACAATTAGTGCCTTGTCAAGCATAACGCTTTGCAAAATACTCCCTTCGTCCCGGTCGAAATGTCCCAAAATGGATCATGCACGGGAATTAAGGAATGAATATATATAATGCAAAATATAGATAGTGAAATAAATGTTGTGAGTATGAAAAGTGATGTAGGAAAGAGAGTGGGGTAGGGAATAGTTAGTGGATATTTATTGTGAGTATGACAAGTGGGTCCCACAAATAAAAAACTTTCCTTTTTTGGGTTGGGGACATTTTAAATGGGACACCCAAAAAGGAAAGTTGAGACATTTCGAGCGGGACGGAGGGAGTAGCATTTAAGTTGTATGCTGGCTAATTATTGTGTCCCTTACAGTCTCCATTTTCAAATTTTCCCCTACAGTAGTTACACTTTCTGAAGAGGAAACTTCACGGTATGTGTATATCTGTGTGTGTGTTTTTTTTCCTCATGGTACGGGATGGGGACTAATGGAGTAATAAGACACTAATCTCATATTAAACTAGTTTGCATAAGCAAACAATCTGATACTAGTACGTACAATGAGCTTATACAATGGAATTCAAATGATAACTTACCAGTTGTTCGACCACTGGCATACAGGGAGAGAACAGCCTGGATGGCAACATACATGGCAGGAGCATTAAAGGTTTCGAACATAATCTGCGTCATCTTCTCACGATTCGCCTTAGGGTTAAGAGGTGCCTCAGTGAGGAGAACTGGGTGCTCCTCTGGAGCCACACGGAGTTCATTATAAAAGGTGTGATGCCATATCTTTTCCATGTCATCCCAATTGCTGACGATACCATGCTCAATTGGGTATTTCAAGGTTAAAATACCCCTCTTGGACTGAGCCTCATCCCCAACATATGCATCCTTCTGCCCCATACCAACCATCACTCCTGTGTGACGTGGGCGACCAACAATACTAGGGAAAACTGCTCTGGGCGCATCATCTCCAGCAAATCCAGCCTCCAAAAGAGAAAGAAAAGAAATTAACAATCATAAATTTCTAAATTATCATAGTCAACTATATCCTCAAAAATATACAGATAAAAAAATAGTGCATAGTAACCGAGACATGAATACAGCTGCATTTAGCTACCAGCAAAGGGAACAAAAAAATAACTGTGATACCTTGACCATTCCGGTTCCATTATCGCAAACGAGGGGCTGAATATCCTCTGCATCTGCCATCTTCTATAGCCTACCAAAATAAAAATAAAAATGGATTAGCATACAAATTCCTGCATTATTATATGGTTCTGCCAGAATCCACCAGCTTTATTTCTCTAAGTATCATCAAACACATAGACATAATTATCATTCCTCTCTCAGTATACTTAGCCATACATTTCATATGATTTCCTTGTTATTCTGAGTGAACATATAAATCTGTACAAACTTTTGATTTCAAGAAAAGAACCAAAAAAAGCAAAATGTATCTCTCGGTTTGGGACAGAGAGAGTGCTATTATTAAGAGAACATTGTAGCCATAAGCTCTTTTTCCGGATAGTTTATTTGACGACATTTACATTGACAAGTTGCATTACATCACTAGTTAGATTTCAAATCGAAATATCTTAACCTGGAAATGTAGAAAAATAAAGAATGGGTAGGGGACGTGGGAAGTTTGTAGTTTCTAAACAAGTGTCTTTGATTACCTATCAAGGTATCACCAATCACCAACCATTGGACCATCCATGAGAAATACTAAGCACAACATCTTCCATTAACCAAGATTTGAAAATTTAAGTCAGATAAATCATCATAAGATTTACACCCTTAAACTATTTCATAGAATATCAGCGTTAGCAGACAAGCATCCCATATAACAGAAACAATAATTCTACTCGAATAGCGATGATCTGCCATTCCCATTGACTAATCAATTTCATAATTATCAACAGCGAATTCACATCAGTAAACCTGCCAAACATAATGCGCACAAAACTCCACAATGCATAGAAAGAAAAAAACAGAGATTTAATTATTAGCAGATCAGCAACTTAAAGAAGCATGCTAATAACTCTAGCAGCTCAGTTTCAAAAATCAATAAATCAAGCCAAAAAGAAGCTTAATTTATAAAAATCAACAACCGAAAATCAAAAAGGATTAACTAAAACATAGATCCAATGCAAGTATCATAGAACAAAGCTTATCTAGAGACATAATCAACAATCATACATAGTCACACGTATATATCCACCTGAATTTCGTCAATCAGATCCGTGATAATCACAAGACACAGCCCAAATTCTAATCTTAATCACAAGATCGATGCATATCACAAAATCATACAATCCAAATCGAACAAAAGTTTAATTCAAAACAAAATCAAAAGCACATTGAAGTACGATTGGCCGGAAATTCAAATTGGAAATCGAAAATTCTTACCGTTTGTCGCGAAATGGAGAGTGTGTAAGGTTGCTCCGATTAGAGCCTCACGTTCCGAAAGTGTGTGTGAGTGTGTGAAAAATGTTAGCGAACGAAAATGAAATCGGGGAGGAGAAATGGAAATGAAATGCGTCTTAAATGTACATGAAATTCGGGTGTCACTCTCTCCCTCTCTCTCTTTCTCTCACACCACTACTATGTGTGCTTGTGTGTGTGATCTCGTGGATACAGCTGGTTTAGGGTTTTTTTATTTCTTTGTTCTTTTTTATTGGCCCAGGTTCACTCTTTTATTTTTCCAGCTAAATACCTCATCGGATCAAAATATCTTTCATAGGCCCGATAAACAGCTTAATTATCCAAAAGGGCATCTCGTTAGAAAACTTTTTCCTTTCAATGAAAAGAATATTTACTTATTTCGCCATCATTCTATATACATTATTTTAATACTTGGCACCATTATAATTTCTTATTCCTCACTAATTCTCTCTCTCCTATTTTCAAATTACAGCTCATGGCATTTTTTCATAATTTTCATAATTTGCGTGCCCACCCAAAAGGGTGAAGCACTTATTGGGACGGAGGGAGTATGTCAATTTGAAGATTTTTAAATATATTCAAAAGATAAAAATATTAAGAAAGACTTATTATATAATTTTATAAAGAAAATATAATTTATGACGTCATTAAATATGTCTCTTTTACATTAAGTTCACTTAACAGTATTGACATTGAACAAATTCTATGAAATAAATTTGGATATTTGAACTAAAGCAACATATTTTAAATTAAAATTTTAGTTTTAAACGACATTTATTTTGGATAGAAAGAAAGAAAGAAATAAGAAATAAGAAATGGGCATTCTACGAATGTGTCCAGTTGTCCTAACTGTTTGCAATCATTATTGGCTCAACATTCTGACCTCACAAACAACCTAAATTTAATGAGCTCCATTAAAGCTATGAAATCTGCCCCTGCATTAAGCTGTTTTTACACTACATCTGGATTTTGTACAATCAGCAACGGTTTTAGCAACGATATTATGTAATGTTAATTCAGATACGGTCCCCATTTTCAGTTCCGTCGCCTTTCCTGGTTTTGAAAATTGGAAAACTGTATTCGAACGTTTTGATTTCGGTTTCCTTTTTCAATCACCGATTTTCGATTTTGGTTTCACAGTTCAGCAGGCGATTTCAATTAATTTAATTTTATATTTTTTTTATTTTCTTAACATTCAATATAGCTGAAAATAGGTAAATAGTTAATTGAACGTCAAAATTCATTAGATTGGTAACAAAATCATTTGAAAAAAAAAAGATTTTATAAGGAAATGTTAGCTTTTTAACAAATTCGGTTAGTTTTTAATAAATTCAGATAGTTTATTAACTAAATAATAAGAAACAAACTTTTTTTGGAAATAAAACTAGCGTTACACGGTTCTAGATTCACGGTTCCATGGTTTTCGATTTCCAGTTTTAGAATCGTCAATTACCAGTTTCAGAAAAAGGGGAACCGTATTCGAACCGTGGAACCGCCAGTTATGGTTCTCACGATTCCCGATTCCTCCACGGTCCTGGGTCTAGCGGTTCCCGGACCCCGATTTTTTGATATCGTTTCTCCCGGTTCCCGGATATATTTGAGCATGTTTAGTTATAATCATTTGTCCCAATTTAGATTACGAGATTTTTTATTACAAAACCGGTTAAGATTAAATGTGCTTGAAAGTTATACATCATTAACCCTTTTCATTTCAACAGATAATTGCTCAAAATATTTTATGATATGCATCTCCATCTGTTACGATATGGCAGCCACGGGCGGATCTACAGTGCCTGGGGTTGCCCAGGCAGCCTTTTTTTTTTTGTTTTTTTGCAAAACGACGTCGTTTTGATCTGTTTTAAAGAATAGGCAACACCAAATGTTTCGCGCCTAGTGAAGCCTATTATATTTATGTATGTAAAGTGGTGCCTAGTGAAGCCTATTATCTCTTATGTATTTAAACATTTTGAATTTTAATTTCACACCAACTTTTTTTTTTTTAGTAAAAAATAAGTAATACCAAAATATTTGCTGTAAATCCGCCACCGATGGGCATTTATACCCAAGTACCATCCATATATCATTGTGTAGGAAAAAATGTGAAAGGTGAAAATGAAATTTTATGCTAAGCAAAATAGAGTGTTTAGAGACAAGTTTGGGTATCTCCTTCACTCCAACACAATTACTTTGTTTTTAAAATATCATTAAAGGTTTTTTTTTTAAATAAATATCCATAGAACAATAGTCTAATTGTGCGGTTGGGTTGATCGGGTTGTGACGATTTCACAAGTTGAAACAGGTTAATACACTGCAACCCATTTAAGTTAACATGTCAATTGGGTCTGATTGAAATGGATTGAATTGGCGAGTTGAGACGGATCAACCCGTTTAATGTTTTTCACTGGTCACCTTAAATTCATTATCTCCGCATATTTGTGTTCGTTGGTTAAACGGGTCAGAACGGGTCAATTTGGGTCGAACCAACCCGTTAAGGTTAATGGGTTGCGACTGATAATCCATTTTAACCTGTTCGCTTAATGGATTGAGTTGAATTGGGTAATTAGTGGGTTACGGGTCAAAATTGTCATGACTACCGAGAATCATAGGTAAGGTGTGAATATGTTAGGAATGGCAATGGGGGCAGTTCGGGGTAGTTATACATCGTACCACCCCCATTTCCCAATTCAATTTTGTGCCCCATAACCGTCTCATTCCCCATTGGGTAATCAATTTTCCATATCATACCCATTCCCCACGGGTAGCAGTTAATCGGGAAATTCCCGCGGAAAATTAGTCAAACTAATATTTTGTTTTAAAGCACTTTAGCGATAAAAAAAACTCAAAAATTAACTTTGATAAAGGATAATTTTTCTACTTAAACTCATATAATCACATTCATAAGAGCTCGAAAAAAATTAAATAGTTATGTATGACACAATTCACCAAACATAAGGAAAGATTCACTAAATTACAATAAGAAAACTATAAGCAGTTCAGGTAACATTCGGTTCATGTAATGGGGCGGGTAATGCTAATACCAAAACCAAATCCATTCATTTCGGTTATTTCCATTAATGATCAAATCGTTAATAACCGGTTGGTTCGATTCGGTCGGAGTATCCACGATTCGGTTTAAAATTGTCATCCCTAAAATATGCTATTAGCAATCGGGCTTGAAATGGCCAGTTGAATATAGAGCCTATCATTGGGCTTGAAAGTGGTCAAGAACTTTACTTGATATAAGACTTGGCCACTATAGTGTTATTGGACCAGTAGCCCATCCAAGATTCTGTAATGGCCCACTAGAAGCATGCACCATTGACTTTATAATAAAGGATGTGACATAAAATCTTCCAAGAAAAGTGTAATCTTTTTCTTTTTCTGAAAAAGGGTACTTTTGGTACAATTATATTACTGGGAGATAACAAATAAAGATGTGAATAATAGTGCAAGTGTTACTGACATACTAAGTCACTACCAACAAGAGACATAAAATAGTGGTGAATATGACCCTAGACCCTCCTTTTACTCTAAGAAAATGATAGGTAATTTCTTAACTTTCAATTAAAGCATGGTCCATGTACATATATGTGTATCTATTATGTGTGTCACTTTGAGAGAGAGAGAGAGAGAGAGAGAGGCGGGTGGGTAGTGTACGTAACAATTTTCACTGTCAGTATAAATGGTTAATTTTCGAACCGATGTAAATTATAGCACTACTATTTCTATTTAGTTATTTGATATATATAGATTTACAGATGAAATATTTCAGATAAAAAATACTTCTTCAATATTGTGATTTTTCACAGCAAAATCAACAAAGATATAATCATCGGGAAGAACGAAATTTTTCACATATTTAGTTGGGATTGTGGGGGAATAGATGGTACTAAATGTGAAGTTGATGGTCTATACAAAATTAAAATGATAGATTAGGGATAACTATGTTTTTTTATGTTAAAAAATCTATACTCCCCCGTCCCAGAAAAGGTTATTCAGTTGTTCCGAACTCAGTCAATCGAGTTCAACTTTGATCAAACTTTAATATCAATTGACTTATCATAATAAAAATCTAAAAATTGTTATCCATAAAATAATCAAATGATTTATCAATAGCAATTATTAAAATTTCATTAGAATGAATAGATTGATATTAATATTTGATCAAAGTTCATCTCTGTTGACTTGCTACTGTAGCAACTGGGTAAGGTAATATGAGACGGAGGGAGTATAATTATAGTAAAGTTCATCTTTATGGAGAAGCTAGTCATTATCTTTGTCTAATAAGGTGACATATAAGAAAGATGGAACCTTAAAGAACCTAAGATGGAGACTTCATGTGTACATTGCCTGCCAGTCATTTTCAACTAGGTACTAACTACTGAGCTACAAGTACAACCCCACCCACCTTATCAAATTAATGTAATGCTCCCTCAATCTATTTCATGTATGTATACAAAATAATCGTTTTATTTTTTTTATTGTTTATACGAAGGTATTTTAAATAATAATTTTAGATTTACTTATTTATGTTAATTAAAATTTAAAATTTGATATTGACACAAGTTTATGAATTTTATTGATAATAATTTTTAGATGTTTACTTAAATAATTAAATTATTGTTTAATTAAAAAAATATCAATAAAAAAAATGAAAAAGTATTTTAGGACTGAAATGGAGAATACAAATTTAAATGATTTCTACACAAATAGTACGACATAAGGCTCCGTTTGTTTAGTGTAAAACATTTTTCGAAAAATGATTTCCGGCAAAATGTTTTCCGGAAAATAAGATAAAAATGAAGTTTTTCCTGATTTTTTGATGCGAAACAAACATCAAAAAATGAGGAAAATATTTTTCGAAAAATATTTTCCCCCAAACAAACGGAGCCTAACATTGAGATTTACTACATGTTGGTAAGAGATGATTGTGAGACATGGAACATGATGGTTGGCAATGACATGCAATAATGATGCCGAATGAAACTCTTTTGTGTTTAATTTGTGTGTGTAAGACATCTTTTCTGATCCAATCTCAAAACTACTCAATAACCTATTCGAAAATAAACAAAGTTGATATAACACAAAAATTAAGAAAAATGTATAATGTAATAAGTATTATAAGTACTAAAAGTGATGTAAAAGAGAGATAAGTGTGATAAAGAATAGTTAGTGAATATTTATTGTTAATATAACAAGTAAGTCCCATAAATAAAGAAGTATTAAAAAAAATTTATTTTAAAATTGTGCATTTTTAAATGGAACATCCAAAATAAATATTTGTGTATTTTCGACTGAAACAGAAGGAGTAAACCTTAATTAAAACCTTAGTACTTCCTCCGCTTCAGGATTGAATTATTACTTTTCTTTTTAATCTATTTCAAAATAATCAAAATATTATTTTTATTGCTTTAATCATAAAATGATTAATAGGACATATTGCTATACCCATAATAACAAACTTAACTAATACTCCCTCCGTCCCGCAAGGCTTAAGAAGATTCCATTTTGCGCGGGAATTAAGGAATATTATTATAGTATTAGGAAAGAGAATGAGTGGAAGAAGTGTTGTGAGTGTGAAAAATTAAATAGGAGAGAGAATGAGTGGAGGGAATAGTAAATTATAATGTGTTGTGAGTATTAAAATAATGTAGGAGAGAGAATGAGTGGAGGGAATAGTAAATTTCTTAAGAGTTATGGGACGCCCAAAATAGAAAGTTTTCTTAAGACTTATGGGACAGAGGGAGTATTTTCTATCAACTTTTTATCTCCTACTTTATTTTTTATACTAAAAATATTTATTTATTCTTAATATTCGTATACTCCCTCCGTACCACAAGAGTTTTGACCAAAAAATTTGGCACAGTAATTAAGGAAAAGTAGCAGAGAGAATTAGTGGGATGGGGTGTTCGTGAGTATGAAAAATAAAATAGTAGAGAGAATGAGTGAAATGAATAGTAAGTTAATTGATATTGTGAGTATAAAAGTAAAATAAGATAAAAAATTGAATGAGAGCAATAGTATAAAAATTTTGTTATTTTGAGCAATCACCACTCACATGGTACGAAGAAGGAAATAAGTATATACTCATATGAGACAGGGGAGTACTCCCTTCGTCCCTCCTGAAAGGGCATTTTTATGTTTTTGCACGAAAATTAAGAAAAGTGATGTAGAAAAGAGAAAAAGTGTATAGTAGAATAAATGTTGTGAGTGAAAGGTAATGTAGGAAAGAGAAAGTGGGGATAGAGAATAGTTAGTGGATATTTATTGTGAGAGTATGACAAGTGTGTCCCACAAATAAAGAAGTAATAAAAAACTTTCCATTTTTGAATTGTGCCCTTTCAAATGGGATGCCCAAAAAGAAAATTTTTATTTCCCACACTGAGGTTGCAAGCCCAGCAATGCGGCTCCTAAGGAGCCTGAAACCCAAAATATGAAATTAAACCACATTGATTCTCCGAAGAGAATCGAACCGGCGACCTCCCCGAAGGAAGGCCACCCATGATACCACTGGGCCATGGCCCATCAGGTATCTTTTATTGGTACTTCCTCCTTTATAACAAGGGTTTTCCTTGGGGATGTGAAAAACAAATTGAGATCAAATATAGAATTAATAAAAATCGAATCAGATTAATAGTATTGATTTGATTCTGATCCCAAAAACATATAAAATCGGTAATTTGATTTAATTTTGGTTTTGAATAACAAATGTTAATGTCCCTATGATGTTTTAAATGACAGTTCCGTTAAGCTTTATTTGGAATTTGAATATGCATTTGAAATTGTGAATAAAGTGGTGAGTTAACTCAGTTGAACTCATTCTTGAATGTGAGTTACTATAAGCATCTGAGTATCTGACCACTGTTTTTTTTTCTTCTTTTTTTTTCTTTTTACCATAATTTGAAAAATTAATATTAAGGATTACATAACCACAGAATCGGAATGGAGCCGGACTTATAGAATTGGGCCAATAGAATTATTTCGGGAATTCAGTGGAAACTTTATTAATTAATACTCAATTATTTAATAAATTCTTTTAAATACTCCCTCCGTCCCAGACCAAGGGTATATGGAGGGGATTTCACGCTTCTTAAGAAATTTTTTAAAAAATAAATAAAAGTTAAATGTGAGATAGGAAATAGTAATTAAATATGTGGTAGGAAATATGAGAGATAATGTAAAAGTTAAATGTGTGGTAGGGAATAGGAGAGAGAATGTAAAAGTTAAAAATATTTAATAGGAAAGAGAATGAGTGGGAGAAATAGTAGTTAAATGTGTGGTAGGAAATAGGAGAGAGAATGTATAAGGATATAATGAATGGTTTTTTTGTAAATATATGAAGATGATAAGGGTATTAATATATTCAAAAACTTGCCTTTTTTTGGAAATGAACTCTTGGTCTGGGACGTCCCAAAAGGGAAAGATGAACCCTTGGTCTGGGACGGAGGGAGTAATATTTTTTGCCGGTCTGGAAAACAACGTGTCAAATAATAATTTTGTAAAATTATAAAAGAGTACATTTTTGGTTACCTATAGAGACCCCATATGAAATACTCCTTCCGTCCCACGTGAATGGACACTTATTTTCTTTTTGGGACGTCCCACGTGAATGGACACTGTCCAAAATGGAAAAGAATATTCACTATTCCCTCCACTCATTCTCTCTCCTACTTCACTTTTACACTCACAACATTCTCTCTCCTAACTATTTCTCCCACTCATTCTCTCTCCTATTTAATTCTTCATACTCACAACATTTTCTTTCACTTTTTCTCTCTCTTACTTTTCCTTAATTCCCACACCCATAAAGTTGGTGTCCATTGACGTGGGACGGAGGGAGTATAAATTAATATTTCATTATATGTATTTAATATATTAATGGTTTATGAAGTTTTTTGAAAAATAATTCAATTGTTTTCTGTTTTTTTTTTTTTTGTTAAATCAATATAGATTTTTTTTAATATACATACAGTAATACATTGAACACAAAAAACATAATAAGGTGAGATATTTAAGGGTTGTATAAATTGAATACTTAATTGATAGACATCTACTGAGTATATAAAAATAGAATAGTGGTTGACTTTGATGTTTCTTGCCAAAATTAGTTGATTTTCTGCAAAAAAAATGGAGATTATTCTAAAAACATTGAGTATTAATTTTAGTACTATTGAAAGACTATGAATTTGGACTAGAATTTGAACTATTGTAGAATCAAATAAGGGAAAATGAAAGGGTAACTCTACAATTGTGATAGTAGAATTTGAACTATTGTAGTATCAAATAAGGGAAAATGAAAGGGTAATCTCGACATGATAGTAGAGAATATTTTGCTGGAAATGTTTCGAATTCAATCAATTTAAATTCATATCGGCCTTTAATGTTTAACAAAACTCTATTAGTAAGATGCTTGACAAAGCTCTATTAGCGAGTGAGAAATTGAAAGGATCTAAAAGAAATTTTTGTTCCAAAGGTTCATTGTTTTAAGTCTTTTATTGTGGACACTAACTGGATTGAACTGACATGATAAAATCATGCATTAATAAAAGGGACAATGCCCGATAAGTTCTAAAAAAGTTTTATAATGCCTGATAAATTCCTTTCCCGTGTTGTATTATGTTTCGAAAATACAACATCAATTAAGGCCATAACACTGCATTTCGGCGGCCGCCGGTGACCGGAGTCCGAAGCCCATGGATCGGCGACCAGATTCCGACCTCCGGCGACCGGATTCCGGCGATCGGCGGCCGAATTTCGGCCAAAATTGCCAGATTCTGGTGAAAATTGACCGGATTCCGGCGAAAATTGACCGGAATCCGACATGCGGTGATAGAAGACGGCGGCGGTGGAGCTGGGCTGTGGCGGAGGCGGTGGTGTGGATGCAGTATTATGATTTTAAACTACTGCATAACTAAATGTTGTATTATACATAATACAACATGAGAACTTATGGGACATTTTAATATAATGAGAAACTTAGTGAGAAGTGATTTGTTCCAAAAGGAACTTATGGGGCAAATTCCCTTAATAAAATGTGAAACTTTCAACTTTTTCATATTTAATTGATTAATCTTATTTATTATTTAATATGATATGTACATGCATAATTTGAATATATATATAACTGAATCAATATATTGCAACTAGCTGCTCACATAAATTAAATGTTTTAATTTAGTCTATCACAATTATCTATTAATACAAGTATAAATAAACAGAGTTATTTTCAAATAAAAATGACTAAAGTTTAGCATACAATAGAACTCCCTTCCATCAATTCAAGAAATTTTAAATGTGTGATTCAATTGGTTAAATATTTAAATTAAATTAATCATACATTTTAAAGATATTTTCATATATTAACAAGAATGAATATATTTTAAAGGTTTCTACGATGTTAGGTGAATAGAGGTATTGCAACAGAATTTTGTTATTTTAGAAATCTTAAATATACCGCAACAAAAATCATAGTTGAAAATAATGATTGTACGGGAATTTTCAATTATCTCCGATAACTAAAGTGACTCGTAATTCTAACAAGTTTTCTCAAAACATTTTAAATTTTAATTACTAACAATACTGCACTCTTAATTTTCACTCAAATTTACAATTGTACATTCATTTATTTAAGACGGAAGAACTATTTACTTAAAGCTATATTAATAGTAAAACAATCAATGGGCAATGATCAATAATGTATACTATAAAGATTTTTTGCAAAATTTATAAAACTCATTAAGTTGTTATTAGTTACTACTTCCTTCAAAATGATTATTCAAAACTTAATTTGTTTTTCTCATGAGTAAATTAAAAAAAAAATTGAACATTCATTTTGAATAATGGTAGTGTTACTTATATTTTTATTTTAAGTATTTATTTTTTATTCATGATTTATACAACTGTGCAACGCACATGTACAATACTAGTTGAAGAATAAAGCAAAGTGAGAGATTGAAGGGTGCTTTAAAAAATTTAATATTATATTTACAACTATTGTAATTATTTAATAATAAATTTACTATAAATTATTAAGATATTTAATTAGTATATAACTTAATATGAGGCAGATACAAACTCTCCATAATATGGGTTTTCATTCTATTTTTTTCTTTTTCTAGTTATTAGCGGAGATTCACGAAAAAGTATTGCGCTGTGAATAACTGATTTTTTAAAATCTTATCAAACTTGGTTGAGTCTCATTTATTTAATAAATTTTCGTGTTTTCAACATTATTATTAATTTATAGTAGTTGGTTCGGTTCTAAAATTTTAGAACCATACCCTTGTCTCTTTACCTGCAAGAGATCTTTCTTATTTCCTTCACTCATTCTCTTTCCTACATTATTTTAATACTCACAACACCATTATAATTTATTATTCCCTCCACTAATTCTCTCTCCTATTTTCAAATTACACTCACAACATTTTTTTTTCCCTCCATTTTCATAATTTGCATGCCCACCCAAAAGGATGAAGCACTTATTGGGACGGAGGGAGTAATATAATTGATCCGATCCCAATTCTATTTAATGTAAATTTGCCAAAAATACCATAACCCAAAAATGTCTTTAAAACTTTTCCTTTTTTTGTAAAAAGTACCAATATTTTTATTTGACGCTCTCCTTTATGCTGATTTCATAATCTTCTTCCATTTTATAACGAAAATGGTATATTAATTTTTAATAGTTAAATTGATTAAATTTTAACTAATAATTTATAAAATTTAATAATTATTATAATTTCTAAAAAAATATTAATAGTTTTCTTGATGGAAAATCAATAATGAATTTAAAAATATTATTAGAATAATTTTTTTCTTACAAAAAAAAGAAGACAAAATGATCTTCAAAGTGCGTGGTCCACTCTACTTTAAAGCGCGTGGGAAAACAGACTTTTATTTTAAAATATTTTTGGGCTGTCTGTACTACTCGATGATGAAAACAATGCAAATCTGACGCGGGTCCCTCGCTTTATACTCAAGCTTCGATTTCTCCTTTTTGCCTCAATTTCAATTTTTGAATTTATCGTGGGACGGGGTGTTGAGAAAAATTGGACGAGGTTCCAAGTCTCTTCTCGTTGGATAAGGCTCCGTTTATTTTGTGTAAAATGATTTTTGAAAAATAATTTTTCAGAAAATAAAAATATTTTTTAAAAAATGACATAAATATATTTTCGTCTGTTTGATAAGGAAGATATTTTTCAGAAAATATTTTCATTTGTTTAATAAATTAAAGAAAAATATTTTTCGATAAAAACACAATTTAAGTTAACTTAAAAAAGATAGGGTGGAGTAGGGTGATGAAAATGGGGTGATAGGATAGGAGGTGGGGATTAATAGGGGTGAGGTGGGTGGATATGGGGTAGGGGTAGGGGTAGGTAGGGTAGTGGGGGAAATTTAAAGGGTAAGATGCAGGGGCGGACACAAAGCATATGAAAGGGGTGATAGTGAAACCCCCCCCCCCCCACTAACCAGATAACGAGTGTGATTCAGTGGTTAAGTTGTTAGGGTTATAATCTCAAGGTTGTGGTTCAAGTCTCATATCAAGCATTATTTTTACACAAAAACCTTTATAATTTATTTGTGCACCCTCTTATGATATGCTCTGGATCCGCCACTGGTAAGATGATGGTATGGTAGGCTAGGGTGGTGATAAGGTAGAGTGGGGTAGGGGTGGTGAGGTTGTTAAAAAATAATTTTAATATGAATAAAAAAATTGTCTGAGAGCGGAGAAGTTGTTAAAATAAGTTTAAAATGAATAAAAAATAATTTTTTTGGCCTTGATGTGATGGTGTTGGGAGTGGGGAGTTATTAAAAATAGATTTAAAATAATTTTTTTTATCCGAGGGTGGGTGGGGGGGGGGAATTGTATAAAATAATTTTAATATAAATATTTTTTATGAGGGGATGGGGTAGGGGGTGATTGATGTGAGATGGGTAACGTGGGGGTGTGTGTGTGTCCGAGGGTGTTATCATTTTCCGAAAAATGTTTTACTTATGAAAAATCTGTAAGTCATTTTAATTAGAAAAGTGGAAAAAATATTTTTCGAAAAAAATTTTCTCCATTTTTTGATATTTACCAAACAACGAGAAAAATGAGAAAAACGTTTTTCGTAAAACATTTTCCCCCAAACAAACGGAGACTAAGTTTGGAAGATGACCAATTTTTGTTCTTTTTTCTTTTAAGCAATGTACTATAAAAAAAATTGGTTTAAGTCATTCATATTTTTTTCAATTTTAATTATCATCCTATTATATATATAGTTACTCGATTTCTTTAAACCCTAGTGACATCCAAAAAAAAGTTAATTTTTATTGATAAGACTTAACAATACTAACGACATTCAAAGGAGTTGAATTTCTCACCAAAGCGATCCAGGACTCGGATAAGTCATAGTCACGATAGATTCATCACCAAACACCACTAGCATTTACGAATCTCGAACAACACCCTTTGCCCCCCTCCTCAGATATTTTGTGGATAAATCCAAGCATGGATTGTGGGGAGGACACTTGCTTTGACAATAGAGGAGATATCGAAGTAGAGGCTTGAAAAGGGAGTTGGACGCTTCAACGGTGGGTAGTGATATATGATGGCCTGAGAAAATATTAGGATGATGGTGGCGACAGTTTGACAGAGCTGTTGAAGATATGTTGGCTTGAGGACCAATGCAACATTAGGACGTGGCTTGGGTCGTTAGATGGCAACTGATAGATTAAGCCAGTGCAGGTAGGATCAAAGTGGTGGTTGTAGCGGACTTGAGTATAATGTACAAGGAAGTCGGTAGAGAGAGGTTGTCTTACTGCATATCTAACATGGGTCTAAGAAGAATGGAAATGCATGAAGAGTGGAAGGAGAATTGGAACGATGAAGTATCCCATGAGAACTTGTACCAATCAAGTAACGAAGTACCATTTTAAGAGCATTCCAATGGATATCTGTTGGTTGTTGCATAAACTGTGATAAGCGATTAACCGCGAACGAGACATCAACCCGAGTGAGAGAGAGATATTGAAGTGTGACCACAATGGATCGGTACTCACTAGGATTCTGTAAGGGTGTCCCATTGCTAACTGAGAGTGTCACGCCTGGCGTCATTGGAGTCGGTACAGGATTCACATCCATCATCTTGGTTCGAGATAGTAGATCTTGAATATACTTTTGTTGGCTAAGGAAGAGTCCATTGGGATGGGGAATGACCTCTATGCCAAGAAAGTAGGATAGATCCCCAAGGTCTTTCAGAGAGAAGAGAAGGTGGTGATGAAGTCACGTAGGAAAGCTGAGTTGGAGCCTGTGATTATAATGTCATCCACGTAAACAAGTAAAATGATAGTGTGAGCACCCCAACCCGGGACCTAACACGTGTCCCGAGCTAAGGGAGCTCAAACTAAGAAAACCATCCCTATTTTTAAAACATTTATTTGCCTTAAAAAGAAAACCACCTTTCAAACTTAAAATTTTAAAATCAATTAGTAATATCTCTACTTAGAGGAAATCCAACCATAACTTTAATAAACCGATATCTGATCAAATACATTGGAAACCTTAATTAACATCTGTTTAACAAAAGGGTTTTCCATACAAAATATAAAAGAGGAATACTTAACAAATACTCCTAACAACCCATTCCTATACTTAACTTGTCAAGTCCCAGCAAAGTCCACAATGATACCCCGGCCTCATTTGGTTCGGGTCACCCGTCTCGGAATCTAAAACATTAAAGGGAGAGGGGTGAGAATAAATCTCAATGAGCTATTATGGATGCGGCAAGATGCCATACAAGATGCAACACGTAGCATGGCAACATTTAACACATTATGAAAGCGTAAACACCTTACGTTACCTCATTTTACCTTTTCCGTACGAGCAAATTAAGTCGTACAACGTTGGGAGTAAAACTCCACTCTTTGGTGGAACTTGCCCCATGCACGTTCACCGCTTATAGGTCTCATACCCCGAGAGATCCATATAAGAAAAACGGGATACATATATGACCCCTATATTTAGAGTATCATATACTATCATCGCCATGCAGAGAGCCGTTGGCTTCATACGGAAGCATTCCCCGGTTTCTCCTAATCGCGGCGGTATGTAAAGGCTACTTATCACTCGGTACAGTAGGCTGCACAACCCCACCCCGTGGCCGCGAGTGGGGAAGGGTCACCGGTATGATGTACCTTCAATCACTTATTGAACAAATCAATAATTGATTGGCATCCATCATACCCGCTTTAGAACATATACACATTCAAGCACATAATAGATACTTGAATTATAATCCACAAAATGGGATAATCATATAACAACATGGTAATGTATACTCATGCAAATCCATACCATAGTGCAACAATTTATGTAATGCACAATGCATAATATCATCCATGCATATGAACTCAATTGAGGTACAATATAACCACATAATCCACACCGGAATACAAAATAAGCATGTACCAATTAATCCACACCGGGATATAAAATAAGCATGTACCAATTAATCCACACCGGGATACAAAATAAGCATGTACCAATTAATCCACACCGGGATACAACACAACAACATGCTCATCTTCCATTAATGAAATAGTGAAACTTATGGTTTATACGCTATTTCTAACTAATCACCAAGGATAGGGGAACAAGTAAGGTCATCAAGTACCTTAAACCAATCCTACGAAGTCATTACTTAACCTTGAATGAGCTTAATGAAAGTACAAGATCTACTTCCCAAGTTCTAGCCATATTGGAGAAGTACGCATAAATCTTAATAACCAATTTCAGAACACATCTTATATTACCAAGTCTCTATAAGGATTTGTGCTAATTTAACTAGTTGGAGTTGCATTCTTAAGTGGCCCCAAAGTTCTACTTGAGTCTAGGTTAAAAGGAGTGAATCCTATCCGAATTGGATTAGGTCCTATCAATTTATAATGGTTAGAGATTATTCCCCGAGGTTATTAGCAAAAATCAGCAAAGAGAAGAAGCGGGGAAGATGCGGTGACATGGGCGACCGCCCGTATCACTTGGCGACCGCCCAAGTGAGTTACAAGAAGAGCCCACATTCGCCGCCTTGGGCGGCCGCTCGGCCCCTATGGGCGACCGCCCCATGGCCCCTTTCGGCACATACGAATTTCCAACTTAATTTTCTTAGTGTATTTCCTTTTTAATCTTTCCAAATTTCATGAATACTAAAGGGGTTCTCAAACCTTACATAACTCAACTTCAATCATCTAACCCAAATAAATATAAATCTAGATTACCCACCACAAGAATTTCAACCCATCTCATTAACATTTTTCAAGTTAAACTCTCTTACCCCAACCAAACACATTTCTTATACTATTGATCAACTTCTATGAACCAAAACCTCATTCTCCAATATTAACCAAATTTCCCTAAACCCTAAGAAGATTTCAATTCATCAAACCATTAAAATACAACAACAATAACAACATATTTCATGAGCATTCAAAGAAGGGAAAATCATAATAACTCACCTTTGGATTTTATAAGGAAGGTTGATCTATTTAGCTAGATGAACTCCCCAAGATGATCCAACTCCAAAGGTGCTCCTAAACTTGAGTTTGGTGGAAGATTTGCTTGGCTTCAAGAATGGAGCTTGAAAGCTTCCATGGAGGATCTTCAATGGTTTCTCTAGGAGGAAGTATGAACAAAATGAAGAAGGAGGAAGAAGAGTGAGGAGTAAGAGGGAGTAGGGGAAAAAGGTGAGGAGGATGATGAAGGGGGGGGGGCCGGATGGAGGGGTATGGGGGAGAGGAGAGGGGAACACTTGGAGGCCTAGGAAGAGTCTTAACATTTGGCCCCTCCCTCCTATTAATAAGAAAGCCCCACCACAAGGTAAATAAACCCTTTATAAATCAAGCCTTCCCATTTTAAAATAAATTGACTCCTTTAATAATTAAAGACTTCCCACAATTAATTTAAATCCTCATTTCTAATTCATTATTCCACACATTTTAACTTCATCATACACATTATTTATTTTCTATTTTTATTTTCCTTTAAGAGGCTTTAGGTACTTTCTCTAGCAATCCTAAGGTCCTAGAAATCCTTCCAACCATCTTATCATAAATTAAGAAATTAAAACATAATTGATCACATAAAGATAACATAAATATTAAAAGCATACAATATAATATTTAAAATTAGTGCCCGGGGTTGGGGTCGTTACAGATAGTACCCAAAGAATGATGGAGAGTGAATAAGGAAGCATCCGACACACTGTTCTTGAAACCAATAGAAAGAAGGTAATTCTTAATCTCATTGTATCAGGCTCGGGGGGCTTGTTTTAGGCCATAAAGAGCTTGGCGTAGCTTACAAACATGAGATGGATGAGTTGTACTAACAAAGCAAAGGGGTTGAACCATAAAGACATCCTCATTAAGTGAACCTTGGAGAAAAGCATTGTTGATGTCAACTTGACGAAGAGGCCAATTATTTGCAATCGCCAAGGAAAGAACATTACAAATTGTGGCAGGTTTAACAACCAGACTAAATGTCTCAGAATAGTCTATGCCAGGGTGTTGATGAAAGCCCTTGGCAACTAGACGAGCTTTGTGGCGATCAATTGTGCCATTCGGCTTGTACTTGATGCGAAAGATCTATTTGCACCCAACTAAATTCTGAGATGGTGAGGGAGATACGAGATCCCAAGTGTTATTCGTCATGAGAGCATTGTATTATGCTTCCATGGCCTCACGCCAAACAGGTATTTTGAGAGCCTGGGTAAAGTTTGTTGGTTCAAGGGTAGGGTTGGGGATGGAGACATTTAGGTTGAGTTTGTTTATATATTTATAGATGTTGTTTTGAGCACGAGTTACAGGTCTTTGAATTGGAGGGGATGGGGAGGCAGGTGAGGGAGGGGTAGGAGAAGGTTCAGAGGAGGAGGGGGGGTTGGTGGTAGAGGTTTGAGGTGTGCCGTTGGCCGAGGGTAAAGGGTGGTGTATGTACAGGTGAAGGTAAAGGTGGGAGAACAGTGAGAGTTGAGTTGCACCATTCATTGACCGAGGGAGATGGTGATGGTGGTTCAGACGGAGAGGAGAAGGGGAAAAGATGTTCCACAAACTTGACATGACGAGATACAAAGATTTTAGAGGTTTTAGGGTCTAAACAATAGAAGGCACTTTGAATTGGAGAATAGCCCACAAAGACACACGGGGATGACTTAGGATCCAGTTTGTTATTTGTGTAGGGGCGGAGCTAAGGATAGCAAAGGCAACCAATGCTTTTAAGCTTCGAGTAGTTGGGGGGATGACCAAAGAGTTTGAGAAATGGAGATTGAAAATTCAGAGTATGTGTTCGGAGTACCCATTGTGCTCAGGAGTATGAGGGGGGGGGGGAAGTAAGGTGAGAGATTCCAAGAGAGGTGAGGATGGGACGAAGACCAATATACTCACCGCCATTGTCACTGAAGATAGTGATAATTGAGCGATGAAAGTATTTTTCTATAATGTTTTTGAAGTTGGTGAACAGATGAGTAGCATCATTGTTATGTTTGAGTGGGTAAAGCCAAGTGTACTTGGTGAAGTGGTCAACAAACACAATATAGTACTTGTAACCATCATAAGATAAAAGAGGAGATGTCCAAACATCATTGTATATCAAATCAAGAGGCCCATTGGAAGAAAAATAATTTTCATTAAAGGCTAACTTATGACTTTGATTACAATCACAAGCATTGCAATGAAAAGTAGAAGTCCTAGGAATATCCAAATTGTACGAAGAACTAAGAGAACGTAAAATTGAATAAGATGGGTGCCCTAATCAATGATGCCAATTGATAATGGAGGATGAAGTTGTGGAGTGAACAACAGGAGACTTTGGGAGCCATTCATAAACGCTCGAGCTAGAATTGCCTTGAAGAAGAGTTTCCCCCGTTTGAAGGTCCTTCACAAGAAATGAGTTATGTGAGAAGATGACAGAAACATTATTGTCTTGAGACAACCTAGATATAGATATTATGTTACGACACACACGAGAAACATGGAGAACATTATTGAGAAGTAAAGGGGAGGAAGAGGTAAGGAAAGAAGTTGAACCAGTATTGGAAATATTGAGGCCCGAACCATCACCAACGAGAAGTTCTTCCGTGCCATCATAAGGAGAATGAAGGCCCAAGTTATTCAGACCATTGGTCACATGATGCGTAGCTCCATTGTCAAAGAGCCAATTTGGTGGGGTTGGTTTGAGGTGGAAGCGGAATAGGCAGTAAGGATAAGTTGCCACGGTATTGTTGCCTAGGGTTATGGTTTAGGTTAAAGGTTCGGCGTTGGTTGGAATTAGGTTGATGAGAGGTGGGGTTGGGTGTGGGAAAGTTGGCGTTAGGGTAGAGTTGGCGGAAGGAGGGGCATTGGGAAAGGAAGTGGCCATTATTGCGACATCACTAGCAACGGCCTTTATACGGAGCTCGAGGGTTTTGTGGGTTGAAGTTGGGAGGAGGGGTGGGTTTAGGATTGTATGAGGGTATGTTATGTTTAGAGGAACGGTTTGGGGGAGGATTTTTAGAAGCATAGGTAATGGTGGCAGGGAAGGTGTTGGTGGTGGTTGTTCGATGTTTGAGGGATAACTATATGTTGAGAAGTTTTTCATGAAGTTCATCAAACGTAATTGGGGTATCTCGGCTGCATACAACAATGATGATGCTTTCAAAGTCCGGATCATTGAGTTGATCCAAGATCTTATCAACTAGGTCTTCCGGATCAATGGGACGGCCTAAGGATTTAAGTTGGTCTGCGCAAGATTTGAAATCCCGCATATAGTCTGAAACAGAACGGTTGCCTTTGGTGATTTGGCGATGCGATCCTTGATTTGTTTGATATGGCCTTTAGAAGGTTAGTATAGGTTTTGGCAAAGGTTTGCCATGCTTCATATGTAGTGGAACATTGAGATATGAGAGATACAAGATCGGGAGAGAGAGTACCTGCTAGTGAACCCAAAATAAGCTTGTCTTGGCGAAACCATGTGTTGTAGGCTGGGTTAGGGGATGTGGTGTTGGTGATGGCCGGAGGGTTATTAGGTGGGGTGTTGTTTTCGGTTGTAATGGTTTGAGTGGTAAGGTTTTGGGTTGGAGCGGTTAAGGTTTCATCTATGTATTGGTAGAGATCATGGCCAAGGAGGGTTGCTTCAAGTTGAATTTTCCAAGCTATGTATTTTGTGGGTGTTAGTTTTAGGATGTGGCCAAGGGAGATGGCTATGAGGGGTTTAGTAGGTTCGGTCGAGTTGGGAAGAAGAACAATGGATTCTGCTGCCATGGAAAAACAGAGAAAAAAAATTGAATCTATTGCTCTGATACCATGTAGAATTATAAGCTTTGATTGAAATTTAAATACTATCTTTATTGATATAGAGAGGTGCTATTTATACAAATTAGGAGGAAGTAAATATGGACATAATAAGGATTCTAAATATACAAGAATCCTACATCAATTAGGATCCTACATAAACTAGGAAACAAACATCAGCAGAAAAGGAAACATCAGCAGCAATGTGGCGGCCGCCTGGTCATGGATGAGGCGTGCGCCTCTAAGGCAGTTTGTTGTGCCGTGTTTGAACAAGAGCAAGGCGGATGCCTGGATGCCAGCAATGCGCACGCCTGGGATTCAGTTGCTAACTCAGTTGCTGAAGTAAAGTGAGGCTGGCGCCTGGGAGATGGCGAGGCGTGTGCCTGGGCTGCCTGTTCTTCAGTGGTATTCTCAACAGATGTTGCGGTGGCAAGACGAAGTGAGTTGATTGGAGGAAAGCGTCGGAGGATGTGTTCGAGCTTGGTGAATGTTGGTGGTGCATGTTAGCGCATTCGACATGGCTATAACATATCCGAGCAGTATGTTGTTATGGTGCGGATTCTATCTTTTTTGGATGTCGTTATTTTGGGACAAATACATGATAGTTTTATTAATAAAAATAATTTTTTTTATGTCGTTAGAGGGTAAAAAGAAATTGAGTACGTTTATATTAAAATGGTTAAAATTGTTAAAAAATAAATAACTAGAATAAAAAAATCTATCAAAGTAAAGAGGGTAAAGAAGTCATAGCACCTAATTGTAAACCAAATGGCATAGCTAGGATACTCCATCCTTTAAATGTTCATTTCATTTGTAGCATAATTTAATCCATAGTTCCCCACCCTATTTCTAAGGCCCACTTCCTCTAACGCTCTTTGGCGAGATTAAAACTCAATTCATAATACACTAGATCTAAAATTTCATACATACCCTTCGCCCTATTATAACAGACTTATAAAACTAATTTATCTATTAGTCTTATAAGTGACTTATAAAATTAATTTATCTTTCAAATTGATTTATAATACATTTTTTACAACAAAAAAAAAATTAAAAAAATTCAATAATAACAATGAATTAATCTCATAATTTACACATTAAAACTCTTATAGCTAATTATAAGACCAACTTGCCTCTTATAACTATTTCGTCTCTTATGATTGTCTTAGAAGACTACTTCATATTTTATAATTCAGTTATAAGATAATTTTGTCTAAAAAAATTAATATTTCAATAATAACGAATTGGTCTCATAATTTACAAATTACAACTCTTATAAGTGGCTTACAAGACTACTTCGTCTTTTATAATTGACTTATAAAACAATTTTTTCAATCAAAAAAATAAAATTTTCAATAATAACAACGAATTAATATCATAATTTACACATTAAAACCTTTATAGCTGAATTATAATACCACCTTGCCTTTTATAACTATTTCGTCTCGCACAATTAACTTATAAGATTTTATTTTCAACAAAAAAATAAAAAATTTCAATAACAACAATCTTATAACTTACACATTACAACTCTTATATCTTAATTGTAACTGACTTATAAAACTATTTCATCTCTTATAAGTAAAATTATAAGACTTTCATATATTATAATTGACTTATGAAACAATTTTTCAACAAAAAAAAAATCAAAAATTTCAAACAGATCTGAAAAAAATTCGATCAGATCTATAAATTGGTCTTTCTTCAGAAATAGTGTTAGTTCACTTTTCACTCTTTCACTTCAAATTTGAACATCCAAATCATCTCCGCTCTCTATATTTTTCTTCAAATATTTTCCTATGAAGGGAAAGCTGAGTATGAATATATAAGTCCTACTGTTCGTCACCCAGACTTGCCAAAACAATAATTTTTTACTCACAGTTGCTTTTTTCTTTCTTAAACAGGAAAAATATAATGGAGTTTCAATTTCCCTTATACAAGCATTATACAAGCAGGGATGTTAAGAACCCTTCAAGCGTTGTGGGATGTCTTCCCCTTATTCTCAAATACTGGATGAGGTTAGAATTCTAATATTAAATTTCTCGAGAAGCACATGGAAGCTAACTTTGAAGAGTGTTCTCAGCCATGTGTCACAAACATTACTGTGGATGATATATACTCTGGAGACTTCCTTGCAATATCAAAAATTCGAGAAAGATGGGGGAGGATTTGAGACTCTAGAGAAGTGGGTATCTGGACGTCCTATGCTGGTCATTCAGCTGTGCGAGGCGGTCCTCGTCGGAGAGAAAAGTTGGCCAGAGAAGTCTCGCTCTCTCTAGATTTTCCTTCAAATATTTTCCTAGGAAGGGAAAGCTGAGTATGAATATGTAAGTCCTACTGTTCGTCACCCAGACTTGCCAAAAAAAAAATTAAATTTTTACTCACATTTGCTCTTTTCTATCTTAAACAGGCAAAACATAATGGACTTTCAATTTTCCTTATGCAAGCAGGGATGTTAGGAACCTTTCAAGCGTTGTGGGATGTCTTCCCCTTATTCTCAAATACTGGATGGGGTGAGAATTCTAATATTAAATTTCTCGAGAAGCACATGGAAGCTAACTTTGAAGAGCATTCTCAGCCATGGGTCACAAACATTACTGTGGATGATATGCACTCTGGAGACTTCCTTATAATATCAAATATTCGAGGAAGGTGGGGTGGATTTGTGTTGGGATTGGAGTCCTAAACTATGAGGAAGAAGGAGCCTAGATCGGAGGAGTTGGTGAATCAAGGGGGAAAACTCGTCGGGGATCTTCTGTCAAGGAGAGCGGACGAGCTCGTGGTGGAGGGCGACCGCGCTGGGAGGTCTTCCGTGGGTGCAATGCTTCTGTCGACGAGGGCGGCCGCGCTAAGCCCGAATCTTCAGCTGCAGATTTATTTGTTTCCTATTTTGATGAGAACTCTTCTTAAATTAGTTTTTAGGGCTTCCTTGTATAACTATATAAACATAGATACGACCTAGAACACATTGTAGTTGTGTAGCAACATATTAGAAGGAGTCTAATAACATATTGGCTTGGCAATTGCCCCCGGACGTAGTTCATGTGTTGAATGAACCGGGTAAACAACTCTTGTGTTCTTGTGTGTGTGATTCTTTCATTCCTGTGCTTGTGGGTGTGTTGATTTCTTGTCTAGATTGCAACGGGGTACCACCAAATTCACAACAATTTGAGACTCTAGAGAATTGGGTATCTGTGTCCTACGCTGGTCATTCAACTGTGGGAGGCGATTGTCGTCGAAGAGAAAAGTTGGCCGGAGAAGTTGGTCGGAGAACGGGGAAGGGGACCGGTAGGAGGGAGAGAGAGAGAGAGAAAGAGTGTGTCTGGGTGGGGTGTGTGATTTTAGAGAGAGAGAAGATAAAAAATGAGGAGAGAGAAGCGAGGTTGGGGTTTTATTTGGGAGGGGAGCGTAGGAGTGTATGAGAAATTTGAATATGTGGATAACTATTTATTTGAAATTTACAAAAAAAAATTATTTAAAGGAAAAATAATATGGGGAGACAGGAGAGTGGTCCAAGGGAATTTTTCCTATTTCTAACCACCCTTTGGCGTAGGATCCCATGTGCAAAAACTCTCACACACACAAACACACACTAAAGTAAACATAAAAAAAAAGATGGTAGATTTCATCAATTCTTTACCCACTGTTGTAGGATCTCCATAACAGCCACCATTTTATTTTCTCATTCCTAGCTTAAACACACACTGAAAAACACACACGAAAACCCTCACAAAATTCCATTTTCTTGACATGTCGAATTCTTCTTCAGATTCATTTCAACTGATCAAAGAAGATCAAAACGAGATAATTCTCAAAAAATCTTCACCACCCATTTCAAATTACTCAGATGGGTATCAAAAATCAGTCTCAAATCTGAATCTTGATCAAGTTCTAGAAAATCATCAAGAACAGAAAGGCGGCGGCAGCGGCAGTAGGAGCAGAAGAAACAATGGCCGTCTTGATCAAGAACAAGAGATCAAAAAAAGCGGTGGTGTAAATGATCAGGAGATTATAACAGCAAAGACGGAGTTAGGAAAATCCGAGGTAGCAGAAGATGATGAAGGGTTTAAAACTCCAACATCTTTGGATCAAAGAATTCCAGTGATCCCAAGAAAGTGTCCACCAGCTCCAAGAAAACCACGACCACCATCACCACCACAGTCTTCAAGAAAGAGAAAGATTTCTCGAAGAAGGAATGTTGTTAAGCTTGATTTTACGAGAGAGATCGAATTGTTATTTCCTTCGATAATTCGAGATGATCTCAACAAGAAAATGAAGAAATCAAGAAAGAGTAATGAGGAGGAGGAGGAGAAGTGATGATCAATATTTTTCTTCTATTTTTTCTTTAATTATCATCCAAACTTATGTGGCAAAAAAAAATCATGTAAAAATAATCTTTTTACGAATTAATGATATAAAATACATATATATTTTCTATGTATTAATTGGGTCATTTTTGTTTGAGAATAGTAATAAATTTATGATAGTAACTTTTCTTATTTCTAACTGTAATTCAGATATATTTGACCTTTTAGTTTCCTTTAGTTTTTGTTTGGTCTAGATCTTAGTAATTTGAAGAGGATTATTGTGATTTTTTTTTTTATTATTTGAACATAGAATTTCAACTTTTTTGGACCAAGCTTCTTTTGTAATCAAGGTGTTATGTAGTTTCAAAGTAAGGAATACTCCCTCCATCCCATCCCATCCCATCCCATCCCATCCCATTAAGATTTTTTTTTCCAATACGAGAATTAAGAAAAACTATTATAATACGAGAAAACAGAAGGAATATAGGAGGTATTGTGAGTATTAAAAGTAAAATAGGAGAAAAAATAAGTCAGAGAAATATTAAAGAGACTGTTGTTGTGAGTATAACTAGTGGGTCCTATTAAATATAAAAATAATACTCCCTCCGTCCCAATAAGAGCTGTCCAAATTTTTCTGTGCACGCAAATTAATAAAATGAGGGGAAAGTAAAAATGTTGTGAGTGTAATTTGAAAATAGGAGAGAGAATGAGTGGAGGGAATAGTAAATTATAATAGTGTTGTGAGTATTAAAATAATGTAGGAGAGAGAATGAGTGGAGGGAATAGTAAAGATTCCTTTGCCAAAAAAGGAAAGTGGAAGCTATTAACGGGACATCCAAAATAGCAAAATGGGAAGCTACTATTGAGACGGAGGGAGTATAAACTTACACTTTTAGGATATCGTAATTGAATGAAACGATCAAAATGATAAATTATTCTAAGTTAGATGGTAAGAAAGGAGTATATTCTTACAACATTGGGATACAATAAATTTTCCTTTTCTCTGGTTTTCTGGACAAGTTTCAAAGGTTAGAAATACATGCGGATGCAAATCACACAACATTGTGTGTGTATATATATACTCACTCCGTCCCGCTAATATTAGCACACTTTTTTTTTTGGGCGTCCCGCTAATATCCGCACACTCCCAAAAAGGAAACTTTATATTAATAAAATATTCACCCAACCCCACTCATTCTCTCTCCTACATTATTTTAATACTCACAACACCATTATAATTTATTACACCCTCCACTCATTCTCTCTCCACTCATTCTTTTACACTCACAACATTTTATTAAAATATCATATTCCTTAATTCCCGCGCAAACAGTGTTTGTGCTAATACTACCGGGACGGAGGGAGTATATACTAGTACATGCCCGTGTTCAAGGACACGTGTTTGTTTGTTTTTTTTTATTATTATTATTATTTTAATTTAAATTTTTTTTAAGGGCAAAATGGAAAAGGAACAAATGTATGAGGGCAAAATGGAAAATTCAGCATTTGGTACTGTTCATTGTACTGTAGCGGAGGTGTGATTTATACTATAGATTCTCCCGTATCACTATAAACTAAACACTTTTCTTATTTATTGGGTGTCTTATTAGGAATTACACAATTTATAAAATGAAAATATTATATTAATGAGACCCACATCTTATATTCACAACAACAATTCAATTATTATTTTATATCCCTATGTTTTCTACCTCATTTTTCATATTCACAACACTTTTTCTTATTTTTTGTGCAAATAGTAATTAAGAATGTTGTACTGGGATATATATATATATATATATATATATATATATATATGTATATATATATATATACATATATGTATATATATATATATACATATATATATATATATATATATATATATATATGTATATATATGTATATACTCCTCTTCCGTCCAGTGTAAACTTTTGATCAACTTTGACCAACTTTGACCAATAATTTAAGGCTATAATAATGATCCTAATACAAATTAAAAAATTTGTTATTGTATCACGCTTAATATTATTAACAATCACATTTTTTGGATTTTTATTAGCATCATTATTATTAAACTATTGGTCGAGATAAAATAAAAGTTCTGTTACACCTGACCTGAAGAGGAGTATATATGACCACCTTCTCTTCTCTTTTTCGTTTTACCGTCTTTCCTTTTTATTTTATTTTAACAGAAAACTCAAATTTGTGTGTATTTATATGTACAGATATACAGATCGATTTACTTCTACAAAGGATTAACAAACTACACACATAAATGTTTCCACATGTACCTTTACTTTGCACACCAAAAATTGTCCTTGGATTCCAAAATAATTTAAGGAGCTAGGGGTACTTGTCTAGAACAATTGGTGGGTGGGGTGGGGTGGGGGGGAGGGGTCCAAACTATTGGGGCTATATTCATGTTTATTGAAGTTATCTTAGATGTGTATTAAATGTCAAACTTGGTTTTTCATGAGAAGGCAAACATCCCTCATGATCAATGGTTCCAAATTTTATAAACATTATCTCCCGAATTTAAGGATCTTGTTTATTATTGGTCATTTGATATTCTCAAAATAAAAATAAATGTTCGTATTTAACTTGTCAATATTTAATATTTTTAAGGTAATCATTTTAATAGTTTGTACATTATTTGTACAATGATAACTTGCATTAAGTCTCTTTTCTTATTTGAAAATGTAACATTTATTTTGAAATAAATAACAAATAGAATGTACTAATATTTATTTTTGGGACAGTCAGTGGGACGGAGCCCTTCTTTTTATATTATCGTATTTTGAAAAATGCTCCAACAAAGAACTTTAGTTCTTATGGTATTCGGTATTAGTTTCAATAGTGGAGGTAGATGAGTTCGAATCCGATTAAGGACATACTCCATTCCTCCTATTACAATATGCACAATTTGACTTTTTCGATCAACTGAACCAATCATTGATCATAACCTTATTAATATCTCGATATCTTTATGTAATTATAAATATTGTTATTATGATATTCTATTTATAAACCATTTGATAGCCTAAAGACATTTTATCTATAACTAGTATTGCACCTGTGTGTTGCACAATTTATAATAAAACATATTATTTACATATTAATTTTGTCATTAATGTATTCGTTCATTTACTTGTGTAAGATGAAGAGAAAGGTTAAAAACAAAAATTGAAAGAGTAATTTATGAATTTCTTGATTTGTGAAATTTTGTCTAAAGTGACAAATAAAAAGAAATGGAGGGAGTATAATTATAACAAATTTGGTGATAATCTTTCAAAAACTCCAAACACAAAATTAAAATTGTTGAAAGAGGGTCAATTCTTAATACTAACCGAATTTTTGATATTTTGCACTCGTTTTAAAAAAGAAATGACGAAAATAGCACAAAAAAATCTTTTACCACCCACTTTTACAAAAAAAAATTTATAAAATTTCTTTAACTTTTCTTCCTGCCAAAATCTCACAAAAAATGCGTTTTTTTCAAGCTTAGAAAAAAACGTGTTTTTAGAAGACGTCGACTCTTCCCCTCGCTTGCGGCACCCAACTTCTTTCTCCCATTCCGCCGCCCCAAGTTCTTCTTCGAATTCACGCTCCACTCTGAATTTGATTCAAGACTTTTCAATTTGAACAAAGTCTTACCTCTCTGCTGAATTCCTGTCTTAGTAACATACAGGCCGCTATTCCATGTCGTTGGGGTTAGAAATTTCCGCCAGTAAAAACTTCCTGATGACGATGATCAACAAGAAATTGCCCTAATAAATGTCATTTCACTTTGCTTCGAGACCAAAGGCTCCCTTTGACCTCTTTAATTCAAGCTCGGAAAGCGAGATTGAAGTCGGAAAATCTTGAAAAGTCAGTGGCCGGTGGAAATTGCGGGAGAAAAGAACGCGCCGGAGACTATGAGGGGTCAGTTGTGCAATTATTGCTGTGTGCACTACATGGTCATGGCTCAAACATGGAAGGAGGTCTCAATTTTTTAACGATATCAATTTTTACTCTTTAACATCCAAAGAACAAATATAACATGTGTCTTATTAATTAATAAACAAAAATCTACCAGCATATTATTCACGAGTTGGTCTTATAATCTAAATCTGCCTTTGTCCTACTCTGTTGATGATATTAAAAAGCTATTGTCTAAATAATTGTCAGGATTATGATAAAAATGTATCAGTACACGCCTAAAAAAGTGCCAGTTAAAAGCTATCTTTGTCCAGAAACTCAGTGCCAGTGCATGTGTAACAAAGTGCCAGTGCCAGTGTAAAAAAGTGCCAGTGTTAGTGTAATAAAGTGCCAGTGTTAGTGTATCAATATGCCGGTGTTGGTGTAAAACAAGTGCCAGTGTTAGTTTAACAAAGTGCCAGTGTTAGTGTAACAAAGTGTCAGTGTTAGTGTAACCAAGTGCCAATGTAAGTTTATAAACAGACACTTAATATACATGCACTGACACTTTTTTACACTGACACTTTGTTAAATTGGCACTGACACTTTTTACACTGGCACTTTGTTACACATGCACTGGCACTTTGTCACACTGGCATTTTGTTAAACTGACACTGGCACAAACGGAAAAAACAAAACACGTTTTTCCTAAGTGACAGAAAAAATTAGTTTTTTATAAGACCAACTCTTTCTTCCTTCATCCGTATTTTACAAAAAAATATGATACTCATTTATTTTCTATTTTATTTGTATGACTATTATTTAAGAGTAATTATCTAATTTTCAAATAAAAATAGAATTACCATACGTCAAGAAACAACCTTTCAATTTCTCTTCTTTTTTTAGTTTTTTTTTTTTTTTTAAATACTCTCATCGGCATCAACCATTATTTTGAAAGATGCATATCAAAGAAATTATTAAATAATTCAAGTAGTCAGCTCAAATCATTTTTTAAATTGAAGGAGTCACCTCAATTTTTAAGAAACTCAAATTGCATTAAAAAAAATATTTTTCTGGCATTTAACATATTTTTAGTGCATTTATGCATTCATTAATGACTTTGTATTTTTCTTTGCCAATAGAGTTTTTAATTTAAAAATTGCAAAATTTATGCATTCATATTTTAACATGTAAGACAAAGATAATATTTCCTTCGCCCCATTTCAAGGGTCCTAGATAGTATTTCACGCTTCTGTATAAATGTCCGAAATACTATTCAAAATTTGTCATTTATAAAATGAAATTCTTTATTTGAAACGGATCAAAAGGAAAAGTAGTGGACGGAAGAAATACAAAAATGCAGTCTAAGCAATTGGATAAATGTCACTGAGACATTGATATGATTGATTGTTGATTAAGGTTGTACTAAAATGGATGATGAGACTGACAAACATATGTATAGATCTTCTTCTTCCACTAGACGTATAGACATGTTCATGTTCATTTTTGTCCTTTTCTTTCCTCAGTTTCGAAAAATTTGTTCGCCTTTAATTTTCATTTTCATGATCAACTTAATTAAATTTTTTATTTTTTATAAGAATCTATATTTCCCTATAAAATTTAAAAATTGTTATTTTATCACCATTAAAACTACTATCATGAACCATTTTTATAATTGTATAAATATATCTAGATTTTAATAAAATTATAATCAACACTCATTTGACTTGACCATAAAGGTTAAATTTTCAGGGACGAAGGGAATAGTTATTATTTTCGACAGGGTGAAACAAGTACGTCTTTAACATTTTCTACCAGCTCAACAAAGGCGTCACGACGGAGCATGCCCTTGTCGAACTTGAGCATGTTGCCACTAGCTGATACGAGCAGGACATACCCCTTAGAGTCCGCTCCCGAGGTTTCAAGGGAAAGAGGAAAAGAAAGGGGAAGGAAGGGGAGGAAATTTAATATTTTTTCGACGTATTCCTGGATTAACAAGAAAAAAAAGAAGGCACTAAAACAAAAAAAAGAAAGATAAATTTGATCATACATGTTTGACACAATATAAACTCAAATTCAGTCACTGACGAGTTCGGAACTCCTTCCAAGCATCCGCTGCTCCGTTGAATGAAATTCACTCGCATCTCACTTTGCGAGATGAAAGAACAAGATAAATTGGATGTTCAGTAGGACACGCATATAGACCAATTTATTTCGGTCATCTATCTCGCAAATAAAAGATGTGACCGAATCTCACCGGTTGGAAGCAACGGTTATCTCATGATTTCACATCCAAAAAAGCTTGAATAAGATCAAATTTAGGACAAAATCTATGACCCATTGATAGTAATATCTCAGGGTACGTACAAGCTTATGTTTTGGTAGAATAAGTCGAATAAACGTTAGTATTAATCTAATTAAAACTGAAAACATTAATTATTTGCTAATAAAATGGAAAAACTAACATGAAAACCACTTAGTAAAGACGTGAGGAGGACTGAGAAAATACCCATTGACCATCTCTTTCTTTCTAGCCAACCAAACATAACTGTCATCTTCCTTCTTTTTCTCTCTTCCATTCCAGCCATTTCTCTCTCTCTCTCCTCATACAGACCAAAATAGACACATACCTTCAAACATTCTTCCTCTTTCCTGCAAAATCTTCAATTCGATCCAATTCAAACACAATTCTTCTGAAGTTGGTTTCTCCCAAATGTGTAACAATGGATCGAAGAACATTAACGATGAATTGGGATGGATTAGTAGACGATGATGATGATGATCGTTTCTTCGAATCCCGCGATCGTATATCGTCAGTTGTTCCTCTGGATTTGGCTTCTTCCGAGTCGGACGATGAGGAATTCGATGATAGCCGAATGTCGTTCGCCTCCGCCATCTCCTCGATCTCCACCACCGAGTTTCGCAACTTTAAGGTGGCGGAGGTGGTCCCCGACTCGTCATCCATGTTTGGGGCCTACGATATGTGGATGGCGGAGCCCGAGTCCATTAAAGATCGTAGGAAACGCCTCTTTCAAGGGATGGGGTTAGCGAGCAATAAAGACTTTCTCAAGCTAGCTAGTACGAAGATCACTCGAGTTGTTTCTCGAGCTCCAACGAGGAAAATCGAGGCACCTGCAAACAATGTTGTGCCCGAGTCAACCCCCTCGGAAGAACAACCAAAACAAGAGCTATCACCGGAGCCATCTCCATCAACGGAGATTATGCTTGTTCGATCGAGATCCGATGGAGACATCGAATCCTTCTCGATCATTACCAAACGGAGGAAAGAGGATATGATTGGCAAAATATCCAAACAACGTCTTACGAGAACATCATCGGGAATGTTGGCACCCTCCGTTGGTGTATGCCAATATGGTAGCTCTGTCAGGGTGGGGAACACCCCAAATACAGGTCGGAAAAAGTGTTCGATGCCAAATGGAGCATTGCCATCTGTCACATCTGACGGGCTCGGTTCCTTTTTCTTGATAAAGAATTTGGATACCGGGACGGAGTTCATTGTTAAGGAGTTTAACAATAACGGGATGTGGAATAAGCTAAGTGATCTTCAGACGGGGAAGCAACTCACAATGGAGGAGTTTGAGAAATCGGTCGGACATTCGTCGGTTGTGAAAGAATTGATGAGAAGGACAAATGTCTCTAAAAATGGCGATGAAGAGAGGAAAATTAGTTCAAATTCTCTAATATGCAAGAGCTTTAGAAATAGCAAGAAAAGAGGGGCAGCTATATTGAAGAACATCAAGGGAGCAGCGAGTGGGTTAATCACAGATAAAGAGAGAGAGGCTTCTTTAGCAGAAGCGGATCAGAAATCGAGCAAAAACTCGACATCCCAATGGGTCAAAGTTCGTCAACATGGGAAACCGTGCAAGGAGTTTACCGCCTTGAACTTATGTCAAGAAATTCAGGCCCACGAAGGCTCAATTTGGACGATAAAGTTTAGTTTGGATGCACGTTACCTTGCCACTGCAGGAGAGGATAGGGTAATCCATGTTTGGGAAGTTCAGGAATGTGAAGTTATGCCAATCAGACTGCCAGATGATTTGAATTCTGCTTCTTCCACACCACTTCACCCGATGGCAGCTGCCAGTCCTGACCGGCCTCCTCTGGCAGAGATTACCCCAATGCCGTCAGAAAGGAAGAAAAGGGGAAAGAATTCCGGCAAGAAAAAGGGAAATGGAATACCGGACTATGTTCAGGTGCCGGAAACTGTGTTTGGACTTTCAGAAACACCAGTGTGTACTTTCAAAGGTCACCTTGATGATGTCCTTGACCTCTCTTGGTCACAATCTCAGGTCAGCTTCCCACATCACTATTACCTGTTATAAAAGGTTGCAATATTCAAATTTAAGTTAAAATAGGCCGGAAAATAATCCAAGTAAATAAACTTCTCTTCTCAAGGTGAAAGAAAATGAAAATTTATTTCAAGACAATTGTCAAAATTTTCTTTACAAGACTGTTGAGTGACTTTGGGCCTGTTGAGTATCTTTTCCGAATCATATTTCCAAAAGCACTGCTCTTGCTCCCAAGCATTGTCACAAAAGAAAGCATACCTTACTAGAGGAATGGAAATTTAATTTTTTACATGCAGTAGCAGAAACACACCTGACTAGATACATTACAATGTGAATGCTTTTTACATGTAAAGGCTATTCTGGGAACCTATTCTGGTGTAATGTCGAAAAAGTAAGCAACAATACCGTAGAAGAACTTTGGGAAATGCACATTTTTGCTTTAAATTAATTTCTCAAACACTCTCGCGAGTTTACAATTTATACCGAAAGCCATGCATCGGTTGCTTTATTACCAGCATTCATAGAAACCTTCATTGAAATAATAGTAAAAAGCAGGAGAAAAAAAGGTTCACTTTTGACATACATCCAATACCAAGAAAAAGTTTCATTTCTGTAGCTACACTTTTAACATTCTATTGAAATATTCGTTTGGGCTTGCAGCTATTGCTTTCATCTTCAATGGACAAGACAGTTAGGCTATGGGACATGGAAACCAAGAGCTGCTTAAAGCTATTTGCTCACAATGATTATGGTGAGCGTTAAGAAACATTATCATGTTTTTTTTCTTGCAAGATAAATTTTTTCAGAGCCTAATGCTACTATGGTGTGCCAGTAACTTGTATACAGTTCAACCCAGTAGATGATGATTACTTCATCAGTGGTTCATTAGATGGTAAGGTCCGAATTTGGAACGTACCTAATCGGCAAGTCGTCGACTGGACTGATCTCAATGAGATGGTTACTGCTGCTTGCTATACTCACGATGCACAGGTAATACTGCAATTATTTCTACTTTTTTCTTGTAATATTTTCTGTTCCACAAATTTGATCTGCAGAATATCATGTTATTGACCTGAAGCTGAAAAAGAAATAAAAAAGAACTTGAGTACTGCTAAACTGTTTTAAGCTTATATAAATAATCTACACAATATCAATCTTAATCAAGAAGCAAACAAGAGTAAGTAAAGCCAAAAGATAAATTTGGAAAAAAAAAAAAAACAGATTTGACATAATCTTGTTCTTAATATATAATGAATACAGCATTATTCTCATATTTAGTCATGTCTTCTGTTTTCATGGTTGAAGGGTGCCATAATTGGTTCACACAAAGGGAATTGCCGTTTGTATAGTACTGCTGGTACGATCTTCTTACTTAGCCTCTAATGTCACAGAGTAATATTGTTCTCCATTTTCAATCCCCTCGGTTTATTAGCATAGAATGTAGATTTTACCATTTGCTAAAATAAAACATATTTAACTTTCGCTTGGTGTGATTGTTTAGATTGCAAACTAGAACAGAAAAGCCAATTTGAAGTGAAAACTAAGAAAAAGACCCAATCAAAAAAGATTACTGGGTTTCAGGTAATCTTCTTTTTGTCATCTATAAAAGCTCATGGCCTCAAACCCTTACACATGTTAATTCATTTTGTATGTTCACAGTATTCCCCATGGAATCCCACTGAAGTGCTGATTACTTCTGCCGACTCCCGAATTAGGATTCTAGATGGAGAAGATTTTACTCACAAATTCAGAGGTACAGTCCCCCAAACAGCCTTTTTTTAAAATGTTTTAAAGAGTTTTTTTTTATATAAGTTGCCTCAGTAATCTGATTTTTTACCAGGCTTCCGAAATACTAGCAGCCAAATCGCAGCTTCGTATACTCCTGATGGAAAGTATGTTATAAGCGCAAGTGAAGATTCCCAAGTCTACATCTGGAGGCGTGAAGATCCCCGACAAGTCGGATCAGGGAAACCTAAACGTGTGACCATGTTTTCCCACGAGAATTTCCAGTGTAAAGATGTATCTGTAGCGGTTCCATGGCCCGGAAGCACGAAAAATGAGCCACCATTAGTCGAAATACACTCGAAAAGGCATTCGAAGCGCTCCGCCCCACCACAGCCTGTTTCTGCAGGCACCTCTCCAACCAGAGAAGAGAGTGTGGCGGGCCACAGTAAAAGGTCCCAATTGCCCCCTCTTCCTAAAAAGAATAGCATATTGGAGAGAACTACAAGTTGCCCGGATGAGGACTTAGAACAGCCTTCTCGAACAGACTCCGATATTGGGCCTAGTGAGTCGTTCACTTCGGCAAGGTATGATGACCCATCTTCTATTTCGGCTTCCTCGAATTCTCCGTCTCAGTCTTGGTCTTCGTCCTGGTCTTGGTTCGAGGGAAGTGCCCATGGGGGCAACACCATCCAAGCAACAGCATGGGGTTTGGTGATTGTGACAGCCAGTTCGGGAGGTGAGATTAGAGCTTATCAAAATTTTGGATTGCCATTTAAGGTTGGCCGTCAGACAAATCTCTTCAGAGACCACACATAAAAGGCTGTTTGTAGCAGTGACGGTCGGGGGCAAAACTGTCCTTAATTTAGTATAAACTTCTCAGAATGAGATTGAAGCAGCCATGGTGTCGCAGAATAGAATGCTAAGAGTTCTTTCTGAAGGTTTTTGTTGATACTGCAAGGCTAAATTTGTGCTGCCATAGTGTTTCAGTGTGTGTACATTAGGGATATTGTATTTGCTAGCTTTCAAGTTCAGCTTTGAACTCTGAAGCGTAGGAAAAGTGAATACTATAGAGACTTAAGTGTGTGCCATGGAGTTTTTCAAGATTTCTGGCATTAAAAAAGTATTGCTTGAATGGTATGCATATCATTCAGTGACTTTTTTTTTTTTTTTGTAATTTCACATTATTTTGTCTAAGTGATCTTTTCTTTAATAATGGTCCCTCACTCCCTCACGTTTACATACCAACTTCAAAGAGAAAATTACCTCTTAAACCCTGGAAAATACCGGAGCAACCACCACACCAGCGAACCCATCACATCGGAAAACTCTTAGTCCACCACCGCCCCTCTCTTCCAGATCTGAAGAACCTGTCAAAACAACTCCGACATTTCCTCCTCTCTTCTCCGACGCCCTTCCAAGTCAACAACTGGTCGCATCTGTTTACCATCGCCGGAGTTGGTGGTCGCCGGATGAAAATGAGAATACAACAAACTCGAGGAGCAGAATTCTAATTTTCCGTTTCCGCTCAAGTTAAATGCGGGAAAGCCAAATGCGGAGGAACAATCGAAGTGTGTAGCAGAGCGCATGAATCAGACATTGTTGGCTAGGGCAAGGTGCATGCTCTCCAATGCAGGGTTGTTTAAGCGGTTCTGGGCAGAAGCGGTTAGTACAACATGTTACTTGATAAATCGCGGACCATATACAGGTATCGGTCTCAAAGTTCCCAATGAGGTATGGTCAGGTAATCCTATTGATTACTCTAATTTAAAGGCTTTTGGTTGTACTACTTATTATCATATGTATGATGGGAAGTTAGAGCCGAGGGCTAGAAAAGGAGTCTTCATGGGCTATGGAGATGGTGTCAATGGATATCGGATTGGTCTCCAACAGAGGGTAGGGTAATAACAAGCATGAATGTTGTTTTTGATGAAAACTCTAGGCTTAACCCTATTATGAGATTTGTGGTTGTATCAGGTGTTGGTAGTATTGATAAACAGGTGGAGCTACAAGATACTTCAGAGTTGAGCAGTCCACAGTTCAGTTTTTCATCAGGATCTACCATCAGAAACAGAAGCACTAGAAAGTTCATCACCAGTTTCCGAAGGACGTGGGATAGCTCAAGATAGGTCTAATCGAGCTAATTTCGGGAAGCCTCCAGTGAGGTATGGTTTTGAAGACATGGTGTCTTATTCACTTCAGGTTGCTGAGGAAGTGGAGCCCGATGCTTCGGAGCCAACTATTTTCAAGGAAACAGTTAAATGTTCAGAATTCGCTCAGTGACATGAAGCTATAGAGGACGAGATGGAGTCACTTCACAAGAACTTGACATAGTAGCTAACCAAGAGGCCAGAGGGCAGAAAGATTGTGACTTGTAAGTGGGTATTCAAGAAGAAGGAAGGTATGTCACCATTAGAGGGGGTCAAGTATAAAGCTCGTGTAGTTGCAAGGGGTTTCACACATCAGGAGGGCGTTGACTACAATGAGATATTCTCACCAGTGGTTAGACACACTTCTATCAGAATGCTATTAGCAATGGTGGCACATCAGGATTTGGAGCTCGAGCAGCTAAATGTGAAAACAACTTTTCTACATGGAGAGTTGGAAGAGGAGATTTATATGACACAACCAAATGGGTTTCAGGTTCCGGGAAAAGAAGACTGTGTGCAGGTTGAATAAGTCCTTGTATGGATTCAAGCAATCGCATAGGCAGTGGTACAAGCGGTTTGACAGTTATATGACAGAGATTGGCTACACGAGTAGCGCGTATAACTGTTTTGTGTATCACAATAAGTTAGTGAATGGTTCGATCATCTATCTGGTTTTTTATGTTGACGATATGTTGATAGCGGCTGTCAAGAAGTCAGATATTCAGAAGTTGAAGGGTCTACTGTCTGCAAAGTTCGAGATGAAGGATTTGGGTGTGGCAAAGAAAATTCTGGGTATGGAGATCTACAGGGATAAAAGCCAACGGAAACTGTTCTTATCCCAGAAAGGTTACATCAAGAAAGTTTTAGAGAGGTTTGACATGTCTACTGCAAAGCCGTTAGATTCTCCGAGTGCAGCGAATGGACGTCTGTCGGTTGCCTTTGCACCCAAGTCTGATGAGGAGAAAGAGTACATGGCTCGATTACCCTATGCTAGTGCAGTTGGTAGTTTGATGTATGCTATGGTTTGCACTAGGCCAGATCTTGCTGATGCTGTTAGTGTTATCAGTAGGTTCATGGGGAATCCTGGTAAGGAACATTGACAAGCAGTGAAGAGGATCTTCAGGTACCTTAGGGGTACATCAGATATTGGGCTCATTTATGGAGGTGGTACAGAATATGCAGTTGAGGGTTATTGTGATTCAGACTACTCTGGGGATGTTGACACGAGGAGATCTATGACCGGGTATGTGTTCACTATTGGTGGGTTAGTTGTCGGTTGGAAGGCTACTCTACAATCTAAGATGACATTGTCTACTACCGAGGCGTAGTCATGGCATTGACAGAAGCTGCTAAATAGGGGATATAACTAAATGGTTTGATCAGCGACCTTGGGTTACATCAGGATCAGGCTACAATATTTTGTAACAGTTTGAGTGCAATATGTTTGGCCAAGGATCAAGTTCATCACGAGAGGACCAAACACATAGATGTGAGGTATCATTTTCTGAGAATTGAGAAGCGGATCAAGGTGAAAAAAGTGGGTACTGCGGACAATCCTGTTGACATGTTCACGAAGTCTGTTCCGACTAGCAAGTTTCAACTTTGCTTGGACTCGCTGAATGTTCGCAGCTATTAGATATCATCTGAGGCAGGGTGAGTTCTGTTTATGTTTCGGAGGTTAGATGTCAAGGTGGAGATTTGTTGGGTTTGGTGCCATATAAGTTGGGGACGCCTAAATTAGGGGATTAAAACAAGCAAATTCGGAATTCCTGACACAGTAAGGGGGAGTGACCGCGCCAAGAGAAGGGCGCGTTCGCGCCAAGCTAGTGTCCAAACCGAGCGATCGCGCGCCTCAAAGGGGGCGATCGCGCGGTAGGCCGAATATGGGCTTTTGAGCGGCCAATATGATTTAGGGTTTAAAACCCTGCAGGGTTAGAAGTAGGGCATATAAATAAGCCTACCCAAAACCATATTTGTAGTTCATTTTGCTTATATGTTTCTCTAGATTTAGGGTTTGCACAGACATAAATTCTTTGCCAAGAGTTCGTGCATTAGATTAGAGATTGTAATCAGTTGATTTCCAGAAGATAATAATATTCTCTTCCTCTGCCGGTGGACGTAGCCAAGTTGGTGAATCACGTATATTTTTGTGTTGTGAGATTGTTGCTTGTTTCTATCTTCTACATAGACTATGTTCTAACAATATGGTTAGATGAAATATTGCTTGTCTTATAAGGTAAAATTGGTAAGTTTGAGGAATTATATGGTAAATCCCCCTACTTTAAAACACAGATATAACAAAGAAAACAAACGAAACACGAAGTGACAAAGCAAATAATCAAAAACTATAACGAAAAGAATAAGGTCGTGTTTGTGACAACAAAACAGAAGCTTGGAATTGAGTTCATGATCTTCAAATTTTCAAGGTATGTTTGCCAACTCAAAAATGTTAATTCTGAGATATTGAAGAAGAAATCAATCCGCGTATGCAAGCATACATACGGCACCACAAGAAGGCTGAAGTAATTCAAGCAAACAATTTGCTGATTTTGAAGAACCATGTTCTGTTGTAATGGCGCTGAGACAAGTGATATTTTATGTATATCCAGTAGGGTCAAATTTAATCAAGATCACCCTCAAAATTTTCACTTAAGTCTTTTCATGTAAAGGACATAACATAACCAATTTATCTTATTTCACTAATTAGATTAAACTCACAATGATCAATCTATACTAGTAATATACAGCACAGAGTAATACAAAATCAATTAGGCTAAAACATTTTACAGAATTTGAACTTTGAAGTGACCTGGACTTTCCCAATGACAAGAAAATTGGTGTAAATATTATACTCCCTCCGTCCCATAATAAGGTTCTTACTTTCCTTTTGTTCGGTCCCAAAATACTCCCTCCGCCCCAAAATGTTTGTCCCATTTGACTTTTTTGTTGAACTTTGACCACAAATATATGACAATTTAATTATGTTCATGAAATTCTAAAAATTCTTATTGATTCACCATTAATAATATTATCAACAACAACTTTTAGAATTTCATGAACATGATTAATCTCTCATAAATTTGTGGTCAAAAATCAACAAAAAAGTCAAATGGGACAAACATTTTGAGACGGAGGGAGTAATGTTCATTGCGTTATTACTTAAAATAGACAATGAGACCCACTTGTCATTCTCTAAAAAAAAAAAAATCCCAACCCACTTTCTCAATCCTGCTTTATTTTTCATACTCACAAAATTAATTTTTCTTAATTTTCATATAAAGTCAAACTAAACCTTATTGCGGGAAGAAGAGAGTATAATGCAATGCAATGCAATTGTGAAAGGATAAATGATTTTTCATATAAATCGGATCAATATGAGTGAATCTGACTCCAAAACAGTTAAAAACTCACAATGATCAATCCAAATAGACAAGGAGAAGCCATTAACGAAGCAAACATTGAACTAAGAAAAGGGCCAGAGTAAATTACCTAAAAGTAGGAGAAATGCGAGGATGAAACAGGGATCGGAGACCGCCATTGATGAGTTCTTTTCCGGGGAGAAGAACAACAGCGACCATGTTTTTGCTGGGAAATGAATTTTGAAGCCTTCCTTCGATTTTCTCCTAACAATTCGAAGGACGAAATCCACCCCTACTCTTTCCCGATCATAAAAAATTAGTTAAAAATTCGTGTTCAAGTGCAATTTTTTTTTTATTTTTTTTTAAAGACAAAATTAGAAAGGGACAATTTAGTAAGAACAAAATGAAAAATCTATATAATATGTAAAACCAAAAATATTCCTAAGCCTCTCACCCTATCCACGTGTAATTCTGAGCTGGAATTCCACGTGTAATTATGAGCTGTCTACCTCCTCGCACAGCAATTCCAAATTTACGCCGCAGCTATCTCTCTCTTCCCGTGACATACGTCGGCGGCAAATTCCTTTGCCAATTCCTTGATGCAACTGAAACTTATCCCCTCTCTCAACGCACAGCAATTCAAAATTGATCGCAACAACCATCAAAATTGATCGCAACCTCTCAGGTATTTGATCCAGCCTGTTCCTTCCTCTTCCCGTCACATACGTCGCCGGCCAATTCCTTGATGGGTCATTTGCCATATTCAATTTGCCAATTCCTTGTATTTTAGGAATGTGGGGTTTGCCAATTACGCATTCAATTTGCCAATTTGCCATATTCAATTTGCCAATTCCCGATTATGAGGCGTTAATATTAATCCATTCCATATTCGACGCTGGGCCGCTTCAACGTGTTAAATAGACGAGAAACCATTCATTCCCTGCTTCTCCTCTGCTCAGACGATCGTTCTAAGGTGTAAGGTGAGTTCTTCGAATTGCCATTGACGATTTCTTCTTCAATTGTTTTCTTCTGTATAACTAACGCAAACTTAGGACCTCTCTTTTCTCCTACACCTATTGTGATTTGAATTGCCTTTGGTTGTTTGCAATTAAACTTTGATTTGAATTGCCTTTGGTTGATTGCATACCAATTGTTTGATGAATTGACCATGAGAAGAAGTTAAATGCTAATCTATAATTTTCAATCTTGATTATACTGTTGTCCATGTTGGTTTTGGATTTTGGAGTTTGCTGAAGAAGTCTTTGGTTTTACCATGAAGCACGCAACAAAATTCGCATTTATGTTATACGAGTACTCCCCACGTCCCTAAATGAATGCCAAATTCAAGATATTTTGTCCCAAAATGTTTTTATCTTTTTGTAAGAAACTGTCCTTAAACGTCTTTTATCAAATATTTTTCGCTATTCATTTTGTTGTCGTAAATGAAATGTATAAATAACACGCATTTTCAAAATGTCCCTGAAAAAGAAATTTGGGCATTCATTTAGGGACGGACGGAGTATATAATTGAAATATAATGATTTGGGAATTGAGAGCTTTAAAATAGGAGTTAAAACTCATACAGTAATAAGGATTCTTACCACTTCTTGAATTACCATTTCTTCAAAATAGTTCATTGATGTAAAGAAGCATTGGTTTGTAATTATATGATGGCTCATGTGCAAATGAAGTAGTGGCCCCTTGCCTTTATTGAATTGCCATTGTTGATTCACTTTTGGTTTGGGCTTGTCCTCCTCATTATCTTGGTTGTTGGGTTGAGTATCATTTTGCTTGGGTCTTGATAGGCTAGGCTTTCAACTTCTTTTACCTAACTCGAAGGTACATTTTGGTTTCTCCATATTAATTATCTACGATATATATATATATATATATATATATATATATATGTATGAAGATTCTTATATAATAAGCTACCTAATAGTTAAATTCGTGAGTAAACCTGTTTTTCACATCTATATCAAGAAAAGAAAAGTGATCTAAACCAGTCTCTGTTGTTAAATTCAATGAGATTGCATGGTAAACTTTGCCGACAAGACCAGGAATTGAAACCAAACCTTCGATATTGTTAATCTTTGGGCTCCATTGTTCCTTCAGAATATCTAGGCGGATACTTCCATTGCTGTTGATGTTGGGGTGGAAGACCTTGGTCCTAAACGCAACCCGACAAAAAAAAAATTATTAGGTGACATGGCACCACTAAATCTATCAAATTACGAGAAAACACTATACGGGTACATTTGTAAGACTTGTCAGGATATTACATGATTTTGTTGCACAAATCTAAAGACTATCAAATTAGCATGATAAAAGTAAATCATTTTAAATGCCAAAAGCCAAGAAAGTTAAGGCAATATAATGCGTAATGGAAAACAATTAATCTTGCCGCATGTTAGTGCATATATAATTCACTATAATTACCTTAGGGGTTTGAAAGGATAATACGAAGGTACATTTTGGTTTCTCCATTTAGAAAGTGAATAAGAAGAATATATATGCAACTTTGCCATTAAAATGTATAAATAACACGCATTTTCAAAATGTCCCCGAAAATGAAATTTGGGCATTCATTTAGGGACGGACGGAGTATATAATTGAAATATAATGATTTGGGAATTGAGAGCTTCAAAATAGTAATTGATTTTGATTTCATGCATATAACAAGTTTGATCATTTTATATTGCGAAGTTGCCTCTGTGTTATAATAGTAATTGATTAAGAAATAAAAAGTTAATTATTAAACCGTGATTTTATGCGCATCCCTTTGGTTATTTGGGAAAATTATGATTATTAGATACTCATTCTCTGTCTTGAGATCGGTCTTCTTATCATAAACGGAACGACAAATCATGAACACACCACAGCTTACCCACACGTAACAAAAGAAAATTACCAACTCTAAAATGTGTTAAAAGGTTACCTCATTTTCAACCCATACATAGCTTGAAAACAGCCTATATTTTTCTTCAAAGTGTAAACCTGCGAAATAGAGACGATACACATTGCATATAGTAAGTTTCCCCATGAAGTTTCCTCATGATCTACTGAAAGATCAAAAACATCATAGCTAGACAAAGAGGTGACAATCAAACAGTGACAAAGCTACCTTATGGGGATGGCTTCACTTCTTTTAGTAATGCCAGGTTTTGCACCTTCAAGTTTTGGAAATGTACACTATACCGGTATATATTATTTCAATCTTTGACACTTTTTTAATAAAATTTGAACTAATATGATATCATTTTGACCCCTTTTGTGCCTGGTTTTATATGATAGGTACATTGTTTATCCCTAAGCAATCTTGACCCCCTTTTGAAAACAATTCGGCCGCCACTGTAATCAACTAAAACCACGACAATGAACCCATGCACACTACAACCGAAATGAATGAATAGTAGTCACCTTTGCCTTCTTCCCAAAAAGAATGTTGTGAAGTGTCTGCAGGTTTTCATCAGGTTTCCTCTTGGATAACATATAAACCACTGAAACAAATTCACACATCAGACATCAACTGGCAGCAAATATCTGCTGATAAGAGTAGGTTGAGTAAGATAAACAAAATGTTTGTTGATGCTTTATATGAAAGATAATCATGACTCAAGAGATGGACTCTAAAATAGGAATTTAGCTCTAAAGCAGCAAAATAACAGGAAGCAATAGGCACAAGCAGTCATCAATGCCCAAATAACATGTTACAAAAAAACTTTTGAAGATAATTGGACTCTCATGTTGGTACTCAGGAATGCATCAGCTCACCCATGTGGGGGCAGAGTTTAGAAGCATAAGAAAGATGCAAATTGTACCATTTTATTAGGGCGAAAAAGGAAGTACTCCAGGGGGAGAATGATCAACAACTTGAATTGTTTTCAAGATTTTATGAAACATAAAAAGTATGTATGTACTCTATAAGAAAGTAAACGGAAAACGTTTGGATAAATGGCCTTACTGTCTATTCTCAACCGCTCTAGCAACATGTTTTCTTTCTGGCGCAAACTTCGATCAGCCTAGACCATTATTAGGATACAGCAAATTATTAATATAATAGTTGGTACTTAAAAAAATGAACTGAAGAAAGAACTGTAGATTAAATCAAAATTAGAACATCATCCAACACGCTCGAGTAAAAGTTTAATAGATCAAATCAACTTAATATTCCAAGTTCCCAAGAATCGACGCTTGCTGAAGAACATGTTTCTCTTGAAACGGCAATTTTCTGCAAGGTAGGCAAATCATGTCAACGAATAGAAATAGACTGGAACACATAGACATTGAGAAGAAATTACTCCATCTCAAAAGAAGAGCCACACACTCAAACATGACAAGTAAAACTTTTGTACATTGTGCTTTATCTATTTTGTGTGTTCTTTTAAACTGCTCCAAGTTTTGATATGTGGAAAGGATGGGCAAACACATGATACAACGACCAATGTCGTTTATAAAGAAGTTTTTCACAAGTTATGAGGTAATTCAAAATCTATAATGTGGTTATTGATAACTTCCAATAATAATTTATTAGTGTTATGTTTAATATTGATATAATTTGCAATAACAATTCATAATAGGAGGATATTAATTCAGGAAACCATATCAGTTGAGGAAGTGTTCGAGAATCTGAGATGTCGCAAATATTATCTTACCAGTGAGGATGTTGAAGAAAGATTAGTCATTTTTTATCACAACAAGCTTGAGGAGAAAAGGGTGCTGAGTATTATCCCTTTTTGCCCAATTTTTTGCTTGAATTTTTGATCAATTTCTGGTCTTTAGGATTTGTTTATCGAATAAATTTCATCAGTTATGTTATTGTGTTTGCGTTTCCACTGGCTTCCTATGTTATTAGCATCTTTGTCTATTCAATTTCATCTTAATCATTGATAGTTTTAATCCCAAGTGTCGTTGCAGAGGCGACTGACTTCAGAGCTTGGTGTGAAAGTGAGTGTGTCAGGCTTATTGGGAATAAAGGTATTATGTTGTACGGCCAATCTTTGCTTGGTTTTCCTTTAGCATTAAGGTAAAAATTATGTCTTTCTTTCTTTTCTCTTTCTGGTATCAAGGCAAAAGGATTTTGTGTGGAGATAATAAGTTCTTGAATTTGATGTTGTGCCAACAATTTTAAGCTTGCCTTACTATATCACAGCATTTAACAAAATCCTCATCTTTTACAAGCTGACATACTTTCATGATAGTTTTAATCAAAAGTGTTGTTGCATTAATCTCAGGGATTGCTGCTGTGACTGATGTATTTCTATTGGCAGTCAACATGTATATACATTGGCAACTTTGTGGCAGCACAATCTTAAGTGAGGTTATCTTTATTTTTAATGCCACTTTTTTGCCATTATTTTAATAAGATTCTGGATTATATAATGACCCAACAGTACTTAAATGTGACCATCTGTAGTTTGTCTCCTGGCGATGTCAATGTCAAGTCAGTTAATCACAATTAAAATCTTTTTTTTTTCCTTGGAAAATTTCAATCAAGATGATATCCTATTAGTTGCACATATGGCATTTTTAAGGTGGGCGCAGATTGAAGTGTGGTGTAGTTGTAATGGTTGTTGGATAGCCATTGGTGGATTTTAATGTGTAAATCCACATTACTATTGTAAATGAAGGTTCCTACTCTGTCTGTGTTTGGGGAAGAATGTTTTGTGTGGGGAGGGGAGGAAAACTGTTTTTGTTTGAATATCATCTTTGATGGTGAGTTGAATTCAGCTTCGGATTTTAATGTGTAAATCCACAAAAACTGTTTTTGTTTGAATATCGTCTGTCTTCATGTTTTCATGGTCAACACAGCCGCTCACGCTTTCTCGGCATGGTTTGCTTACAGCATTCGCTTTCTGCACCTACATTCCTGAATATGATTTAATTTAGTTTTCTTAATTAATATATTTATTTTACTTAGAGCGTCTATTTGATTATCTTACAATTTGACTTGGGCTTGCTGAAGATTGAAGAGTAATATGTTCTCTCTCCCCTGCCTTTAAAACACTATGAATGAGTTTTGTATCATCTTTTCCTGCTGTAGACTACCCCTAAAATATTCAAAGATGTATTCCCCAAGTGACTGAAAATATATTGAAATGACTTAATGCTATTTGATTACTGGTAGATATAAAAATTATGTTTTCTATGACAAATCTTTATTAGGAGTTCTCCTGTAAAGAAGGTAGTCCAGAGATGCATGTTCATTGAACATCATGCTGCTATTAACAGGTCACAACAATAGCAGATGTTGTGTATGGTGTGTGGGCTATGTATCGCCTTCAAGTCACAGGTACGTCCCCTATACATAATTTTGGGTTATATTTGCTTGCTAAATTGTAATTGTAGCAGTCAGCTCTCATAATATCTATTTGAAAAAAAAAAAACTAAATACCCTAATTACCATCCATCTTCTCCAATTCGCATGCCGCATCCCAGCAATTTTCTCATTCTATCAAGTCTGATGGAATATTAAATTTCTTAAAAACCTAACTTATGTTATCATGCCCCCGTATGATTTGTTCGGGGAAAATATGACATTTTACATTAAATTTTAACGTTCGTCCTATTTCAAATCGAACTAACTTTTAGGACAGGATAATTAAGGAAAAGTGAGATAAGTTTTAATTACTGTAATACAATTCTGTACTTGAAGGAAACCTCCAAGCTCACCTTAAATGATGCCCGTTGCTCAAGTACAATCAATCTCTGTCTCTCCTACCTTTCTATAGCAAAGGCATCAATTATGGCTGTGAACACTATCCCAACTCTGTCTTACCAAAGACTGCTCATGAATTTGATTCCAAATCCATTTCTTTAGATATTATCACATCAAAAATGAAGAGAAACGCTGTTCATTCTATGACCATACCTGAATTACGCCACTTGATCACTAAAATCAAGTCTCTTCATGCTTCTATTTGTAATCACATTCCTCAATCTTACAAGATTCCAGACGCTTGTGCTGCTTGGATTAATGGTAAAGTTGACCCATATACATAAGTGGTATTTGTTCGTTCTGCAATTTTCTTTCTGTTCCATCCTATATTTCAAACATTGTATTCTGTCTTGCCTTCATTTAGTAGACAAATTGTGCTTCCAAATTGGTTTTTGGTTTACTCTACCCATCCTATATTTGAAATGGAAGCACAATGTATCGCTATATTTTAGTTTATTAACTAAATTTAATTTTTGTTCCAGGCAGTATTCCAGAATTCCGAATTAACATTGAAAGTCAATAGCTTAAAAAACATGTTAAGATATTAGGAGCAAAGCCAAATTCATATTTGGTTAGAGTTTTCATGCATCTTTCGTTGCTATATATATAAAAAAAAAGAGTTATTTTTGCCTGTCCCGAAAAATGAGTTATTTTCATAACTGAAGGTTGAGAGCTTCAATATTTTATAAATAAGTTTTTTTTCTTTCAATTTGAAGAAATAAAAACTATCTAACGGCGACATACTGCAAAGTATATAACTTTGGAGCAGTTTAAAAGAACACACAAAATAGATAAAGCACAATGTACAAAAGTTTTACTTGTCATGTTTGAGTGTGTGACTCTTCTTTTGAGATGGAGTAATTTCTTCTCAATGTCTATGTGTTCCAGTCTATTTCTGTTCGTTGACATGATTTGCCTACCTTGCAGAAAGTTGCCGTTTCAAGAGAAACATGTTCTTCAGCAAGCGTCGATTCTTGGGAACTTGGAATATTAAGTTGATTTGATCTATTAAACTTTTACTCGAGCGTGTTGGATGATGTTCTAATTTTGATTTAATCTACAGTTCTTTCTTCAGTTCATTTTTTTAAGTACCAACTAAAAGGGGCAAAGGGCAAACCCCGGTGCGCCAAGCGCTCCCCGCCTTGCGGGGGTTGGGAGAGGGAACCATTTGCTAGAGCCTTCCCCTGACAATTGCCAAGAGGCTGTTCGCCAAGGTTCGAACCCGTGACCTTATGGTCACCAAAGGAGCAACTTAACCGTTGCGCCAAGGCTCGCCCTCTTTTAAGTGCCAACTATTATATTAATAATTTGTTGTATCCTAATAATGGTCTAGGCTGATCGAAGTTTGCGCCAGAAAGAAAACATGTTGCTAGAGCGGTTGAGAATAGACAGTAAGGCCATTTATCCAAACGTTTTCCGTTTACTTTCTTATAGAGTACATACATACTTTTTATGTTTCATAAAATCTTGAAAACAATTCAAGTTGTTGATCATTCTCCCCCTGGAGTACTTCCTTTTTCGCCCTAATAAAATGGTACAATTTGCATCTTTCTTATGCTTCTAAACTCGCCCACATGGGTGAGCTGATGCATTCCTGAGTAACAACATGAGAGTCCAATTATCTTCAAAAGTTTTTTGTAACATGTTATTTGGGCATTGATGACTGCTTGTGCCTATTGCTTCCTGTTATTTTGCTGCGTTAGAGCTAAATTCCTATTTTAGAGTCCAACTCTTGAGTCATGATTATCTTTCATATAAAGCATCAACAAACATTTTGTTTATCTTACTCAACCTCGCTCTTATCGCAGATATTTGCCGCCTGATGTCGATGTGTGAATTTGTTTGATGGTTTATATGTTATCCAAGAGGAAACCTGATGAAAACACTCGGACACTTCACAACATTCTTTTTGGGAAGAAGGCAAAGGTGACTACTATTCATTCATTTCGGTTGTAGTGTGCGGTGGGTTCATTGTCGTGGTTTTAGTTGATTGCGTGGCGGCGTAATTGTTTTCAAAAAGGGGTCAAGATTGATTAGGGATAAACAATGTACCTATCATATAAAACCAGGCACAAAAGGGGTCAAAATGATATCATATTAGTTCAAATTTTATTAAAAAAAGTGTCAAAGATTGAAATAATATATACTGGTATAGTGTACATTTCCAAAACTTGAAGGTGCAAAAACTGGCATTTCTAAAAGAAGTGAAGCCATCCCCATAAGGTAGCTTTGTCCTTTGTTTGATTGTCACCTCTTTGTCTAGCTATGATGTTTTTGATCTTTCAGTAGATCAGGAGGAAACTTCATGGGGGAAACTTACTATATGCAATGTGTATCGTCTCTATTTCTGCAGGTTTACACTTTGAAGAAAAATATAGGCCTGTTTTCTGGCTATGTATGGGTTGAAAATGAGGTAACCTTTTAACACATTTTTGAGTTGGTAAATTTCTTTTGTTCTGTGTGGGTAACTGTGGTGTGTTCATGATTTGTCGTTCCGTTTTATGATAAGATGACCGATCTCAAGACAGAGAATGAGTATCTAATAATCATAATTTCCCCAAATAACCAAAGGGATGCACATAAAATCACAGTTTAATAATTAACTTTTTATTTCTTAATCAATTCTAATATCTATGTTGTAGAACAATCATTTTTAATGTAGAACATGCATATAACAAGTTTGATCATTTTATATTGCGAAGTTGCCTCTGTGTTATAAATTGGGAACGATGATCTGAGTAGCAACTCCAGTATAACACAAGAGCGGAACTATGGTTTGTATAGATGTCATGGGAGTTCAACCTTCATATTTTTTTGGTATGTTCCTGAGTCTTATGGCCTTTGTACTCTTCACTTTTTATTGGGAAGGCAGAAGATACATGACTTCTACATCCTGCTGGATGTATTGTTTTCTATTGAAGTTAAAAAGGACTACTAATAATCTTCATAGTTGACTTTATAGTTATTAGCAGTTCTCTTATACCAATTGTCTAAGTAATTGATTTTGATTTCTTTGATAAAAAACAATGCTCTAATTATTCAAACAAAGAGTTATCTCTTACAACCATATTAAATAGTAAAAAAATACGCCTGATAATTATGATAAAGTAAATCAAGTATCCTTACCCACTCAAAGAGTTAAGCCTTGGTGCTAGAAAATTTAAAATATTTTGTTTTTGAAAGAGCAATTTGTTTGTAGAACTTATCATAAATTCCCCTATAAAATGCCAAATGTATTCAATCTCTCAACTTTGCGTTAAAAAAATCTTTTGTGTAATGCTTCTGATCACTATTTCTTTACATCACAGGGCTCGACAGTGGAGGACGTTGCTAACTCAATTTGGGACGAAAGAGTATGAATTATAATTTAGCACTGTGTCCATGAAGTGTTAATGGATGTTTCACTTTCATTGTAACTCTGAGGGCTTCAAATATCTTTTTTTTCCCTTTCTTTTCTTCTTTTTTGTGTGTGGCTGTGGCCTGTGGGGGTGAATAGAATGGGATGATATGCACATATATCATATTTACATTGTTTAAGTGAATGCTTCATGTATGTATGGTGTTTTACATGGAGTTCTTGGGTTACATGAAAAGATAGTGGGCAGTGTGTATTGGAATAAGTTGTGTTATAAGAAAACAACGTTCATTGTCAAGCTCATCCTCATCTTGATGTTAACATCATCGTTGGACTTTATATAGCAATGTAGATCATGGGGGTTTATTAATGAAAAATGTCAAATTTGAAGATTATTTAGGGACGGAGGTAGTATTTTTTTTTCTTAGCATTACTATGCTCCCGTCGAATCTCGACGGGTTACTGACTAGTTTAATACTTAAAACTGGAGAATTGTTATTCATCCCCGCAATTTTACTCAATACCCCGCATTACTAAGTTTAACTCTAAAACTTAAAATTACACCCCTATTATTACTATTATACCCTTTTAAAACCCTCAATAAACACCCCCTAAATTATCAAAAATATACCCGTACCCACCCCCACCCCACCTCACCCACCCACTTACGGGTACAAACGCACAAGGAAAAAAAAAAAAAAAAAAAAAAACAAAGAAACAAAATCAGCTTGGGAGAGCGCTTGAACCCTAGAATATCCCTCTTTTTCTCTTCAATTTTAGTGAGTGAATCCTTGTCATTTGGGTGTAATAATAAGGGAGGAGTAAACATCTTAGATCTCCAATCTCCAAGAGCAACAAACAACTGTCACTGAATCAATGTCCAGTGGTAAATTTGTCTTTTAAAATTAAAATTCAAAATTGAAGTTATATGTTTATGTTGTTTAACTTGTTTTAGGTTTTAAGAAGTTTCAAGAATAAAGATTTGGGTTCAAAATCATGGTTTGATTTGGCTAGTGTCGGCTCTGGTTGGCCGTTTGATTTGGCTAGTGTCGGCTCTGGTTGGCCGTGCAACATCTCCCTTGGCGGCAGACAATGGCCGAACAAACTGCCTTGGTTCGGCTGACAGTAGTCGAACATATATTCAATTGGCGGCTAATGTTGGCCGAACAGTGTATTGATTGGCGGCCAATACCTGCCGAACAGAACCAAACTTAGTTTTTTCAATTTTTTCAATGTTTTTTTTAAATTTGCTCAATATTTTCACTATTGATGTTATTCTTTTTTTTCTCATTTGCTTTTGTAGTTTTGTCATACATGAGGAGGAGGGGAAAACGACCAACCGCTTCCTCCAGAAAAGAAAGGGAAGAATCGTGTATCCAAGTACACCGTGAAGAGGAAGCTGATCGTGGGAATGAAGAGGAAGCTAATCGTGGGAATGAGCAGGGTATTGAGGAAGCGTGAGGAGAAAGAGAAGACCAAGTAGAAGTTGCTACATTTCCTTTTCCTTGGGGTCCAATGGTAGATAATTTGCTTCATTCATATGGGAATCATGTCGCATCCAGAATATGGATTGGTAATGAGCGTGTGGTATTTGTTGGGTTTCGAGGGTCCATGCGCAGCGGAAAATTGCAAATAACTCGAATACCCAAAGCCCTAGAATCGTTCTAGATGAATAATTAAGAATTATGAATTAGGGTTACCAACCTTGATTGCCTTTGTCGTTGATATACGTGTTCCAACTCCAGATTGAAGAGTTTGCAAGTCTTCAATATACGATCCTTGAATCACGAACAAAAGATCTTGAGAAGCGAAGATCCTCCACGAGTATCCACGCGATGAACGAACCCTAGAACTCTTTCTAGGAGGATTGCTAGATCCTTCGATTGAAACACTTTCAATCTAAGTGTATTATGGAATTGGTGTGATGATTTCAATTCACAATTGAAAAGGGTTCTCAATTTTGGTTTCTCTAAACTCAAAATTCGTCACTTGGCTGCTAGGGTTGATAAAGGAGAGTATTTATACTTTATAAATACTGTGCCCTATTAAAAACCCTTGAGAAAAACGGTTTCAGCATTCAGGGCACATGGGCGGTCGCCCATAGGGACCTCGGGCGGTCGCCCACGTGTCCGAGCCTAATCCTTCCTCCGAAAACCCATGCGGCGGTCGCTCATAGGCACACGGGCGGTCGCCCATGTGTCCAGAGCCTTAAACCCTTATTCGAAACCATCGTGGGCGGTCGCTCATAGGCACATGGGCGGTCGCTCATGTGTCCAGAACTCCAATGCCCGGTTTTCCAAATAAGATGGGCGGTCGCCCATAGCACATTGGCGGTCGCCCAACACACCGTAATTCCATAATTCCATTTTGTCAATTCGTTCGATGCGTGTGACCCCATAGGACTATATTATGTTGGCAATGAGTTTGATCATATCGATCCTCATAAGACATGAGCGGACTCTAGCAAGCCATCATGCCTACCCAAATAATATAATATTAAGTTCGTTTTTCCTACATAGAACATATCACAATCCCATTGTCACACGATGTTATATTGAACATGAGTCATGGTCCACGTCAACTCATATTGTTCAATGCTTTCTCGTTACCAAGTAAATTGATTAATCGAATGACATTAATCATATTAATTCATTCGGCATGGCCATGCACTACATCAATCTTACTCATGAGTGGCCAAGCAAACATCTCTCTTTACGAGGGACAAGTTTCCATCTTGACTTATCATTCTTCCCAACAAGAATCATATCATGCCAATGATAGCCCTTATTGTTGTCCGGTTAAAGACAACGTTAAACTATATCAAACATGATATTCATCGAGTGGAAGACGATGATAATCTCGTGTCAAAGGATATCAATGATATGACTATATGAGATTTATTTATGACATATGACCATGACATAAATCTCATAATGGGTCAAGTCCAAGACCTTGTTCACTAACAAGTACCCATGAATCTAATGTGCATCTCTATGCATATAATCATCACATGATTATCCATTAGACTTCATACTAGTGCTTCATAAGTACTAGGGACACAATTATTAATGTAAACATGCAAATACATATAATAATCAAAAGAAACAATCTCATATATAAATAAGCAATGACATTACATAAAGGTCTATCTCTATAGGCCTAGTGGCACTAACACCTACAGCCTCCCACTTGCACTAGGCCCAATCACTCATGTATCTTATACCCATGGACCTAACATGACCATCATGTTTAGCTTGTGGCAAAGGCTTGGTGAGAGGGTCCGAAATATTGTCATCTCTGTTGGTACTTTGCATATCTTGACGTCCTCCCTTTCACGCATTTCTCGAATGAGGTGAAAACGTCTCAAAATGTGTTTGGATCGCTGATGTGACCTTGGTTCTTTTGCTTGGGCAATAGCACCATTATTGTCACGTAACAGCTCTATCGGGTTAGTGATACTCGAAACGACTTCTAAGTCACTAACGAACTTCTTGATCCAAACCGCCTCCTTAGCCGCATCCGATGCCGCTATGTATTCGCTTCGTTGTAGAATCAGCAATGCTTTGCTTGGAACTCTTCCAACAAACGGCACCTCCATTTAGCATAAACACAAACCTGCATCGCGATCTATAGTCATCTTTGTCGGTTTGGAAGCTTGCATCCGTGTAACCCTTTACAACCGTGATCATCTTCCATTCCTCCAAATACCAAGAATACATCCTTAGTTCTTCTCAAGTACTTAAGGATATTCTTGATCGCTATCCAATGGTTTTCACCAGATCGATCGGTATCTACTCGTTGCGCTTAGAGCATACGAGACATCGGGTCTAGTACACAACATGGCATACATGATAGATCCAATTGCCGAAGCATATGGAATATCACTCATCCTCTTTCGCTCATCATTTGTCTTAGGACAATGAGTCTTGCTAAGAGTAATGCCATGTCCCATTGGCAAGTTCCCTCTCTTAGAATTTTCCATGCGGAATCTTCTAAGGACCTTGTCAATATACGTACTTTGACTCAAACCAATCATCCTTCTTGATCTATCTCTATAGATCTTGATACCAAGGATATAAGCCGCTTCACCCATATCTTTCATTGAAAAACATTTTCCTAACCAAGACTTAACAGTCTCGAGTGCAGGAACATTGTTTCCAATGAGCAAGATGTCATCGACATATAACACCAGAAATAGCACTATGCTCCCACTTATTTTCTTGTATACACAAGGCTCATCTTCGTTTTTGATGAAGCCAAACTCTTTGACTGATTCATCAAAACGTAGATTCCAGCTTCGGGAAGCTTGCTTCAATCCATAAATGGATCTCTGCAACTTACACACTTTGTTAGAACCTTTTGGATCGACAAACCCTTCAGGCTGTATCATGTATACATCCTCAAGCAGGTTTCCGTTAACAAAACGCTGTTTTGACGTCCATTTGCCATATCTCATAGTCGTAATATGCGGCTATGGCAATTAAGATTCTAATAGACTTAAGCATTGCTACGGGCGAAAAGGTTTCATCATAGTCAACGCCATGAACCTGCCTATCCCCCTTAGCAACTAGCCTAGCCTTATAAGTATGTACCTTCCCATCCATGTCGGTTTTCTTTTTGAAAACCCACTTGCACCCTATGGTTTTTACACCTTCGGGTGGATCAATCAAGTTCCAAACTTGATTGTCATACATGGATTTGATTTCGGATTCCATGGCTCCTAGCCACTTATCCGAATCAGAGTGGACATCGCCTCTTGATAGGAAGTAGGTTCATCATTCTCAATGATTTCTACTTGATTACTTTCCGTCATGAGAAATCCATATCTCTCAGGTTCGGATCGTATCCTATCCGATCTGCGAAGAACTTGTGTATCTTGAACCGGTTCCACAACAACTTGTGAACTTGGTTCCGTCTCTATTATCGGTTCCTTGTCATTTTCGGGTTCTTGAATTTCTTCAAGATCAATTTTACTCCCACTAGTTTCTTTAGAGAGAAACTCTTTCTCTAGAAAGACACCATTACGAGCAACAAACACTTTGTTCTCGGATTGGTTGTAAAATAGATATCCTTTCGTTTCCTTAGGATAACCAACGAAAATGCATTTGTCAGATTTAGGTGCAAGTTTATGTTCAGAAACTAATTTCTTTACATAAGTTTCACAACCCCAAATCTTCATGAAAGATAAGCTAGGCTTTCTTCCATACCACATCTCATGTGGGGTTTTAGGAGCCGATTTAGTAGGGGCCTTATTAAGCGTGAAAGCAGCTGTTTCCAGTGCATGTTCCCAAAAAGAAATAGGAAGGTTAACTTGACTCATCATCGATCGAACCATATCTAATAGAGTTCGATTTCTCCTCTCGGATACACCATTCCATTGTGGTGTTAGGGTGGAGTAAGTTCAAACAATTCCACAACTTTTCGTATGATCGTCAAATTCTTGGCTTAAATATTCACCACCTCGATCGGATCGAATGGTTTTAATAGTTTTGCCAAGTTGATTTTGTACCTCATTTTGAAATATTCTAAATATCTCAAATGCTTCACTTTTGTACTTCATCAGATAGACATAGCATATCTGGAGAAGTCATCAGTGAACGTTATGAAGTACCGAAATCCTCCCCTAGCAATGCTATTCATTGGTCCACACACATCTGTATGTATGAGAGCCAATAAATCACTAGCCCTTTCACTACTCTTAGTAAAAGGAGCTTTAGTCATCTTGCCCAATAAACAAGACTCGCAAACATCATATGATTCATAATCATATGAGTCTAAATATCCATCTTTGTGGAGTTTAGATACGCGTTTCTCGTTTATGTGACCAAGACGGCAATGCCATTTGTATGTGTTGTTCACATCATTTGGTTTAGATTTCTTACTAACATGATAAACATTCTCAACATTATTATTAACATCCAAGACATAAAGGCCATTAAAAGAATGAGCAACACAATAAAGCATGTCATTCAAATAAATTGAAAATTTCTTATTCGCAATAAGAAAATTGTAACCCTCATTGTCTAAACATGAAATAGAAATAATGTTTCGCTCAAATCCGAACATAATAACGGTTATTTAAAACTAAAATTAATCCGCTAGATAAAGTGACTTCGTAAGTCCCTACGGCCAATGCAGCAACTCTTGCTCCATTTCCAACCCGCAGATCTACTTCACCCTCTTTGAGCGACCTTCTATTCTTAAGTCCCTGCACATTTAGACAAATGTGAGATCCACATCCGGTATCTAATACCCAAGAACTAGAAGTAGAAAGTAGAACATCTATCATATAGATACACGAAGTCGTGGCAATCACATTGCCCTTCTTCTTCACCCTTCCCCGATAAGCTTTGCGATTACGCTTCCAATGCCCAGTTTCATTGCAATGGTAGCATACCGCATCCTTTTGGGATTTGGGTTGAGGCTTCTCAACAACGGCAACCTTTGCCTCCGGTTTAGCAACTTTTGCTTTACCCTTGTTTTTCTTGAACCCTTTTCCTTTGTTCACCATCAACACTTGATTGGTTTTCTTGGTGATATTGTTCTCCGCATTCTTTAGCATCCCATGCAATTCGAGAGATTTATTCATCCCATTCATGTTATAATTCGTAACGAACCGATTATAACTCTCGGGAGTGAATGCAATATCATATCCGTAGCCGACTCTAACTGGATAGGATATCCAAGCCTCTCAAGGTGCTCGAGGTGACCCTTCATTTTCAACACATGAGGCCCAACGGGTTGTCCTTCAATCATCTTGCATGAATGAAGAGCCTTCATAGTGTCAAACCTTTCCTGACGTGCTTGCAATCGGAACATTTCCTTTAAATGATTTCCCAAATCATAAGCTTCCATGTGTACAAGGTCCTTCGAAGGGCCTTACACATAGTAGCCGACATCGTGCAACCAACATCTATAGAATCATCAACATGTTTCTTATGTTGGTCCCTTTCGGCTTTGGGTGCATTAGCGGCGAGGCTCGGGAGGAATGGGTCCATCGAGAATGTACAACTTCCTTTCTGTTTGAGAACAATTCCCAAACAGCGGATCCAATCCACATAGTTGTTGCCATTCTCTTCTAACTTGTCCTTCTCAAGGACTCGATCGCGATGACAAATTCGATTAGTGTTAGCGGCCATTGATCTACAAAGATATGCAACAAGATATAAACATATATAAGCACCAATTTCATTTAAGAGATTAAATAATGTATTTCACAAATACTCCCACTAAATTATATAACCTTCATATACAAACATGCATAATATAATTTAATAGGCTAAGACCCAACTTTAATTTAATATCAAGTCGGCTATGGCACGACTGCTCAAAATTAAACTAAAAAGGTAGATAACATTTATCAATCATATCAACATATGACTCTTAGATCTTTTATGAGATTATAGACATCATATGTCACATGTTTCAATCTCATCTTATGCCTTAGGCCCAAAACTGTTTTGATAGCCTTATTGAGTTCAACCATTTTAAACGTATAGCAATCACTATTTGCTCATCTTGATCATACAAAGATAGAATTAATGCACCTCGCTATGGCGAGCCCACATAAAACTACCCGTGTACTCACAAGTGTTTAAAGTGGGTAGCATAGACAAACTCAAAATTTTAAAGAAGGTTCAATTTTTCATGTTTATCAATTAACATGGCATGGTTGATTCATGAAAAACTATATGAGCATAATTATGAACATGGAATGATACAACATAAATCACATTCGGTCAGTAATTACTAGTACGCGGCCACGTGCTCCAAGGTTATCCCACACTTCCATCGAAGTGCCTGTGGGGAAGGTTTTGGTGTCCAGCCCATATACCAAGTAATACTTCACAAATATCCTAGATTAATCATATTAATCATATTAATGAATTTAACATCCCATGACCTAGATTAATCATATTAATCACATATTACAATTTCATAATCATGGTATATCACTATATACAATTACTTCAAAAGTAAAACTCATACAATTTCACATTCTAAATCATATTCATCATGAAAATCCATATAATCACATTACACAATTATCATGATTATCTAACTAAACATCATGAACGGGGCTCTGATACCACTGTTGGGTTTCGAGGGTCCATGCGCAGCGGAAAATTGCAAATAACTCGAATACCCAAAGCCCTAGAATCGTTCTAGATGAATAATTAAGAATTATGAATTAGGGTTACCAACCTTGATTGCCTTTGTCGTTGATATACGTGTTCCAACTCCAGTTGAAGAGTTTGCAAGTCTTCAATATACGATCCTTGAATCACGAACAAAAGATCTTGAGAAGCGAAGATCCTCCACGAGTATCCACGCGATGAACGAACCCTAGAACTCTTTCTAGGAGGATTGCTAGATCCTTCGATTGAAACACTTTCAATCTAAGTGTATTATGGAATTGGTGTGATGATTTCAATTCACAATTGAAAAGGGTTCTCAATTTTGGTTTCTCTAAACTCAAAATTCGTCACTTGGCTGCTAGGGTTGATAAAGGAGAGTATTTATACTTTATAAATACTGTGCCCTATTAAAAACCCTTGAGAAAAACGGTTTCAGCATTCAGGGCACATGGGCGGTCGCCCATAGGGACCTGGGCGGTCGCCCATGTGTCCAGAGCCTAATCCCTTCCTCCGAAAACCCATGTGGGCGGTCGCTCATAGGCACATGGGCGGTCGCCCATGTGTCCAGAGCCTTAAACCCTTATTCGAAAACCATCGGGGGCGGTCGCTCATAGGCACGGCGGTCGCTCATGTGTCCGAACTCCAATGCCCGGTTTTCCAAATAAGATGGGCGGTCGCCCATAGCACATTGGGCGGTCGCCCAACACACCGTAATTCCATAATTCCATTTTGTCAATTCGTTCGATGCGTGTGATCCCATAGGACTATATTATGTTGGCAATGAGTTCGATCATATCGATCCTCATAAGACATGAGCGGACTCTAGCAAGCCATCATGCCTACCCAAATAATATAATATTAAGTTCGTTTTTCCTACATAGAACATATCACAATCCCATTGTCACACGATGTTATATTGAACATGAGTCATGGTCCACGTCAACTCATATTGTTCAATGCTTTCTCGTTACCAAGTAAATTGATTAATCGAATGACATTAATCATATTAATTCATTCGGGCATGGCCATGCACTACATCAATCTTACTCATGAGTGGCCAAGCAAACATATCTCTTTACGAGGGACAAGTTTCCATCTTGACTTATCATTCTTCCCAACAAGAATCATATCATGCCAATGATAGCCCTTATTGTTGTCCGGTTAAAGACAACGTTAAACTATATCAAACATGATATTCATCGAGTGGAAGACGATGATAATCTCAGGTCAAAGGATATCAATGATATGACTATATGAGATTTATTTATGACATATGACCATGACATAAATCTCATAATGGGTCAAGTCCAGTACCTTGTTCACTAACAAGTACCCATGAATCTAATGTGCATCTCTATGCATATAATCATCACATGATTATCCATTAGACTTCATACTAGTGCTTCATAAGTACTAGGGACACAATTATTAATGTAAACATGCAAACACATATAATAATCAAAAGAAACAATCTCATATATAAATAAGCAATGACATTACATAAAGGTCTATCTCTATAGGCCTAGGGCACTAACACCTACAGTATTGAAATGCATCAATCACACAACAAAAATGAAAGAATGGATTTTGGGACCGGAAACATCTCGCGAGGTTCGCCGTATCATCAAGAAGTGTCGATTTCACCGTGTAAAAAAATTATCATATTCTGACGTAGACAAGGTGTTAGTGAGTGCCTTTGTGGAACGGTGGCATCCAAAAACCAATAGTTTCCATTTGCCCTTTGGGGTGATGACTATCACATTAGATGATGTGATGTGTCTTATCGGGCTTCCTACTGAGGGCCGTCCATTGATCTCCAATGGAAAAAAATCTGAGTTGTTACCGGTGTCACTTATTTCTGAAGTCTTGGGAGTGACAAGGGACGAGGCTTTAGAATCAATGGAAGGTTCTAGGGGTGCGTCCATTAAACTTGAGTGGTTGCGGAGTAAATTTGACGATGACTTAACATCAAACGATCCTGCCACTTATGCGTATGCAGTGAAGGGATACATGTTATACATATTTGGTTGCACATTGTTTACCGACAAGAGTGGGAGTCGTGTGAGCCCCAGTTATTTAGAGTTTTTGAGAGATGAACAGGTTGTTGATGAGTATGCTTGGGGAGCTGGAGCCTTGGCTTTTCTCTACAGACAACTAGGGCAAGCATCCAGACACGGATGCAGACAGATTGCTGGCTATCTTACGCTATTAGAGGTATGTAACTATTACTTGAATATATTATGTCTATATCTCCTATATGTTTCTTATTCAATAATAATAAAATATATATAATATATTTTATGTTTATACACATTTAGTAATATTTATTACCAATGTATGTGATTTTGCAGGCATGGATATATGAGAGATTTCCTACTTTTAGGCATGATCATAGCATTGAATATGATAGTATCCAGGCGCTTGCAATGAAGTGGCCACCACCTAAGGACCAAGGAAGATCGGTTGACTCTTTGAAGTCTAAGCGGGAGAAGATTGACACACTAAAGGGAACATATGTAAGAATTTTATGATGTATTTCATTTTTTTTACGTTCTTAATATTTTCAATAAATTACCGAAACTTTTTTTTTTTTTTACATTTGTAGGTTTTTTGGACTCCGTATACACCTAATGTGAGAGAGAAGTTTCCTTGGTCATCTGTTGCTCTGTATCGTGAATGTGTATGTATTGGATCCGTCATTGAGCCATATCATCCGGACAGGGTATTGAGGCAGTTTGGTTATATTCAAAGAGTTCCGGAACTTCCTATTGCACATACCATTATTTCGAGAACAGCCTCAAAGAATTCTGCTATGTGGAAGACATTTGCAGAACATTTCTGTCACTGGCAAAGGTATGTTCTCACAAATGAGGAAGTTGGCACATATGCTCGAATACCACACCAGACAACTTATGATTATTCTGAGTGGTATGTCCAGCATTCACATCCTGTTGTGCACCCAGTAGAATTAAGGTCTCACGCAGTTCGGAGGACCACTGAAGTTGTTTTACCAGATCCGTGGGAAATGGTTAGATGCGTGGAACCACTTGTTCAAAGATGGTTATCCAAGGATCCCTCGCTTACATTGGATGAGGCTATGCAAATCATTTCTCAGTCGTACACATCTTTATCAGCTCCATCTGATCAGCAGATTGGACCATCGACTTCTCATTCACGTGGTTTTGGGCGACATTGAATTTCTTAGTGATTAGCTTTGTGTTAAATTTGAATACTTTTTTAAGTTATGTAATGTTTAATATGTTTTAGGCCTAAACATCATCCTTATCTTAGCTATGGTTTGTCCTAATTACCTGTAATAGGCCTACAGTTTTTCATGACTTTGTTTAGTGCAATGCAAGATTATTGGTTAACTTGAAGGACATGTCTAAGGTTGTTCAATCAGTTATGTAATAGGCCTACAGTTTTAAGTTATGTAATGTTTAATATGTTTAATATGTTTTAGGCCTAAACAAAAATCTGGTTCATATATGATTTACCATTTCTCTGCATAAATATTCAGCTTTCAGTTCAAGGTCAAATGTTCTATTACTGATGGTTTTATATTCTTCAAGGTCACTGGTTCTAGCGACCACATCTAGCCGAACATTGTCTTATGTAGCGGCCAATAGTGGCCGAACATTGTCTTATGAAGCGGCAATGGTTGGCCGAACATTGGTTCTGGCGGCCACAGATAGCCGAACATTGGCTTAAGTAGCAGCCATATATAACCGAACATTGTCTTATGTAGCGGCCAATGGTGACCGAACATTGGTTCTGGCGGCCAACTTTGGCCGGACAGGATGTTGAATGGCGGCCACAAGCTGCCGAACAGACCAATTTGCATCACAACAACTTAATGTTCAACTTAATGTTAATGACCAAATAACAATTAATCCAATAAACCAAAATATCAAATTTATCCAATACATACATCTAAAAAACACTCTCAAATAACATATTACCAACGATATAGTACCAAAGTAATATATTATTTGTACAATAACGTTCAAAATTACATCAATTCTCTACAATCCTCCCACTATAGTATTGTAGCCATCCTGTTGCACATAAATAACGACTTGAGTGCCATTTGTAGGCTACAGGTGGTAATGGACATCCTTCCTTCAAATGAACCTACATGATATCAACGCTATAATAATGAATCCAAAATAAACATATAAATATACAACCAATCCTGAAACATAATATTAAGAGTTGATGGTACCTGAATGTAGTGATTTTCATTGACGTACCCAATACAAATAAGCTTTGGGTTATAAGGTATTGGTGTTCGCAGAGAAAGAAATGTGTATGATATGTTGTTGCTTAAACATACAAGAGCTGTGAAGACCCCAACCCGAGACCTACACGTGTCCCGAGCTGGAGCGTCCTCAAACTAACTCAATTCACCTAAACTTTTTAAAACTTTGATATAACTTTCAAACATAACAAACTTAACATAACCATTTCAAAACAACTCCACTAATCTCCACATTGAAGGAAGAGTGGACCAACTTTGAAAATACTAAACTGTTTTAGTTACAAAAGATTGTGGTTCTAACGTAGAAATTAAAGTTCATAATTACAAACTCCATGAAGGAATTACCAAAATACACTTTCTACGCCAACCTAAACGTACCCCGACAATTCTCAAAAGATTACTTCCAACTCCTCTCCGTCCTTACTGGGCCGGTCCACCTGTCTCGGGATCTAAAAACATTAAAGGGAGAGGGGTGAGAATAAATCTCAGCAAGCTATTATGAATGCAGCAATATGCCAAATAAGATGCAACACATAACAAGTTGCATATAACACATTGGAAAAGCTGTAAACACTTTACATTACCTCGGTTTACCTTTTCCCGTCTGAACAATAGTCGTACAACATTGGATATATTATTCCAATCTTAGGTGAGTGCTTAAGCAATACTCACATCTTATAAGACCCATTTTTCGTGGAACCATATAAGATAGTAGCAACTACTGTAAGGCTTTTGGCTCAATACGAGATGCTATAACTCCGACTGTGGCCACGGGAGGGGACGGTCACGAATATAATATAATCCGATCACATTAGGTCACACTTCCATAATTGATCGTATTATATTATACCCCCAACATCAGCTGATTAACAAATTATCAAGCACATAATAGTTACTTGAAATATAATCCACAAAGGGGATAAGCAACATAGCCACATGGTAAAATATACTCATGTTCCATCAATAGCATAGTGCAACATTTATGTAATACACTAAGCATAATACAATTTATGAATATTTACTCAAGTAAGATAACAAAGTATCAATAATTATCCCTACTTAGACAATATTCAGTAATACATAGTCTTTACTAAGATCCAAGCTACAATTATCGAGTTGGAGTCACATTACTTAAGTGGCCCAAAAGCTCTACTTGAATCTAGGTTGGAAAGGATTGATTCCTATCTGAATTAGATTAGGTTCTATCAATTTATAATGGTTAAAAGTCATGTCACTAGGTTGTGGGTAACAAACAGCAAGAAAGGAGACTAAGGAAGTTTTGGCACTATGGGCGACCGCCCATATCACTTGGGCGACCGCCCATATCACTTGGGCGACCGCCCAAGTGGTTTTCAATTGGAACACCAGTTACTGTCAAGGTGGGCGACCGCACACCCCAACTTGGGCGACCGCCCAAGAAGATTTCCAAGGAAGACATATTTCTGTCCTCATGGGCGACCGCTCAAGGCCCCATGGGCGACCGCCCATGAGGGATTTCAGCCAGCCCAGAATTTCAATTTCCAAATTTCCTATGTTCTTCTCCTTAATCAATCTCTCCCATTTTAAGTGCTCAAGAAGGGAACCCCAAATGTTTTACTACCTCATTCCGAATCACTTAGCCCCAAAATAACATAAACCTAATTTATTTACCACTAACTTTTCCACCCATTTCACTACCACATTTCAAGTTAAATCTCTAAAACTAACTCCACCCATTTCTTACACATTAAATCAACTTCTATGAACAATGATATCATTCTATGTCATTCACCCATTTCCTAAATCTTCAATAAGAGTTCTAAGCATTTAACAACCATCATAGCAACCAGAACAACATTTAAAAGTTCATGAGCATTTATTGAAGGAAAGGGTCATAATAACTCACCTTAGCAAATACAAGATGGAATGAGGATTTTCTTGGCTTGATCAACTCCCCTAGTTGCCCCAATCACAAAAGTACACTTGGCTTGGAAAATGGAGTAGAATTGGACTTAGTAGGATCTTGGGAGGTGAGGCTTTCAATGGAGAGTATCCATGGAAAATGATAAGAGAGAAGGAGAGAATGATGAGGAAGGAAAGAAGGAGGATGGAGGAGTGGGGGGAAGTATGGGGGGTATGGTTAGTCTTTGACTAAAGAGGGGGAAGGAGAGGAAATTAGGGGAATGGCCCCCCATGCCTCAAAAACTCTTCCAATCAATTTAAAAATAACCCTCTCAACCCATAATATTTTATTTGTCCATTTTATTACCACTCCATCCTATTACTTTATTTATTTTCAATTATTTTGATTCAACCCAATACTTTAATTTACTTTCATTTTATCCCTAGGCTTTAGAATTATCTCCTAACCATTTTGACTGAACATAATATTAAAGGCATATAATAAGCACATAAAGTTAACATTAATATTAAAAGCATATAATATGATACTAAAATTGTGCCTAGGGTTAGGGTCGTTACAAGAGCAACGTTGAATACAGATGCAACCAAGTAACCCATATCTGGCAGATCAAACCAATGACCTTCTGGTGCAGGAGTCTCATAACAATCGAGAATTTGTTTCACTTCCTCGACACGACCATGTTCTATGAATATGTGACCGTATAATTCGCCATGAGCATATAACTCTTGCCATAATAGAGATCGAACCATAGGCCATTCATATCCATGTCCAAGTAACCCTGCAATAGAACAAAAACCACAATGACCATCACCTATCACGTCTATCGTTTTCTCAATATGACAACGCATGTAATGCTGAAATTGATCAATGATAATCGATGACTTCTCAAGTCTCATTTTTCGACGGACAGGCTATACAAAAATTTAGAACAAGGCAATATATAATCAATTTAAATAAATATTACGATGATTAAACTGAAAAAAAAAATAAGCAAAGATAATTACCTGTAACTTGGCCTTTGATGTGAACATCGGAGAGCTATGATTAGCATCAACATCTAATGCAATTGGTTCGACTTGTGAGCAACCATCGAGAATGGCCTCCACGCACTCAAAGTAGCTGGGATCACGTTTTGTTGATTTGGCAATTTTAGCTTTTATCCCTTTGGGACGACCTTTATTGTTTGTTTTCACTACAGGTTCACTAACCATCGTCATTTCTGAATTGTAAATCTCTGCTATCCTCCTCACAATCATAGTCTTCTACAACTCTGTAGCAGCCTCAAATCTTGTATCAAGATTATTCTTCAACTCTTTATATCGATCACGAACGTCATCTTGAAAGTCTCCATTAGGGCATGTAATCGGCAAGGCATCTAACTCGCCAAAAAGCATGAACTTCATTAAGTGCAATGGGATCCCCCAATTTGATATAATCCATAAGCTGATGTGGACAAGGAAGTCCGTATACCGATCTCAAATAACACCGACATAACAAAGCATCCACCCCATTATCACCCAGAAACTTGATTTGTTCATGTATCAAACCCAATGCATGCTCCAACACCATACCTCTTAGCTCAGTAAACAGACTTGAGTTGAATATATGTTGCACTTTAATCTTACTTTTCTCAAATGAGTGCGTAATTGCAATATGAGACAACTCAATAAGTTTATGAATTTGAACCCAACATGTGTCAAACGACCCGTTGCTCGATCCAAGTTGTTTTTTCTACATGGCATGTTGACTCTCCGCCCTAAAATAATAGTAGCATAAATTACATATTTAATTATCAAGTCTTTAACAAAATATATGAAATATTGAAAAATAAAGTTTGATAGTTATACCTGTTTGTTGTCAAGTTGTCAAAGTGTATAACCTTATCAGTCCAACAAGACACAAACCTTTCTTTGTATGGCTCAATCCATTGTTCCATGGCATACTTAACGGCTTTTAGGAATTCTTTGAAATCTTCATTTAATCGATATACCCAGTCATTAAATCTTGTTTCCGACTCTGAAGTAACCAGTAGATTTCAAGTAAGATTAAAACCATCCCAACTCTCTTTCTTACCCAAAATTTTCTTGCAGTTTGCAAGAATGTTTTTGTTAATATGCCACCGACAAAGAAAATGGGTTGATGCAGGGAAGGTTGTAAGGATTGCATTCATCAAAGCAAGTTCTCTATCTGTGACAATAACATTAGGAAGGCATGACGGATCCATAAGTTCCTTCAATACTGTCAAAGCCCAAGTGTAGTTGTCTTCTTTCTCAAACTCTAAGTATGCGGCAGCAATGAAGAAGGTCATTTGAGTTGATGTCACGCCTACGATTTCTAGCAAAGGTAACTTGTACCTATTAGTCTTGTAAGTGCAATCCATCAATATGACATATGGAAAAGCACGCATCAAATCAATGCTACGCGGGTGAGCAAAAAATAAATCTTTAATTGTGTTCGTCTTCTCACACCGTCTGAAAAGATGGTAATAACTATGCTCGGTCAATTTAAACATGAGTTGTTGTACTTCAGATCGGCCTGCTCGCTCATTTACTTTGCTTCTCACGCGTACATTATATACGGTCCGAATCGTGGACTTGTTATCTCGGAATCTCTCTTTTAAGCTAAAAAGAATATCCTTTGGACGGCTATTTGCGTGTGACATATCTACGACATGCTCCTTCTCCGATTTCACCATTCTACCTGCAAAAGAGTGACCCACCATAGAATCTGCAATAGGATGATTGTGAACCCCACATCCTACTTCCAATTGCCATTCACCTTCATTATTGACTTGCCTAGCCATCAACTTGAATGGACATCTGCATTTCTTTGTTGCACTATATCTTTTTTTCTTAGATATCTTTCCCTCTACGATTCCAACATGATTTTGAATCGCTACTTTAGACATTTGGGAGACTTTCTTTGACTCACGATAAATGCCGCTACGTTCACAAGTTAAAGCCATTCGAGGTTTCGTATTACGACACCCATTGTCAGACTTACCAATCACAATAACAAAACCATTCTCCATTCCTTTAGCACGCACCCATTCACATAATTTTTCCCGAGAAATGAAGTACAATGGCATTGTGAACACATCCGTGAAGTATGGAAGCGCATCTTCAAATTCAACAATTTCATGATCATCTGAATATACGTTTGTATACTGCAAATAGATTTTCAAAAAAAAAATTAATAAAGTTTAAAATGTTCGGCCAACACTGTCTGAACATTGTTCAACTGTTCGGCCAATACTGTCTTAACATTGTTCACTTGTTCGGCCACAGATGTCTGAACATTGTTCAATTGTTCGGCCAATGCTGTCTTAACATTGTTCACTTGTTCGGCCACAGCTGTCTGAACATTGATCAATTGTTCGGCCAAGATTATCTGAACATTGGATGATTGTTCGGCCACTAGTAACCGAACTATTCAAATAAGTTCGGCAACTAATGGCCGAACTGTATTTTTTTTTTAACAAACAAAAAACGTAGCAAAAACAGTACGTAAGTAGTGAAAAAATACTTACATTTAAGTCTTGATCATCGTCATGGGTTGTTCCGTCCATAATTGAACTTTAACGATACAGTAAAATAGAGTAAAAAGAACGAGGGAGATAAACTTTGTTGGATTTTTCACTTACTGTAGAACTGTAGGAGCGTAGAAGAGAAGAAGTCTATGGAATATTAGGAGCCGTTTAAAGAATGGTAAGTTTTTAGTTTTGCAGTGGAGTTAAATTTAATATATTTTGCGGGTGCGTTGAGTAGAAAGTAAATAATATTGAACAAACTCAATTGCGGGGGTATAACATATTAATTAGGGTAATAAAGTAATTTCAATTGATGGCATTTTTTTGTAAATACTAATGCGAGGGTATTGAGTAAAACTGCGGAGGTGAATAACAATTCTCTAAAACTGTTCATTGTACTATAACAAAGGCAAATTTTCATTTATACTATAGATGGTCCCTTGCAACTCTAATGTTGCATATTTTTGGACTTACACTTACACTTGCACTAGTGCTTTTTTTTCTTTTTTTTTTTCACATTGCAACAATTATTTTTCTTAATTTTCGTGTGCGTAAAGTCAAACTGAAAATTTTATTGTGGGATGGACGGTATTTTTTTGTCCCTAAATAATTATTAAAAAATTAAATTATTTTGAACCTCAATTATAAAAAAAATTAAATAAAAAATTTAACTCATTTTTACAATTTTTGATTAAATGTAATATAAATATTTTAAAATATATTTCATATTACTATAAAAGATAATTCATTGATAATAAAAAATTGGTTGATTGTTGTACAATCGCATTGCAGAAAGCCTCTTTCTTCAATTAAAAAACGAATACGCAGATTGGATCAAAAAACGGCCCATAAATTAGGCTATATCAGTGTGGTCCAATTTGAAAAGTCCGACCCGTTTAGATTTTTCGGCCCAAACCAAAGGGTTCCTCTTCTTCTGTCTTCTCCTAAAACCCTCAGCTGCCATTTGCACCGGTCGCTAGCTCGCCCCCGTCTCTTCTCCCCACTCCGTTGAAAACAAGCGCCGGCGACCTTAGAACTGCAGCCAATTTTCCAGGTGCTCTTTAATTCTTCAAGTACTTCTACAAATAAATTTTTTTGACGGCTTTCAATTCGTTTTAATATTTGATGTTTTTGATCTTTGTTTCAGCAAATTTGACCTCATGTAATTTACAATGATTTGTTTGAACGATTCTATGTGAACAAAAATTTATCTGAGTGAAAATCGTTAGGAGAATTCACCTAATAAACAGTCTTAAAAAAGCCACTACATTCTATGTGAACAAAAGTTTATCTGAGTGAATTTCAACTAAATTAGAGTTGTTGATTAGGAACAAAATCTTTCACAAGCTGACATTACTACGTAAGAAAGAAGAAGAAAAGGTATTCTTATGTTACTAATTCGGTATTACCCACTTTGCTATGTTAAATCTTCCAAATCAGAACCAGCAAATTGCAAGTTTTCCCGCCCCATTTCTAAATGAATCGGGCATGATCTGTTTTTATGCTAGTTAGGCAGGAGGCATCTGGTCCAACTCAGACTAGCGTGGCATATATTTTAGAGATCAATTATTTATTGTATGAGAGTGGTTAACCCACACTTATCTTGTGCTGGTAGAACTCATTGTAATTGTTTGAGCATTGTTGTTAACAGTGGCTTGATTTTTCACTTTGTATGAAAGATTGTTTGGTGTTCTTTGTATGAAAGAGTGTTTGGTATTCAAGAAGATGTTTGAAGCTTTGCCTCTACTTATTATTATGTCCATGTTGTCATTTCTTCAGAATAACGTGGGCCGTAAAGAATTCATTTTTGTTTGTTGGCAGATTAGTGGTTTAAAATGATCGCAGCTGTTTCTTGGGTGCCCAAAGGGGCTTCAAGATCTGTCCCTGAGTTAGCAGAGCCTCCTTCTAAAGAGGAGATTGAGGAGATAATAAACAGCAGTATTCTTGAAAAGGGGTAATACTGTTTATCTTGTTTTCCAGATCTCCCTTGCTATCTTCAATGTATCTGACTGAGACTGTAGACAAATAATTATGTAAAGAATTTGAGTAGCAATGTTCTTCCTAATTGTTCTCCAATTCTTCCACTACATATTTAGCTCACAAATTTTAAGGGCAAACATTTTTTTGCCATTACTATTTTTGCTTGTTATGTTGCTGATTATATTATCCTATTGAGAGAAGGTAACCTTTAATCAGGGGAGTTTTTTTTTTCAATTAGGTGGGCTTTAGCCTTTACCAGATAAATGACCAATTCAGATTCTTCCTTTACTTTTTTGCAGTGTAGATGGGGAAAGTGAAGAAGACGGTGAAGAGATGGAAGCTGGGGAGGATGAAGTTGCACAAGCATTAGTCGCTGCAGATGCTCTTGGGAAGCCTTCCAAAAATGCAGTTGCAGGGACTGACATCCCAGACATTGCAGATGGCTTAAGGGATCTTAATATGGAAAATTATGATGAAGAGGATGATGGTATTCCTCTTCCACATAATCCTTAAGGGATCCTAACATGTCTCTAGCCTCTGTTTACTCCTTTTTTTAAAAAAATTAAATAAATCATTGAAAGGAATCACACCTCTGGCATCATCCTGAGGATGTAATTTCTCTTAAAAGAATTTTGCTGCTAATAATGATTCACATTCCCTGAAACTTGTGTTTAATTTTACCTGGTTTGCCTCAGAAATTGACGTATTCAGTGGTGGGCTTGGAGACGTTTACTATCCCAGTAATGAATTGGACCCTTATCTTAAGGATAAAGACGTAAGTTAGAATACTTCTAATGATGTTAACTGCCTGTGTTGATTGCTTGGTTTCTTTTTCTTCAACAACAGTCTCTCTCTCTCTCTCTCTCTCTCTCCCTCCCTCCCTCCCTTCACCCTTCTGACTATTTCTGGATTTTCAGGATGCTGATTCTGAAGAAATTGAGGACATAACTATAAAAGCAGAGGATGTTGTTATAGTTTGTGCCCGTAATGATGATGAAATCAGTCAGCTTGAGGCATGTAATAGTTGTCAAGCCAATACTTTCACCATGTTTGATTCTTTTTTATTTTCTGTTTGTTTGCTTATCATTCCTTACATATAGATATGGATACTGGAGGACCCTGATGGCGATTCAAACATGTATGTTCACCATGATATCATTATTCCAGCATTTCCCCTCTGCACAGCTTGGCTTGATTGCCCACTTAAAGGAGGAGAAAAAGGTATGGATGTGTGCGCACGCTTTCTTTTACTTGGTAGTTATGCTCTTTGTTATCTACCTCAGTCATTACTCATTACTAAAGTTCACCAAAAGCGACAACTTTACCTTTTCATACATTCCATATTATGTCATAAGAGATGTCTGCTACAATGACCTTGAGATTTGATTCACTTTCTCTTATCACTCTTCTGGTGAATGCTACATGTTCTTTGCAGATCCTTGTGTGTTCCTATATAAGAGGTTGTTGACGGCGTTCTATGTTTTTCAGTTGCAAGTATAAAAGGGAAATAAGATGAGTTGTATATCCCTTCCCTGTTAATAAATAGCAGTCCAATAATACATGACATAATTTTCTGAGAGCCATTTGGTCGTTGCACTATCTTCTCAGTCTGCATCTTTCTGTAGCTCTTGGTCACACGTTTTTCTTAAGTTTAAATTGCCTCATTATCTATAAAAGTTGGATTTTGGAGACTAATTTTCATGTCTTGGTTACTTTGAAAATGGAGATGGACAGTTACATGTACATATTTAAACGACATATTAATAATTATAAAAGAATAAAAATTAAATAGCGTGTTTGATTGAGCATGTGTTCGGGCGTAGGTTGGCTAGTCGCAACATGTGGAGTTGAATTTCAGCGAGTATAGAATTGTGAAAGTGTTTAATTTCTATGCAATAATAAATGAGTTTCACTGAAGAAGTATTTATTGTATTAAATATAATTACTTGAGGGATCAACAAACACCTACATTGATGAACTTTTCTACATCTTAAGCTTGCAACAATTAGCTAAAGTGTTCATAGTGTTACTTTAACCTTTTCATCCGCAAAGCAAGCTTTGGATCTTTGTCTAGTCTCTAGTCTGATTGTGGGACTGAGTCACTCAGTTATTCCTGTACTCATTCTTTTCTTGTATATTGCAGGAAACTTTATAGCTGTGGGCACAATGGAGCCAGCCATTGAAATATGGGACCTTGACATTGTATGTGAATAAATTATATCTCTTTGTAGCCTATAGTTATACGAGTCTGTCAGTGATAGTTGGTTACTATATTTACTCTTCCACTTCTTTTCAGATGGATGAAGTTCAACCATCTGCTGTTTTAGGTGGTGTTGCTGAGAAAAAGAAAAAGAAAAAGGGTAAAAAGGTCAGTTAAGTGCCTTCAAGACTTCATTCTACTGGGATGACTATGCATCTCACGTTTTGCCTTGAGTTCTTGTTACTTCTTTTATTTCAGTCCCTCACATTTCTAATTGGTCCACGTCATTATTTAATATTTACACTTTCTAATTTCACTCTTCCAGTCCTTTCTAAATTAATTTCTATCTCTCCTATTCGTTCGCAGCCAAAAAAACACTCTCACTGCCGTCACAAATTATCTGTTCTTGGCAGCCTGAAACTGGCTTCTATGACCATTTATCTATTTACTTCATCTCCTTTTTTTATTTCAAGTATAAACCCATTTGTACAATACAATAACTAGTCTCTCTAAAATCTTCATTACTCTCCCTGAAGACATATTTCTTCCTCAACAAAAACCCACATAATTAATTAAGGCTTATGTAGAAAATAATGAACTATGATTTTTGAACTGATGAGGCCAAATGATTCTCAAGAAAATCTACCACATATAGAAGAGTATTGTAAAAAAAATCTCCTCTCTTTCCCTACTCAATATTGGGAATTCAAAAACCTGAATTTGCAAAAAGAAAAAAAAAGTCAGATCTCACAATTTGATTATTCAGATGGGTTTAAGGTTAATAGTATGGGTTTAAGGTTAATAGAAAATCTATGCAGAGAGAGAATCACACAGCATGGCAGCCTGGTTTTCTGGGTTGGATATAGGATAGAGAGAGGAAAGTAAGGGTGGGACGTGTAAATAGTGATTGGTGAGTTAAACAAATAGAAAAGAGGAGGTATATTAGGAGAGATATAAAGAGGTTGAGGATTTGCATTCAAACACTCCACATGAATAGAAAAGTGTAGGATTCTACCAGTCTGACAGTTTTTAACTAGACAAACTCACTAGACTAAGCCTGTCTGTATAGGCATTGACATTTGATAACCTCCTATGCAAGGAAAAGAAAACAATGCAATTTTTGACATGTAGATTCGCAGCTGCTCACATTTGTCAAAGAAAGATGTGAAAGGAAGGTTAGATAGGAGGCCTATTACGTCTTGCTATTCTAGTATTACTGATGTCTGAAGATTATTTTTTTTTTTAATAGAAGGTAGGTTTTGAGGCCATGTCCACCTTCCACATTATTTTTCTCGTGTGTTGTCATATTTATTCTTCGTAAAACAACTTGTAGATATTCTTGACCAAAACATCTAATGCCATGTGATTCCATTTTTTATTTTTTTTGCTTATACACATTTCCTGTTCTTTTTGATTGATTAATGGATCTATATCTTGCATGGTTTTCTTCCTCTTGCTCCAACAACACTTTTTTGTGTTCACAGAAATCAATCAAATACAAGAAAGACAGTCACACTGATTCTGTACTTGGTCTGGCTTGGAACAAGGAGTACAGGTCTGTGAATGATGTTTTTGACTTCAGTTCTTTTATTATATGTTATTTTTTGAATCTTATGTCATTATATTAACTAAAAATACAGGAATCTACTTGCGAGTGCTAGTGCCGACAAACAAGTGAAAATTTGGGATGTGGCAACTGGAAAATGTGAACTAACCATGGAGCACCATACAGACAAGGCAAGAGTCTAGCCTTAATTATCCTTTGGATATAAATGGATATGCATGTATTTATTTTCTTTTTTGCTTAAAAGAAATTGTACTTTCCTTTTGAATTTTATGCAAGGTTTATGGGGGCACTAAGTATATCATAATCTAAGTATCTCTAAATCAATAGAGATAGTAGTTGGGTGATGTAATGAAAAATTAATTTGAGGTGAAACACATCCACATTCTCCTGTACTCTTTCATAATCTAAAATTTATGGTACTTTCTATTCAGGTTCAATCAGTAGCATGGAACCATTATCAGCCCCAGGTTCTTCTCAGTGGATCTTTTGATCATACAGTAGTCATGGTAATAGAATACCTGTTTTGATAAATTCTTATATTATGCAATACATTTGTTATTCTACTGATCTAAGTTTCCGTCTCTAATTCCCGTTTACTCACTTCTCAAGTTCTGCATTTCAGAGAGATGGAAGGACACCTTCTCATTCTGGCATTAAGTGGTCTGTTGATGCTGATGTTGAAAACGTGGCATGGGATCCACACACCGAGCACTCATTTGTGGTTTGTGATTTAATATTTCATCTAAGAAACATCTAGTAACTTTTTGGTCAAAGACAATTAAGTTGACCAAAAAAATCAAAATGTGGCATTCATAATGGGACGGAGGGAGTATTAATATTTGCGAAGTGAAGTATGAGTGTTCATTGCTTTGTATTTTATTTCAGGTGAGTCTTGAGAATGGTATGGTTTCTGGTTTTGACATACGGGCAGCTGCATCTAATTCTTCCTCTGAATCAAAGCCAAGTTTCACTCTCCATGCTCATGACAAAGCAGTTTGCTCAATTTCTTATAATCCTGTGGCTCCAAATGTACGTTTCTCCTCACTCAGGCTTTATATTTGAAGATTGTTAGCTTCAATTATTTGTATACTGACGTGGCCTTACAATTATTTTGTAGTTTCTTGCGACTGGTTCCACGGATAAAATGGTAATTTATATTTGCTATCTATCCTTTTCCATTTACCTCACTTTATGAGTGTCTTCCTTCAAGATTTGCTGAGCTCTCTGCTCATTTCCTTTATATTTTCCTTGGTTGCCAGGTTAAGCTCTGGGACTTATCAAACAACCAACCTTCGTGTATTGCATCTAATAATCCGAAAGCTGTATGTCACTATTCTGAAGTACTCATTGTTTGTACAGTCATTTGGGTTATTGGCCAAAGATGCGATAAGTTGTTTTGTTTCACGTTTTGTTCTTCATCATTATGAACCATTATTCTCTCTCTCTCTTCATTTCATGGGTTAGGGTGTATATTTAATTGTCACATTTTGTTCTTAATGACATCAGGGAGGCATCTTTTCCATTGCTTTCTCGCAAGATTGCCCCTTTTTGTTGGCGATAGGAGGCTCCAAGGGAACATTGGAAGTAAGTATTGTTTTACTCCCTCCTTTCCAAGATAAATGTTGCTCTTTGACTATTTTGGTCAACTTGATTAAACTTTAACCAATATTTTATGAAAAAATATTTAGTTTCCTGAAATTCTAGAATTACTTAGTGATAGTGTTTCTATTTATGAATCAATAACCATTTTTAGAATTATACTCCTTCCGTCCCAGATTAAATGTTGCACTTTCCATTAAAATAAATGTCACATTTTTAAATAAGGAAAGTGACTTGGTACAATTTTATCATTGCATATGTAATGTACAAGCAAGTAAAGCACCTTTCTTAAATACGTTGACAAGTCAACGACGGCATTTATTATGGGACGGAGTATATAATTAAAATTTCATAACTTTTTGGTCAAAATTCAACTTAGTTGACCAGAAAATACATTTATTTTGGGATGTTTGGAGTGTGTTTTATGAATATTCCAGCAAAGTGGGTTGTACCTCCTTTTTCTTTTTCTACATGTTGCAGTTGCAACTGGCTTTGCTTGGTTGCAGTGCATTTAATATTATTATATTACCATTCTTTTAATTCATTTTAATAATCATCTTGTACACCAATTTTGCAGCTTTGGGATACATTGTCTGATGTTGGGGTTGCCAGAAGATTTGGAAAGTACAACAACAGAAACAAGACCTTAACTTAAACCGTGTTGTATATTTATTTGTTGAGCGAGTAGGACTTTTATTTTATTTTTTTGAGTTAAAATTTACGAAATAATATTTAATGTATAAGCTAACGTTGCATTGCCCTCGATTGGTCTGTCCGAGGTCTGAGATATGAGACGTTGGGCATCCCGTTGTGTTCGCTCTTTTTCACAGTTTATAGGGTTTTTGGTGTATACAATTGTATCAAGTTTGGTATTAAAGTGGACTCTGTATTGAAGAAAAGGGGTCCTGCTTCAATTCTTTTTTCCCATGTCATTGGACTCTTTTCGCTTGCAAGATGAGGTACTCCATCCGTCCCATAAATAATGTATGACCAAAAAATTATATATAGCAGATTTGTATTTTTTTGGTCATTCGTTTTAGGACATCGGAATTAGTTTTTAAGGAAGAAGCTTCAGTGTTTTATGCTCAGCTTAGTGAGAGTTTATGATATAAGGGACATTGAAGTGGAGAAGTGAAGAGAAACCAACAATTGGGGCTATATGAGGATGGCAACTAGGTGAGATAGAGAGTTAAACGTAGGGGTGACAAAATTGGTGTTTTGTTTACTTGATGGTTGCTATGATATCCATTAAAAATATTATGCTTTAAACTATTGTACGTGATATAATTGTCGCCCCAAATTTAACGTGACATATTTTGCAACATTTGTAAGTGGTGGAATGGTGAGGGGCCCTAGAGTGACTATGAAGGGAATAAGAGATCCGTGAGAGAAGTTTCGATAGATATGCAGATTGTTTGAAGGATGCGAACTTGAGTCAATTCGTGAGCATACGAGTCGTGTCAAATCTGCTCACCAAATACCTGGATGTGAACTTGAGCCAGTTCAAGAGCGTACAAGTCGAGTCGAATTTTTTCACCGAAAATTCATGTGTGACGTGTGACAGATGAGCGGGTTTTGCATTGAGCTGAATCGAGCTTGTGAATCAGCTTTCGAGTTGAGCCGAGTCAAACTTATGAGCCGGCTTTCAGTTGAGAAGATTCGAGCTTACCAGAATTAAAAAGTACTCCAGCTTAAGACGTTCATTTCGCGTTGTTCATGGAATTTCTCATTCTCACACACACTAAAATCTGAAGCCTGATAACAATGGCGGAAAGCAATGTCGAAGCTAATTCCAGTCCTCTCGCCACTGTCGAAGAAATCCAGAGACGCCTCCTCCGGCCTCCTCTTCCTTCTCAATCAACAATTCCATTTCCATCCATCTCATCCTCAAGGTGCTAAACTCTCTCTCTCTCTCTCTCTCTCTCTCAAACACGCACAGACACACAATCTAATTGCATCACATCTCGGAATAATCGTCTCCAGAAGAACGTAATTCTCTTTTGACGATCACTTCATAACGTTGTGGATTCTGCCAACAATTTGCATTGGTATGAGGGATTAATATTGTTGAGTTTTCCGATTTCTCACTGGTAGCATTTCCGTAGTGTGTTTAATTTTGTGAAATTTTCAAACTTGCTCGTCTTCCGGACAGAGACAATCTCACTAAACAAGGCAATTCATCATCGTTGCTGATCGATTTGAAGACGAAGGTGACGCTCGAAGACTACTTGAATCCGGTACTTCTCTCAACAGTTCGCGCTAAACTTAGCGGAATGAGAAAACGGAAAATCGCCGATCACGGAGAGTTGAAGAGATGGGAACGTGATGAGTTCAAATGGCCGATTGATGAGTTGAAGATGTTCAAGGAAGATTCCGGCTGTAAACGGAGAAATGAAGAAGCTGTGAATCTAGGTGACGACACGGATTTGATCGGAGAGGATGGCTATGGCGGTGACGGAGAAGTTTGTTGTACTCCGTTTGGGAAATTTGAGGTGATGGCGCTGAAGAAGTTCAATGGAGGTTGTTGAAACTTTGAGAGTTGTACAGTACATATGAAATGCACTGAATATGGTAAACTGTGAAGAAAAAAAAAAAAATAAAAATAACTCGTCACTTTATTAGACACACTTATTAAATACTCCTTTCGACCCAAAAAATCTTACACGCTTATTGTTTCACACGAAAATAAAGAAATTTATAGTATAAATGGGAACGGGGTGCTACGGTACAATGAACAGTATCAAGTGTCGAATTTTTCATTTTGCTCTCACTAAGTTGTCCCTTTCCCATTTTGCCCTTAAAAAAAAATTAAATTAAAAAAAAAAAATTGTCCACGAACACGGGCTTAATTAAAAAAATAAAAAAAACGTGTCCTCGAACACGGATGTATAAAACTGGAAGTTATGAGTAGGTAAGAGAGAAAAAGTGGGGTATAAATAGTAAGTGAATACTCGTGTTATGGATATAACAAATGAGTCTTATTAGTAAATAAGTATTATTAAATTTCCTTTTTAGCAAGTAGTATGACTTATTAATTAGATGCCCTAAATGACAAAATTAAGGTTTTTTTCAGGAGAGTAAGAGGGAGTATGTTTCTTTCTTTCTTTTTAATTAGAAAAATACGATATTATAATTATGACCATTGTCAATCACAACCTTAGAGACAAAATGTAACAAAATACACGGCTTCTTTTAGCCCCCAAATTTTCTTCTTTAACCCATACAACCAAAAATTCTGCATACAATTTCTTAATAATATAAGATTATTATTTTCATAATTTATAACTACTGCATCTGATCATCAATCAACCTTCTTCACCGAAGATCCATAGAGTGAGGGATCTGTCTGATAGAAAACAATTTCGCCTTCATCGCTAACATAATGATCCTCATGGATGCTTCTAGCGAGAATATCAAGCAAGTGAAACGGTAACAGCCCCGATTTCTTTGGCTCCCTATAATACTTGCCAAGAACCGGCTTAGCCGCCTTAGTCGCTTCAATCAAGTGATAATGAGGGATTTGAGGGAAGAGATGGTGAACAACATGGGTGCCAATGTCATGCTGAATGCTATTGAAAATTCCATAATCTCGATCAACCGTTGTCAGTCCTCCCCTTAGATAACTCCACTCCTTGCCACGATACCACGGGAGTTTATGCTCATAGCCATGGTGATGCAAGTAAGTAACCATATCCAACCACATGACAAAAATCAGATAGGGGACACCATAGAGCTTAAACAAGAGAAGAGGGCCAAGGGCTTGGGACAAGACCAAAAGAAGGGCAACCATCATAGACCAACATAAAGTAGATGTCACAATGTATTTTCTTTCACTGGGGTGAAACAAATTGCTGTATGGATTGAAATGGGAACCCTCCTTCCCTGGACTCCTGTAAAACAAGTACAATGGATATGCTAACATGGGGTAAGGAAGTTTGAATCTCAGAAACTTTGTAGACACATCCAAACTTTTGTACATCTTCTCCGTAAGCGGGACCCAAGATTCATCGTTTTCGACATGGCCATGGTTCTGGTGATGAGTTCTGTGACTAATTCGCCAGCCATGAAATGGAACAAGAATTGCAGAATGCAAAATATGACCCACTATGCTATTCAAAGTTGAGCTATCAGAAAAGCTTCCATGGCCACAATCATGACCGATAACAAATAGGGCCCAAAACATGGTACCCTGTGCAGCCCAGTAAAAAGCCAGAACGACCCAATTGTTTTGAAACCACACCCCCAACGCCAACAATGCAGAAATGACAACAAGATCCCTATACACATACCTCATTGACCGCCATGGATCCTTAACCCAACAATGGCTTGGAATAGCATTTCTAACATCAGCCACCTTGAACGGCGGCGGAGCACTAGGGTCAAAGTCAATATCATCATCACCGACAGCCTGAGCTTTCACATTTCCCCCATTAGAGGTAAGAACCGCCATTGGAGAAGAACAGAGGTTCTTGTTACCCTCTTCACCTTGATTAGCTTCAACAGGTGCTCCCATCACTTACGTTGGCTTTGTGTATCTACTATACGCACGATCACTCAAGGAACGTTGCAGTTGATACAAAGAGAAGGCTAACTTACTTATATATACAAGTTATTTGGAATCCAAGAGTTTGTAGGATTAAAGATTCATTGAATATTATTCAAAAAGAAAAAGGGAAAGGGAGTTGTTTGTACTTTGTAATCAGTAATTTCGAATAATCACTCATAAGAAGCAGGAACATCATTCATGGAGATTAGGGATGGCAAAAAATAATAGGCTGGGTTTGGAATGCAAATTTGAAAATCCGTCGGATTTTTGGAGGGTTCGATTTTACCCCGTCCCGGACCCACCCCGAATATATAGAAAATTACTTAAATACCCTTATAGGCCTTGTAGAAAATTACTTAAATATGTCCCGAATATATAGAAAATTATCAGAGGGGTCCTTGAATTATGGATGTTTTTATAGAAATTACTTAAATAATTATCGGGGCGGGTTAAACGGGGCGGGCTCGGGTAACGGGTTAAACGGGGCGAGTTTGGGTTATTGTAGATCACTATAGGGGCGGGTTTGGAAAATGAAGAACCCGTCCCGAACCCGCCCCGTTGCCATCCCTACTGGAGATGGCCAAACGGGCGGCCCGGCCAAGCCCATCCCGTTTGCCCCAAACCCGTTTCTCAAACGGGCCTAAAGCCGTCAGTGCGTCTCACAACACGGGCCTAAACCCAGCCCGGCCTGTCCCAAATTCCCCGTCCAAGCCCGCCCGTTTGGCCCAAATCTGAAGATCCACGGGCCTAAATGGATCCTATTTTTTTATTTATTTTTTAAATCAGAAAAAATTAGAAAAATTATGGAAAAAATAAAAAGTAATTTATTATTTAATAAGTTATTTTTTAAAATATAAAACACTTATAAATAAGAAAATTAGTTGTTTTATAGATATGACAAAATAATAGTTTATACGATATCAACAAATAAAAATTATTCAAACTAAATTATTTTCTAAAAGGTATAAATTATACCTTTAAGAAAACAATTTAGTTTAAATAATTTTTATTTGTTGATAAATAGCATATATTTCTTCTTTAAAAAAAATTAAATGAGGTAATAATTTAATCAATTTAATAATAGAAACTCTATAAATATTTATTTCATAATTTTTTTTGGGAGAATTTTCATTGTTTTCAAATTATATACTTTAAAATTACATAGCATTAAAATAAAAAGTCTTCAAATCTTCAAATGACATGGTTTGAAAATTTAACAAATTCTTCAAATTTAACAAAGTTTTGAAAATAAATGAGTTTTCAAATTTTCAAACTAATTATGGTATTCAAATCTTCAAAGTTTTGAAAAAGCTTTAGGTTTTCAAAATTTTTATTGCTTCAAATTCTTTGAATTTGTTGAATTTTTCTTCTTTTTCTAGTACCATTCTCGCAAAAACTCCTCGTTGAGATTGTTTTTTTCGAGGCTTTCATAATCATCGTTTTCAAGATCCCGGAATGTGCCTTGTTTTCTCAAATCCGCGTCATCCCATTTCGTAAGACAAATCAATCTCTCGATAAAAGCGGATTTGAGTTGGTTTCGCTTTGACGTCATGACTCTTCCTGCAGCACTAAAAGCAACCTCTGATGCTATCATGTACACCGGAGGGGTAAGTAGATCACGTGCTATCATCGAAAAAATAGGATAAATATTAGCATGAGATTTTCACCATTGTAGGACATTCAAGTTTTCAAAACTTTCACCATCTAAGGGGTAATATGGGCTTTCAAGATATTGGTGTAATTAATATACACCACTTTGAGAACCAATACTAGATGAGGATGAAGTTTTTACTTTTGTCATGAAACTCCATCCTTCTTTTAACATTTTTGTTGCTCCACTCTCTTTTCTTTCGGATGTTGTGTTTGGTCAATTTAGTGTTCTACAATAGTGATCGAACAAACGATATAGAATTGTGTGAATTTCCCTCGGTTTGCTCTTGTACAAAGTGTTTACGGCATCTGCGTTAAGCTCAGGCCTCGTGTTCTCATAAAATTTATCAAACAAGCCACCTAATGAGGAGAACTTAATCATAGGATCCATTATGATCGCTAATTGGGAAACTAGGGGAAAATGTTCATAATATTTTGTGAATTTACTTTTCATTTTCATAACGACACCTCCAAACAAGGCATGTGATCTAAATTGCCTAATAACTTCACTTAGGACATTTATTTCACGGCACATAATATGGGAGATGGGATAATAACTTCCCGAAAAAATCTTGGTTGCCCTCCACCAAGGTTTAAATAAATCAAAAAGCTCGGTAGCTATCAACCAATCATACTAACTAATTTTGTAGTCCATTTGATGACTAGAAAAGTATTCCGTGAGGACCACCCTATATTCGACAGCTCTCTTTGTTGGTCCCAAAGGTGGCAACAAGGGTGAAAATACAGCTAGAGGGGGGGGGTGAATAGCTGTTTAAAATTTTTCGCCCTCTTTTAAAGACTGAACCTCTTGCTTACAAAATCCTCTTGCAGTTGATTATAGACTGCAAGTGATAGTGTAAAATGCACAGCGGAATAATAGAGTGTAGAGCGGTTTTGAGAGGCGGTTTGTAAAATGCGGTTTTGGTGGTGCGGTTTTGGTAAGTGCAGTTTTACAAACACGTGTGGTTTTGACTTTGTTAACTCCAAACACTATTTCACAATAATGGATAACTAAATAAAGATCAAACAGAGACAAAGATAAATAATTAGCAAGCACAAGAAATATAAATGCAGAAAGTAAGAACACGCTATTTGGAGTGGTTCAATCGATAAACGATCTACGTCCACTACCAAGATGGTTAGTCTTGGATTTCTAAGAGAGATTTTATATTAAGTATTGTGAGATTACAAAGTACAATAAAATCTTTTCTATGAAGAACAAATCCAAAACTATAACCAGTGTATCTCAAGTGTTTAATCTATGTGATTAGAACAAGTGAGGTGAGTGTGTGAGAACAAGATCAAGGCTCTTTAGATCTGTGAGATGTAGAGCACAATGATTCTTGATTGTGTTAAGGCTTGATTTCTGGGCTAAGAATATTTCTTGAAGTATGAAGATGAAGATTCAAAGGGTTGAATAATTTAAGGCGTAGCTTCGGCTTCTATGAACACAAAGACTTCTCAATTTTTCAAGCAATCTTCAAATGGTGAAGATTGGGGATATTTATACCCAAGCATCAAGAAACTAGCCGTTGGATACAGTTTGTTGAAGGACGTACTTGATGCAATCCTATCGTCCACAAAGAACCACTTTTGTCCTTTGATACAGTGCTGCAGATAAAGCCGATCGGGCTTCACCGCAAGCAATGAGGTTAGGACACCTGTCACCTTTTAAAGATCCTTCCGCATCTTTTCGACATTGAATCACGTGACAAGATATGGTGGTTGACTTTTGATATTGCTGACGTGGATTCCAACGGATAAAAAGTTGTTCACTCCAAGTAGCCAATCATTGGATGCGGTTGGTGAGATGCGGTTAGGAAAGTGCGGTTTTGCTACACCAGGAGGTTGCAAGGATGCGGTCGCACATGAACCGCACAGTGCGGTTCAAAGGCGGTTGCATGTGGTTGGTTCAAGAAGCAAGTTCAAGACTTGAACCGCACTTGCGGTTTGCATGTGCGGTTCATAGTGCGGTTTGAATACTTCAGAACTACAACCTTGCTTCCAAAGAAACTTGTGCCAGTCTTCAAGCCTAAGATTAACCTATTCTATAAAATGGACTTAGCTAAAAAATTGAAGTCTAAGCTTCATTACATAGGGTCCTAAAGTCCTTAAAATAGACAGGAGGTTATGGTATCAATCAAATCAAATACAAAATAGGAGGGTTAAAACATGCATACCCAACAATCTCCCCCTATTTGATTGATGCCATTACCTACTATAACGAAAGCAAACATTGTACTTGGTAAAAACATGTCCATAAGAATTCACATGGTAAGTCATGTCCCAAGTCAATGCACACACTTAGCTTAAGCTATAGATTTCTATACTTTCTAAAAGATGAAAACTTACAATGTGGAAAGTATAGAAATGCATTCAGTGCACTTAAGAAATTGTGAGTTTAAGTTCAAAGTGCGGTTTAAACTGAATGTTTAAACATCAATTCAAAATAGTGATTTTAAGTTAGAAAATATTTGAATGAGTTTATAAACCATAAGAGGTTTCATTGTTCTACAAACAAGCAGTTTGATATGAACAAGGTTTTGGAACCAATGATGCATTTTTCATTACTACCAATGCGGTTACACTTACAATGGTAGAGAAGCAAAATACATAGGTTTCAAAAACAAAAGAAAGTTGGACAAAAATTACATGGAGTGTGGTCCAACAAAACAAAAAGGAGTTCAGCAAAAAGGATAAAGGAATTACAAAATGAGAATTCCTAATGCTGACGCGATTGATGATGCGGTTGATGATGGCGCGGTTGATGTTGATGGCGTGCTTGCTCTCTTGGTTGATTGACTTCTTGCTGGGGTAGCTGCGGTTCAGAAGGTCTGAAGGCTGAGCTTTCACCTCTGATATTTCTTCTGAGGGCTCTTAGATCTTCAGCTTGTCTGGCAAGGGTAGTCTCAACAGTCCTTAGTGCGGTTACAGAATCAGCAGCAGCGGTTCCAACAGCATCAACAGATCTAGTGTTTCCATCAACACTTTCCTTGATCTGAGTAGTGAATCCTTCAATGCAGGCCTTCAAGGAATTGTAGAATGTGAAGATCTCATCCTGAATGGCTACTGTTTGAGTAGAGAGGGCATCTCTAAGTGGTTCTAGATCAACAGTTACATTCAGGTTGGACCTCAATTCCTTGATGGAGTTGTCTAGCTTGAGGTTGAAGCCTGCTTTGAGGTTCTCAAATCTGAAGGAGATATCATCATCAAAATTCTTTACTTGCTCTTTGATACTGTCTCCCATTATGTTGAGGTCAACATTTATTCTATCTTTAAGGGAGTCCAGTTCAGTAAAAATTTTCAGCTGCAAGTCATCTAGAGCGGTTTGGGAAGGAGCGGCTGAGGTAGAAGCTTGCTGCGGTTGGGTTTCTTGAAGGGTCTTCATGAAAGCTATCAGTGCAGAGTTGGTGGAGGTGACAAACTCACTGGAAAGATTTGTGAGCATTTCATGAAGTTGGGTTTTTGAAACAGCATCACCCATGGCACTAAGCACTCCTCGGGCAAGATCTTCTTTAAAGCCCTGAAAACATTCTCAGAAGTCAGCGGTTTTTAACAGCCTTCAATGGGTTTGGATAGTGGAACTTCTCTCCCCCTTAATGGTATCAATCAAAAAGGTTTTAAGATTTGCCAATTCTAGGGCTTGAGCATCCACCTTGGCTAGAAGGGTTTGGTTGGAAGCGGTTAGGGAAATATTGGAGGCCTCAAGAGCGGCATTTGAAGCGGTTAGCTTAATCATGTGGCCTTGGTTTAAGAGAAGTTGGCCTTGGATAAGATTAAGGGTTGAAAGAATTTGGGAGTAGTCTGAGGGTGCGGTTGTAGTTGAAGGAATTTGGGTGATTGAGGGAGGCGGTTGAGATTGTGTTGGAGGTGCGGTTTGGGAAATGGGTTGAAGGAGGGTTTGAAAAAGGCGGCTGGCAGGTACTGTATAAGGTGAAATTGTTGAGGGAGGAATTTGTTGTGTTTGGGGTAAAGGGATAGAAGCGGTTGGGATAGGTATGGAGGGGATTGGTGCGGTTGAGATAGGTGCGGTTGAGGGTGGAATGTTGGTGGTTGGAATTTCAGAAGTTATGGGATTGGAATTTGATGAAGAACTGGTATGAGAGGTATGGACAGAAACCGGAGGGGTTCTTTGCGGCTGAGGGGGTGCGGTTTCAGGAATGGGTGAGGTTTGATGAGGCGGAGTAGGAAGGCGGTCAGGAGTAGGGGATTTTTGAGGTGGTGAATTTGCAGGAGGAGTATTGATGCGGTTTGGGGAAGGAGTTCTGTCGCGGTTAAGGTTGGAGATTGAGATGGCTGGGGTGTGATGTGAGTAAGGTGGTGATTGGGCGCGGTTTGAAGGTTGAGGGGAATTTGAGTGGATGGAATGTTGAGGTGAGGGAGTTGGTGATTCTGATTGATAGGAAGAAGAATGAGATTTAGAAGGGATTTGGATGGTGTATGGGAAGTGGAATGGGAAGAAGATTTAGAAGGAGATGGAGAAGGGGTAGGTTGATTTCTAACTCTTTTAAGAAACCGCTTGGGGCCTTTGGTTGGGGTCTTCTTTTGGGCTAAGTGTTTGACCCTCTTTGGTTTCTCCCCCTGAGCGGTTGCAGCTCTTTGAGGTTGTGGAGGAGAAAGCGGTTTTGGTGATAGAGATTTGGTTGGTGAGGAATGATGGGAGAGGATAGGAGATTGAGGTGGGGTTTGGGCAAGCGGTTTGGTTTGGGGCGGTTTTGAAGGTGGCGGTTGGGGAATAGGATCCTTAGTTTTTCCTGAGGCAAAGACCCTTCTCGCCTTGCTTCTTCTTTATCTTCTCAATTTCAGCTTCATAGAAAGCAGCCAATTCCTCATCAGTCATTTTGGCTAGCTCAGCCTGAGTCTCTTTTGCCTTCTTGGCCCTTGCAATCAATGGAGGAATAGTTGCATCCTCCTCTTCTTCTTCTTCAACAACTTCATCCAGAAGGGTCATCTTCTCCTTTTCCTTCCTTGGCTTTTTCTGACTGGGGCCTGCACCAGTTGAACCACGCGGCTTGGATGGTGCGGTTCTGGAAGGCTTTGGGAGCGATTCAGTAGGAACTTTTCTCTTTCTTGAAACATTTTTCATTGCTTTTCCAAGAGCAGTTGCAGCATTCTCAGGGGTCATTTCCACAAATAGTTCCTTGGTCTGAGAAGTATCAGCATCATATAAAGTCTTGTAATCAACATTCCCAAAAGAAAATCTGAAACTGTGACAAGCCTTGAGCCCAAGAGATTCTTCAAGTCCCCAAGTGATAGCAAATATCGTAGTGGAAGTTCTCATATCTTCCAAGTGCCGGTAGTTTGCAAAAATGGCGGTTAGCAATCTACCAAAGGGTCTCCATCTCGGCATGCACATCCTTCGTCTTCACCGGTAGGCATCAATACCGCCGGCGCCTCTTTCATCAAGATTTTGGGCCAATGGAGCTTCATTCCGTTGTATATGGCACAAAGAATATCGCCACCGAGAAGAGGTGAAGTTGTTGTGGTTTCCCGTCTTCCCACATACGTACTTCCCTACTAAGTAACATAGATGACTCATCATCTCTCCAAACTCTTTCCTAGCTATCTTCTTGTAGTTGCCGCTAAAGAAGCCAGGGTTCCAAGAAGAGTTGAGCAGTAGCATCCCGAACCTCTTGGGACACTTCAACTCGGAGCACTGCACACATGGAAATCGAAGGTGCTTCGATGTCCAAGTAATCAATTGAGACCTTAAACCCTTCAACAATTCCCACTAAGCCGGGTATCTTGGTTCCATCTCGAAAGCTCGCCACTCCCTTGACCGCGGTTTCATAAAATTGGTCAATGAATAATGGGATGGTATAGATTGGTTCTTGTTGAAGAGGGGAAGGATTCCGTGAGGCTTGCATCTTTCTAATCATCTCTCTTCCCAGCAGCATCTGACCGCAACTCAGTTCATTGATTTCCCAACCTGGTAGAAAGTACTTGGTATTCTACAAAGAAAACACACAAGCTAGAATACTTTAGGAAAATCACAGCTCACAAGCGGTTGGGGCACACATGCGGTTGGCAATAGTGCGGTTTAGGAAATGCAAATTTCCAACCACAAGGAAACCGTGGAACACAGTAGGAAAACAAATAAGAAAAACACAAAAGTATATACTTAGTACGTGGCATTGTAATCCAAGGTTATCCCACACCGCAAGCGGTGCTTAGAGAGGAAGGTTATGGTGTCCAAATTCTATATACTTAGTAAAACTTAAGTAATTTTCTAGCATGCGGTTTGAAAATGTATATGCGGTTTTCAAAGATGCTGCTAAGAAGTGAAAAGATATGCGGTTCAGTGGATGCGGTTTTGAAACAAGAATTAAGCAATTATAAGTGCGGTTTCAAAACATAGCATGCGGTTTTGAATAAAGCGGTTCAAAGGCATGCGGTTCAAACATGTAACAAAGTAAAATTTCAGAAATTTTCTAAGTATGGAAAAACAGGTTTGAAAATTAGGTCAAGCCAAAACATAAGAATTTTTCTGAAAAAGCATGATGAACAAGCACTTGAGTGCATGAAGAACACGAAGAACACCAAGAACAAGATTTTGAAAAATGTTAACCAAAATGATCAAATAACATGTCAAAATGATCACATTGAGCAAGAGATTCATAATATAACAATAAAAACATCTACTTTACTCGTAATCACCCTTAAAATGGAGAAAGCATAAAGTGGGTTTCGAAACTAAAGAAGTTTAAAATTCAAAATCAGTACCCAAAATATGTGTAGATCATGAAATAGAACATATATTCTTAATCTAATCAAGATTCCGAACATAACCCAACAAATTTCATGCAAAATGGTTAAGAAATGAAGAACATATGAACAAAAGTTAGGTTATGGTGTTCGAAGCTTTTCAAGTTCATCAATGGCGTAAACAGCTTCTATAGCATGTATGATTTGCGTAAGATAAAAGAGTTTAAAGTTCGAAACCATACCATATCTTCAATGGGTTTGGGTGCCATTGAAGAAGAAAGACTTAGAATTTTATGAAGTTTTTGAAGAAAGGGTTTGGTGAGCTCTGACAGAAACGTACGGTGACAGAGAGAATGAAGACAGTAAAAGTTTGAAAAGGTGTATTGTGTCTTCTATATATAGAAAAAGATTAGGGTTTGGCAGTTGAAAGGACACATTGGTTCACCAACTTAGTGAATCATTGCAAAAACAATCATCCTTTCAGCTTCACACATCAACCAATGACGGCTGACATGAAGGCCATTTAATGCCAATGTTCCCTTTGCATTAAATGCTCTCAAAATTTAAATTTTCGTGGGAAAACATTTGCAAATAAACCCTTAAAAAAAAAGAAGGACTGAAAAATAAATAAAAGGAATTTGAAGTTTTTTTTTTTTTTTTTTTTTTTTTTTTTTTTTTTTTTTAACTATAAGTAAAGGTAAAGATAGAAAATACTCCAAGTTGAAATGCGGTTGAGGTCCAAGCGGTTGAGCCGCAAAGATGCGGTTTGAGTGAAGCCCGGTCAGCAGAGCGGTTGGACATCCTTGCGGTTTGATGCACGCGGTTTCAACATGGCCTTGAAACTATACTTAACACCCAATTTAGTTAATAAAAAGAATGGAATTTATTTAAGTTCAAGCATACCCATTTCTCCTCTAAGGAAAGAAAACCTCTTGGAGTCAAGAGCCTTTGTGAGGATATCAGCAATCTGGTTGTCCGTCCCCACATACTCTAAATGGATATTCCTCTTCTCCACATGGTCTTTGAGGAAATGATACTTGATATCAATATGCTTGGTCTTGGAATGCATGACAGGGTTGTTGGAGACTGAAATTGTTGAAGTGTTGTCACACATGATAGGACGGTTTCCTTCATGGATTCCATAGTCCACCAACCGCCGCTTCATCCAAAGGATTTGACAAAGAACAACTTCCAAAGAAGAATATACTCAAATTTCCGTGGTTGACACCGAAACCGAAGCTTGCTTCTTGCCGGCCCAAGCAACTAGTCTATTCCCGAGGAAATGACAAGTACCACTAGTGCTTTTCCTGTCAATAGTACAAGCCGCATAATCTGCATCCGAATAACCTACAAGATCGAAGTTCGAATCTTTGGAATACCAAAGTCCAAGGTTAGTGGTTCCGTATAAATAGCGGATTATACGCTGACCGCAATAAGATGTGCTTCTCTAGGATCTCGCTTGATAGCGTGCACATACACGTACACTAAACATGATATCGGGCCTACTAGCGCTAAGTAAAGTAATGAGCCGATCATACCTCGATATAAAGTCTCGATCAACTTTCTTACCTTTGAGATCCTTATCTAGCTTATTGCCGGTGGCCATAGGAGTATCATATGCTTTAGCATTTTCTAATCCAAACTTCTTTATCAACTCCTTGGTGTACTTGGCTTGGCTGAGGAAAATACCTTCTTCGCATTGCTTGATTTGAAGCCCGAGGAAGAAAGTTAATTCTCCCATCATGCTCATCTCAAACTTGCTTTTCATTAGCTTTTCGAAACGCTTACAAAGTAACTCATTAGTAGAACCAAAAATAATATCATCGACATAAATTTGAACAAGTAAAGTATGCTCATTATATTTGGCAATAAAAAGAGTTGTATCAATTTTACCACGTTTAAATCCCTTTTCTAGTAAAAATTTAGAAAGAGTCTCATACCATGCCCTCGAGCTTGCTTAAGTCCATACAAAGCTTTTGGAGTTTGTAGACATGATTGGGAAATTTGGAGTCTTCAAATCCAGGAGGTTGGGCAACATACACGGTCTCTTGCGGTTCGCCGTTGAGGAATGCACTCTTTACGTCCATTTGATATAACTTGAAACGCTTAAAAGAGGCGTAGGCTAAGAAGATTCTACGATAGCTTCCAATCTTGCAACCGGAGCAAAGGTTTCATCATAATCAATTCCTTCTTCTTGCCTATATCCTGTGCAACCAACCTTGCTTTATTCCTCGTGATGCTTCCATTCTCATCCATCTTATTCCTAAATACCCACTTAGTTCCTATCACTCCTGATCTTGAGGTCTAGGCACCAAAGTCCAGACCTTGCATCTTTCAAACTCGGTTGAGTTCTTCTTGCATAGCAACGACCCAACCGGAATCTTGGAGTGCTTCATCAATCTTCTTGGGTTCAACTTGAGATAAAAGAGATGTATGCTCGTCATAATTTGATCTCCTTGTTTGAACACCGGAAAATGTATCACCAATCACATTTGTGAGGGGGTGATTGCCGACTTCACGAACCTCCTGGGGTAAGTCCGGTTGGATCGAGGTTTGTCAAGATCTTCAATTGGAACATCGTTAGATCCTTCAAATAAGTCATGGAAGGTAAGTTGACGAAGAGGTTCTATAAGCCGGATAGGGAATTCTCAACTTCTTCTTCCCTAGGGTTGCATCTGGAGAGGGATCTTCAAAGTGCGGTTTCAAAATTGCGGTTTTGGGGAATTTCAACTGAGGGTGCCGGATTTTGAGGTTGAGGTTCAAAGTGCGGTTTGAGGTTCACCCGGTTCATTATGCTCAACAAAATCATCAAGAACATTTGGAGCCAAATTTGGCTCAAGGAGAGAATGCTCATCAAAAGTAACATGGACAGACTCTACTATTTTTAAACTAGTTTTATTGAAAACACGAAAAGCTTTAGAATGTTTAGCATACCCAACAAAAATACCTTCGTCGGCCTTGGCTCCGAATTTACCTCTATTTTCTCTTCCGTTGTAGAGGACAAAACATTTGCAGCCAAAGATCTTGAAGAATGCAATGTTGGGGGTTCTTCCTCGCCAAAGCTCATAGGGAGTCTTGTTATAGGTTTTGTTGATGAGGGAGCGGTTCCTGAGTGAAGCATGCGGTATTGATTGCTTCAAATTTCGTAAATACCGAGGCAGCTTCGCTTCGTATATCATTGTCTTTCCAAATTTCAATCAACGTCCTATTCTTCCTTTCCACAACCCCATTTTGTTGTGGAACACCAATGTGGAAAAATTGTGATCAATCCCATGGTCATCACAATACCGAGCAACACCGTTGTTCTTGAATTCTCGTTCCATTATCTCGATCGAACACTAACGATGTCGTCTTCTTTTTGAGTTTGGAGCCGTCTAAAAAGTGCGGTGAGAATCTCATAGCAATCATCTTTGGAAATCATCATCTCAACCCACGTATATCTTGAGTAATCATCCACCACCACTAAAGTATATCTATTTCCTCCAATATGGCAAAGGGTTACGGTCCAAACAAATCTATGTGAAGCGCTTGTAAGCATCTTGAAGTTGAAGGAGCGGTCTTGCTGGTGAAAGACGACGCGGATCGCTACCAAGTTGACATGCACCGCATTTCTCCGGATGGTGGTCACCACTTTGGGTAAAACCACGAACGAGGTTTTCCCTACCAATCTTTGCAAGATACTTGAAGTTCAAGTGGCTCAACCTCTTGTGCCATAGCCAACTATTTTCGCTCACATTCTTAGCTACAAAACAGAGATTAGTAATACTACATGCGTAATTTAGATCAATAATGTAACTATTACTCTTACGAATCCCTGTGAGTAGGGTGACGCCGGAAATGCTATCTTTGATAAAGCAATTTGATGACGTGAAGTTGCAAAGCATTCCTTTGTCGCAAAATTGAGAAATTGAAAGGAGGTTGTGCTTGAGTCCATCGACAAGAGAAACCTTCTCAATAGTTATGTTTCCTTGCCTTATCACACCATATCCAATGGTCTTGCCTTTGTTGTTGTCACCAAAGGTTACAGACGGACCACTTGCTTCAACGACATCTTCAAGTAAAGATCTATCTCCAAATATATGTCTTGAGCACCCACCGTCAAGATACCATTCATTATCCTTGGAGTGACCACCATGAAGCAGAGGACCCGAAATGTAAACATTAAGAACGAGGTCCCCCTTTATTCCTTGGGTCCTGAAGTTAGCAACCCTTTACGACCCACACCGTTTGGATGTAAGGAGGTTTGCTCTTCCCGGCATTGGATGTGAACCGCAAAAGGCATTCTCGCAGCCTCCTTGTGACCTAAAACCATCACACACGTAACATTTATAATAGCTACAAGCTTCATGAGGTTTTACTAACTCCTTACTCTTCTTAGGAGTTGCATGCGGTTTTGGACAAGGAAGCGGTTTGGGAGGAGCAGCCCACTAACATTCCAATGGATACGAAGGGAACAAGCTTTGGTTTGACCACGTATTTTCCGGGAACGCTATTCCCGCAAGGCGTATGAGCGGTCGAAGAAGAAGCGCGGTCGACACTGAGTTAGCAGAACCGCCTTTTCCACCGCAGGCGGTTGGAGCAGGATTCTACCAATTCCATAAGCCATTTCCTCTTCAGTGCTTCCACGTAATTCTTAGGTTTTAACACGTAATTCTTCCCATATTGCTTTCCTTTAGGGTAGACATAATTTACTTGTCTTCCTTTACCCTTTCCTTTAGCATGCTTCCCTTGGGAATTTCTTTAGTTAGTTCCAAAATTTCCTCATCCTTTTCACTCGAGGATGCACACTTCTCCTCTTCCTCGCATCCAAACCCTAGACCATCCTTAGTTCCAGGAGGAACTTGGAAGTCCAAGATTTTATCCTTGGTGGATTGAGACTTGAGCCACGAATCAATAATCTTTTGACGATCGTCGATTTGGGTTATCAAGTCATCATTCCCGAGTTGAAGTGCAGCAACCTTAGTTTCAAGGATGCGGTTTTGATCAAGAAGAGGAGTCATTTGTTTGATTTGGTCCTTAAGATTAGAAATTTCACCTCATCACAGCTTTTCTCCGTCTTGTACAGATTAAGTTCATCATGAGCTAAGCTTAAGGCTTTCTTAAGATTTGAGAACTGATGGATCACCATTTCAGCTTCCTTGAACATCTTTTCATGTTCCATGGGAGAAACCTCTTCCACCACCTTTTTCAAAATTTTCTTTGGAATAGCTTTTGAAGGTGGAGCAGCTTTTAGATGAGAAAATGGGACGTGAATACGAACAATTTCCTATCTTAACGCTAGAGTAAGTTTAATATCATCATCCAATTTATAATTTGGAAGTTTTGCAAAAACCTCCTTTTCCTCCATATCATGCAACTCAAATGATTCGTAATCCGAGTCATCGAAGCGTACGCAACTAAGCAGCAGGTTAACCTCTTCGGTTTCACCGTCACTTCCATCCTCGTAACTGCTTCAATCCAAGTTGCTAATTCCTTGAATTCTCTTCCTCCTCAAAGAACCATTCCCTTTCGATGAGAAAATTTCAAGGAAAAGTTTTCTTTTTCATATATTCATATTTAGGCCGTGGACACTCGCATGCAAAGTGGCCAGGTTTCCTACAGTTGTAGCATACCAAGTCACTCTTCTTCTTTGTATCTGCAGCCTTAGAAAATGTTGCAGGAGGTTTGCCTTTTGAAAATGATTTTGTGAAAGGTTTTGAGGATTTTCTAAATTTTTGAAATCTTTTCACAAACATGGCAAAATCATCATCATCCATCTCGATGAGTGATGAGGTTGATATGGAAGGATCGTGGTTTGATTGGATGTGGATGGTTTCTCTTCATGTTCCACTACAGACATAGAAAGTGATTTGGTTTTCCCTTCTATTTCTTCAATATGATTTAATTTGAGTTCATAGACTCTAAGATTGGCATACAAGTTACTTAACGACCAAGTACCCAATACTTTGGAGTCTTCTAGAGAGGTAGCCTTATTTACCCATCTAGAACCTAAAGCAGATAGGAAAGTCATATTGATTTCCTTATCGGTTAAAGTTTTACCAAGAGATCTACAAGCGTTAACTACCTCAACATAGCGATCGTAGGTTTGACGCAAGGTTTCGCTGGGTTTTCGTTGAAGTTGTTGTAGGATCTTTCAACAAAGTGTATAATTTGTTTTCCTTGCACTCATCATCACCTTCGAGGTAGCTCTCTATGGCATCCCACATCCGCTTTGCGGTTTTGAGGTACATCACTTTCTCAGAGTTGATACGGGAGGGTTCCGTAAATGATGAACCTCGCCTTGCCGTCCAAGGCAACTATCCTTTTCTCTTCATCCGACCACTCATCTTTTGGCTTTTTGACCTCTCGGAGTTTCAAAGATTGGTGGTTGCATCGTTGTTAGCCTTCATTGGAATTAGAGGGCCATTGATCACGCATTCCACCAAAGATCTCATCTATGGTTTCCAAATGAATAAGCATTCGGCACTTCCAGATGTCAAAGTGGTCTTCGTCCAACATTGGAATGTGTGAATAGTTAACGTAGTCATTGTCTTTGAGGTTGCCATATCGAATCGGCACACAAGCCGTTAAGCTTGAAAACAAAGTGGTTTTAAAATGTGTTAGCTCGATACCACTTGTTGGTCCCAAAGGTGGCAACAAGGGTGAAAATACGCCAGAGGGGGGTGAATAGTCGTTTAAAATTTTTCGCCCTCTTTTAAAGATCGAACCTCTTGCTTACAAAATCCTCTTGCAGCTTGATTATAGACTGCAAGTGATAGTGTAAAATGCACAATGGAATAATAGAGTGTAAAGCGGTTTTGAGAGGCGGTTTGTAAAATGCGGTTTCGTGGTGCGGTTTTGGGAAGAGCAGCTTACAAACACGTGTGGTTTTGACTTTGTTAACTCCAAACACTATTTCACAATAATGGATAACTAAATAAAGATCAAACAGAGACAAAGATAAATAATTAGCAAGCACAAAAAATATAAATGCAGTAAAGTACGGACAAGCTATTTGGAGTGGTTCAATCGATAAACGATCTACGTCCACTACCAAGATGGTTAGTCTTGGATTTCTAAGAGAGATTTTATATTAAGTATTGTGAGATTACAAAGTACAATAAAATCTTTTCTATGAAGAACAAATCCAAAACTATAACCAGTGTATCTCAAGTGTTTAATCTATGTGATTAGAACAAGTGAGGTGAGTGTGTGAGAACAAGATCAAGGCTCTTTAGATCTCATGAGATGTAGAGCACAATGATTCTTGATTGTGTTAAGGCTTGATTTCCGGGCTAAGAATATTTCTTGAAGTATGAAGATGAAGATTCAAAGGGTTGAATAATTTCTCGGCGTAGCTTCACTTCTATGAACACAAACACTTCTCAATTTTTCAAGCAATCTTCAAATGGTGAAGATTGGGGTATTTATACCCAAGCATCAAGAAACTAGCCGTTGGATACAAACTCGTTGAAGGACAAGATTTGATGCAATCCTATTGGTCCACAAAGAACCACTTTTGTCCTTTTGGTACATAGCTGCCGCAGATAAAGCCGATCGGCTTCACCGCAAGCAATGAGGTTAGGACACTGTCACCTTTTAAAGATCCTTCCGCATCTTTTCCGACATTGAATCACGTGACAAGATATGGTGGTTGACTTTTGATATTGCTGACGTGGATTCCAACGGATAAAAAGTTGTTCACTCCAAGTAGCCAATTATTGGATGCGGTTGGTGAGATGCGGTTAGGAAAGTGCGGTTTTGCTACACCAGAGGTTGCAAGGATGCGGTCGCACATGAACCGCACAAAGTGCGGTTCAAAGGCGGTTGCATGTGGTTGGTTCAAGAAGCAAGTTCAAGACTTGAACTGCACTTGCGGTTTGCATGTGCGGTTCATAGTGCGGTTTTGAATACTTCAGGAACTACAACCTTGCTTCCAAAGAAACTTGTGCCAGTCTTCAAGCCTAAGATTAACCTATTCTATAAAATGGACTTAGCTAAAAAATTGAAGTCTAAGCTTCATCACATAGGGTCCTAAAGTCCTTAAAATAGACAGGAGGTTATGGTATCAATCAAATCAAATACAAAATAGGAGGGTTAAAACATGCATACCCAACACTCTTCAACATTTTATATGTTGAGTTCCACTTAATATCCTCGGCCACTTGAGGTTTCTTGTATTTCATGTTATAAGGGGTGCATAAATTGATATAAATTTTCAACCTTGGGCCGAAATTTTTTATTACATGTGAGGCTGTGTTGATGCTATTGGTGACAGACTTTAGTAAGTGGATCAAATCTTGGACACATAGATTAACAATGTGCCATGCATACCTAACATGAAACAAAACGCCATCTAGGGGAGGATTAAGAGCTTGGATCAACATTGTGGCGGTGAGGGTATTGTAAGTCGTATTATCAAAGCGCTAGTTTAAGTTGACGAGTTTGAAATAGCCTCTTTATATGCCTAGTAATAGTTTGGCGGCTCATTGGTTGGTATGAAGGGTTGAGGCATCTAGAATAGCGGGTGAGTCTATCATCATCCGAAAGTGAAAGAGGCAATCGATAACTCACTAGTAACATCGTTATCAAATCGACGTCCACTTTTGGGTAAGTGACACGTTGCATATTGTGTTGCGTTTGCACGGTACCATCTATCCCTTTAGCGGCTTTTCGATCATATTTATCCATGTGCCTCTTTACATGGGAGGTACCATTAACACCCGCCGAGTTTAAAAATTTTGAGCACCTCTTGCATTTGGTTTTGTTTCACCGCCAACAACTACCAAATCATATAAATTGACATATTTGGACACTCTAGGTTGTGCCTTTGTCTTACCCTTACCCTTACCCTAACCCCTTACCCCACTAGGTGTACTACACGAGGCAACATCGGTAGTAGGTGTATTTGGAATTGTGCGAGTTTCGTGGGTGATTTGTACATCGTCATCCTCATCCTCATCCCCCTCCCCACCCTCATCTATGTCTTCTATGTGATGATAGGTTCTAGATGTATATTTTGTGTTGGGCTCATTCATCCGATCTGGGGTCGAATCCGGAGTATAGCCGGGAAATGGAGGGGTGTTGATTGGGTTCGAGGAGTGATTAATTAGATCAAACATAATTTGATCGTTATGGTGCAAAAGGAAATTATCAATTGGTCCTAAATTTTGATTGTGTACATTTTGTGGGGTTTGATTTTGTGGTGGGGGATGTGATATGCAAATATATCATTAACTAGATCTTACATGATAACTAGCAATTAAAATTAAAAATGCAACACTTAAAAAAAATATTTTTTGAATTTTTGAAAATTTATAAAGATTAAATAAATTTGACAATAATTTACTAACAATAAAAGTAAACAATTATAATTTTTTTTTTTGTAATTTTTGGAATAAAAGTATTTTTTTTGAAATTTTCGAAATTTATGAAGATTAAAAAAAATTAACTACTAAACACAATATTTAACTAGCGAGTAAACAATTAAATATTTAAAACAATAAAATTACCTTCAAATCTTACGATATAATCACAAACATTTGTATAGGAAATAATTTGATGTTTTGGATTTGATAGAATTCTGTGATGTATTGAATTTTTTTGTGAGAACAATGGTATGACTTTCTCTTCTATTTATAGTAATTATAAATTTATTTTGTATCAAATTTATCCCTAAATATGGCTGTTGAGAGGAGTAATTAAGTCCCAAAAAAATTAAAATCTGATAAAGGAGCCGTTATATATAAATTGGACGAAAATACCCCTTCAAACGAATTTATTAACGAATATATTTGAGTACATTTTAGACATTTACAAAAAAAAAGGTTCAATGGGCCAAACGGGCCACGGACCCAACGGATCTTCTGATCCGCGGGCCAAAGCCCGGCCCGTCTCTTATACGAAACGGGCTACACGGTCCACGATTTGCACGGGCCTCCCACGGGCTTCGGCCCAAAATGGCCAACTCCACTTTCCCCTAATTGACCCTACCCTCTTCTTCCCCCTCTCCCATGGCGACACCTATTCCCCTCCTACCATTTTTTGCCGCCACCTCCACGGCGAACACGTTCCCCTTCCTCCCAATCCACTAATTCCATAATCCCCACCCTCTTTTGTAATTTTTCCTTTAAATAACTTTATCCCTAAATGATTTGATGATGCCAACAACGTTCGGATCAGCCCAAATCCAGCAGCAGGTTGTATCCTGGCGATTGAATAGCCTGAAAAAGATGAACAAACACGTAAACTTAGCCGGGGCTTCACCGGCAAAGGCCCTCCGGCGTGAGAGTAAGCATTTGCTTGTGATAGAGAGAAATCAATTGACAAGAGTTTAGAGTAAAAAAGATAACATACCAAAATATGTGAATTATGGCTTGTATATATAGGCATGGCATTGTATAATCCATGTAGATAAGATTTTACTCCAAGGAGGAATATAATTGTTCTGTCCTTGTTGAAGGAGAATTCTTGTGAGATATGGTTATAATCCTAAGAGGAATATAACTGTTCACAGTCCATATTTGAGTAGGATTGCATAAACTGCAATCTGCATGTGCGCCGGTGAGGGGCTACCTCGGCTTGTAGGGCCTGGTCGGCTTAGATCATAACCGAGGAAGAGAGAAGTAATAATGGGGAAGCCCATTTTTGCTTTTTTTGATATCCGAGGAGGGGCTCCTCGTCTTCAAGGGGATCCTTGCTCGGCCTTGGAGGGATTCCTTCCTCGGCCCAGATATAGGCCTTGCTCGGCATTGGGCCTCAGATTGTGCCTTGGTCATTTATACGCCTGCTATGCCAAGGTCAACATAGGGGAATGATGAGGAGGACGGACGAGCAAAGGTAGGGTAAGCCCACTCCCTTTGTCGTAATTAAGACTTGTATGGATTATGTCTTGGGCCCAATCCATTGGGCTTTGCCCGGTCACGGATCCACGTTCGTACCTCGATTTATACCGTTCAGTGGCGCCCAACTTCCTAGCTCGGCTATGCCGAGGAGGAAGTAGTGCAATACCTCGACTTAAATGAATACGAATGGGCTCATACGTGTCACGAGACGCTTAATAGTACAATGATGGGGCGCGCTGCACGATGACTGACATTCCCCTTGGAAACCCACCATTGCATTTAATGTGATAGGAAAGGACGACGCCTCTACCTGGATTTGACCCATACTCGTTTCTTGCTTGGGTATATAAACAAAACCCCTTTTACAATTTTATCCTTTTATCACTGTTGGAGATTTGGAGCGAAATAGCAAGGTTCAAAATCGCAAGGCTGTTCTTGATTTCTTGTTTGCTTTCGTTTGATCGAGCTTGATTTCATCCGTTCATCCTTCACCAAACTTCGATTAAAGGAATCTCTTCTCTATCAACTGATTTCTGCATTTGTTTTCGATTTTTGGGTTTCGTGTTACTGTTCTTGGTGGGTTTGGGAGAAAACCGCCATTGTTGCTTTTGGTTTTAAGGTTTTCTTGAATTTCTTGAGTTTGTTCTTGAGTTTCGTTCTTGAACCCTCTATGTCTCCCTCGTATTTAGAGATGTCAAGAACCTGGAGGAGTAATCCCAACTCCCTGTATGGTTACCATAAGCAGAATCTTAGGGTTTATAGAAGAAGTGACGGTCCATGGTTGATGTTGAGCTTGGGGGAGATAGGAGAGATATTGACGAGGTACCAAAGCCTTAGAACCGACGTACGATATCCAGGTCGGTTCAGAATTGATCGAGTGGCTGAGGCCTAAGGGTTCCCCCAATATGGTAGTGTTCCAAGGTTTTTCTGAGATCCTCAATCACATCAATCTCTTCTATTTGAAATGTAACCCCTTGGATCGTCCTCCATTGTTGGGTAAGGTTCCCTCCTCGGCCTTAGTTCGTATGATGAGGAGGGATGTTCTTTTTCTTCCTCGTCTTCCCTTTGCCTTGGCCAAATTTCTGATCCTTGTTATTTCATTGTGTAGATATGGCCGGACGAGGAAGTAGTGCTGCCCGTCAAGCTGGTCCTTCAACCTCGGGGAACATTGTTGATGCCTTTGACGGGAGGCCCCATCTGGTAGCCAAGGACGAGGTCGGGGTAGATATGGTCGAGGTAGGGTGTATACCCCTAGAGCTAAACAATTAAGGCCGGTGAGCCTATGCTAGAGGAGATCCGCAATAAGTATGGAGTGCCGAGAGAGGAGTATAGGCTTAGCTACTTCCCCGGCGTTAAGATCAAAACCCAGCAAGCCGTCAATGATTTTTATTACCCATTGAACCATGTTCACTTTTTTTATAAACAGTTCCAACTAGGCCTTCGTCTCCCCTTAGACCCATTCATCAACGAGTTCCTTGAGGACATGCAGGTCGTCTCGGCTATGCTTGGAGCTAATGCCTTGAGGTTCCTTACAAGCTTTATAGTCTTATGCCGTAGTCTAGGCTTTGAGCCATACCAATCGGCCTTTCATCACTTTTTCACTGTAAATTACAAAACTGACTCTAGGCTGATAGTGATCAGAAGTGACCCCAACCAACCAAAACTCATTTACTCAATGTACAGTTAAGTGGCTGGGTGGAATAACCACGTAATCTGTGTGGAAAGCCGACAAGGATGGGAATTTGCCGTTCCCTCGGAGACTCCTCGAGTGCCCCAGGAGGTGTGGAGGCCGGAGTGGAGGGCTCAATTGATTGAAAGATTGAAGCAATTTGCTTAGGTAGGCACTTTGTGCTGGTCCACTTTGGAGAACGACCCTAGGTATTATGTTCAGGCCGGTATTATGCCTGGACCTATTGGTGAGATAGTGCCCCTCGTTCCCATCGTAAGAGGTAATAGGTTTCCCCTAATTTAACGTGACATATTTTGCAACATTTGTAAGTGGTGGAATGGTGAGGGGCCCTAGGATGACTATGAAGGGAATAAGAGATCCGTGAGAGAAGTGTCGAGTTTCTAAATATGAGAAGCGATGAAATTTTAGATATGCAGTTTGTTTGAAGGATGCGAACTCGAGTCAATTCGTGAGCATACCTGGACGTGAACTTGAGCCAGTTCAAGAGCGTACAAGTCGAGTCGAATTTTTTCACCAACTACCCCAAGTCAAAAATTCATGTGTGATGTGTGACAGATGAGTGGGTTTTGCATTGAGCTGAATCGAGCTTGAGAATCAGCTTTCGAGTTGAGCTGAGTCAAACTTATGAGCCGGCTTTCAGTTGAGAAGATTCGAGCTTACCAGAATTAAAAAGTAGTCCATCTTAAGACGTTCATTCGCGTTGTTCATGGAGTTTCTCATTCTCACACACTAAAATCTGAAGCCTGATAACAATGGCGAAAAGCAATGTCGAAGCTAATTCCAGTCCTCTCGCCACTGTCGAAGAAATCCAGAGACGCCTCCTCCGGCCTCCTCTTCCTTCTCAATCAACAATTCCATTTCCATCCATCTCATCCTCAAGGTGCTAAACTCTCTCTCTCTGAAAGTTTCGTGTAGCTAGGTAGCTTCAATCACACAACAGACAACGGATGTGAGTACAGATGTGTCTCACAACTGTCCACACATCCACAGATAATGCAGCGGAATAAAATAAATTAAAAGCAATAACTCAAGAATTATTTACGCTTACTGATCAATGTGATCAGCAAACTAGGCTTACGCCCAAAAACTTTTCACTATAAAAACTTTTGTTGCTTACAAAAACAAATAAGTGAAAAACTAAAAGATTAAAATACTAAACGAGTTCTAATCACCTTCTATGATAAGAACAACTCCCCTTTCCCAAGTAGTACCTATTCTAGTCAGAAGTAAAACAAGAGAACTCTATGAAAACCTAGATGTGAGTTACGAATGTAAGGCACAACCTTCACTCACAACATAAATACACAATGTCGAATACTATGAAGAATTGAGTAATTTTCTCTCTTAAATTCCGTTGCTTCTCTTGTGCTGAATGCCTTGTATTTATACTGCACCATGGAGAAGATCTTCACGTGATCGACATCTTCCTTTGTGAGATCTCTTTTCCTATATGAAAACATAAAACACACTCACAAAGAAATAGAATATTAGTGGGTTAGTCCTAATATAAAACTATGTACATAAATAAAAGATATTTACTTTATTTACAATTCCTTGTCAAAGTAGGACAATAATAAATCTTCCATGAAAGTCCCAAAATCTTCTTACCATATAGAAGTCTTTTGAAATAAGGAAACATGAATATGTTCCCACAAAACTCACGTTTTCAATCTCTCCCTATTTTGGACTTTCTGGTCAAAACCAAAGATTTATGATAAACACAATTTATGAACACAAAAACATATATAAACATAACTCCCCCTGAATGGATGTGTGTCCAGATGTGTATACACATCCACACATAAAAACTGCATAAACCAAGTTAGAGCAGAATACTAGCAGTTCATTAAAAAGCAAAAACAAAACAACCATTCAGCAAAATCCTAATTAAAGCTATTACAACCCATTGTTTTTTTTTAAAACTAAAAACTAAAGCAGAAATTAAAAATTGTCTTAACAACCATCAGAGCAAAAACAAAAAACTTTCTCCCCCTAAATTAAAGTTCCCAGTGCTTCCAGCCAGCAGCAGATACAGCAACATCCCATTTTTTATTTCCAGTAGCAGCAGCAGCAGGTACAGTTACAGAGCTTGATTCTCCCCCTTTTTGACTAGAAAGTGTAGCATGCCACCTAAGAAGTCTATCCTTAAGGGCTTTAAGATTATTGGCATGATCAGTGGAGGTTTGAACTTGAGCTTCAGCAAGGGCAATTTCAGCATCCAAATCCTTCATTTGAGCCTCAAAAGGATCTTCAGATGTGGGTTCAGCTGTGTCCACATCTGGCATAGAAATTTCAGGTACAGCACCCAAAGGGAGATCCACATATCTTTGCTTAGGGTCTAAAAGGGTTTTGGTTTCCTTAAACAAGTCATACTTTTCAACCTTTTTTTTCATTTTTCTCAGTTTTAACTCCATTTGCAACCAGAATTTGAGAGATTAGAGAGGGATAGGGTAAAAACCACTTCTTAGAGGGTGACTCTCCATATGCACAGATTTTTCTAAAAATGAAATTCCCAAAGTTGATAGTCCTATTAATGCCCAACCTATAAAGAAGATCAGCTTGCACCCTAGTCACAGAGGTTTTGTTGTTTGAGGGGCAAAGGTTGGCAGCAAGGATAGTATGGAGAAAGCAATATAGAGAGGACAAAGAACCACTTCCTAAATCTTTAGGCTTCACAGGCCAAGAGGATACTTTGCCATGAGTGATGGCAGACACAACTTCTTCATCAGACACACCAACCAATTGATCAACAGAATTATCCAACCCAAGAAAATCATTAATCACAGTAGGGGAAAAGGGAACAAACTTACCTCTAACATAGACAGAGAGGGGAGAGTAACATCTATCTAGACCTTTTGTCAAGTTGGCATAAAATTCATACACCATCTTAGGATAGAATGGGAGAGGGTGATCCACAGTAAAAACATGCCTCTCTCTTCAAAAAATTTATCCATTCCTAACTTGAAAAAGGTTTCTCTATCTCTTTTCATCTCCACAATAAAAACCTTATTAGAAATCAGACCATACCTTTCAGAGGCATCCTTGGTTAAAAATTTCTTAGAAAAGGGTTTAGGGGCAGCAGTAATGGAAAGAGTTGAAGAAATACCCTTATCAGCCTTCTTTCTGGTGGATGTGCGTCTGGATGTGTGCACATCTTCAGACACATCCTTTGCAGGAGCTTGCTCTTTGACAGATTCTACCTCTGTCTCATCACCAGAAGAGGTATCCTTTTCTTGGTCCTCTTTCTCTTGTTCAAGATCATCTTTCCCTAGCTTGAAATTGACATCTGAGGCTGTATCATCACTGTCATAGCTGGACTCAGATTCATAAGCTTCTTCTTCAATGGGCTCTAGGTCAGTAGTAGCCACCTTCTTCTTTCCTTTCAACTCCATCAAAATATTTGCTAAAGGCTCCTCATCACTAAACACAGAAGAGTCATCAACAGGATTTTTATCCTCAGGGACAGGAGCATCAACAGCAGGAGTGGGAATATCAACTACAGGAGTAGGAACAAGAATGGGGATAATAGGATCAGATTGCTCAATAGGAGGGGATGGAACAGGATCAATGGTTTCAGCATGGGAAACAACTACAGAAGGAGCAGTAGCAGGGGCAACAACTGAGGGAGGAGGATTTGCAGATTGAGCCCTAGTTCTAACAAGAGGAGCAATTACCTCTTCTTCTTCTTCTTCTTCTTCTTCTTCTTCTTCTTCTTCTTCTTCTTCTTCTTCTTCTTCTTCTTCTTCTTCTTCTTCTTCGAGAGTAATGGCAGTAGATGGCTTCCCACCTGGTTTCTTCAAGTTCTTCAGCTTGTCAGCTTCTGACAGTTTCCTAACCCTATGCGATCGACGTAAATTGTGTTGGGGCACAGGAGTCGCATCATGGCTCAGGGGTTTAGCTGGAGTAATCTTCCTCTTTTTGGTTGAAGAGGGTTCAACAGAGGATGGAACAGGGGCGACAATCGATGGTTGAATAACCGGAGAGATTGGAGCATTAGGGTTTTCAGAAGTTGGTGGAACAGACAATGGTTCCAATGTAGGAGATTTTGAGGGAGATCGTTCCATTGAGGAGCTCTACGAAGAAGATGGGGGAGGAATTTCGGCAAGAAACTTAGCAATAACAGGGTTAGAGGTAACGGGAGCTTCAGCAATGGCGATTGAAATAGGCTCAATATCTAGGACGTCTTCCTCACGAATGTGTGAGTGATCAGCCATTTAAACAAACAATTTGGGGTTAGGTTGAACAGTAGAAGAGGAATTAATGCAATGTGTTGTGAAATTGTGTGCAGAAGGAAGGAATAACAAAAGGTTTTAGCAAGGGTTTATGGGGGATGGGACGGATGTGAGGTCTCATAAATACTCACAGCTCCCCCTTTCCAACTGAAACTTGGAATCCTTCTCCAAAAAGGTCTCACACAACCCAAATTCCTTAGGAGTTCTCCAACGGCTAGAAACCTTTGAGATTACCACACACAACCACCTTCTAAGAAATAGGGGATCAAAATAAAACAAGATTTTTATAGATTTTTATGAAAACAAAAATAATTCAGCCATATCTTTATTTAAAAAAGAATCCCAATCGAATTTTCCAACCTTTTCAAACAAGGAATGATACACACATTTTCTTTCATGAAAGATATTGGAGATCAAAAACCTATAAAATCAAAGAATGAATTAAGAAAGAAAATTAATTAACTAGTATATTTACAAAGCTCCTATATGTCCTAAAAATGCAGTATGCCTAGCATGATGCAAACACACAGGTGATGGAAATATTCTCAGCTTATGGATGTGGCATAGGATGTGAGTCACATATGGGGACACATTTAGATCACAAAAAGTCAATGAGCAATAATCCAATCTGCACAACCTCTAGGATGCATCCACCATTTTTTTTTGTTGTGGATTTTACATTGTGAGTAGCTTTCACTTTACTTGATCCCAAAGATAGCCCTTTTTCCCAATGATCTTGTCAAGTTTGACTTCAAGTTTTCTTATGAAAATCACTTGATCACAATGGTCTGGCTTCATACTAAGGGTGAATCAGCTGTTTCTCACATATATTTTTTCTTTTATAGCACCCATTGTGAGATACCTAGGAAGGTTATATCAAGTCATCAAAAGATGACATGAACAGGAAGTGCTCACAATTAAGTGATCAAAAATAATGTCAAAGATGAAGACTCACAAGTGACCACACTGAGAAATTTCGTGCTAATGCATGATATTTTTTTGATTTTTGATTTTTATAATTTTTTTTTCAGTTAGTCTAATATACAGATGTGTTAGAGGATGTGAGACACATTTGTACTCACAACCTTAGATATCACACAAACCAAGAGACTTCCTCAAGGAGGAAAATCTCTCCAAATCTAATGCCTTTGTAAATATATCAGCCAATTGATTTTCGCTCAACAAATTCCGCATTACGCTTTTTTTTTGTCTACAAGATCTCTAATGAAATGATGTCTAATATCAATGTGTTTTGTTCTAGAATGTTGGACAGAATTTTTAGATATGTCCAAGGCACTTTTGTTATCACAAAAAGCAGTCAAAACTTTGCTATTCAATCCATAATCTTTCAACATTTGATTCATCCAAAGCAGTTATGTGCAGCAACTCCCAAGGGCAACATATTCACCCTCAGCAGTGGATAAAGACACACAATTCTGCTTCCTACTATACCAAGACACAAGGTTATTTCCTAGGTAGAAACATCCACCAGTGGTACTCTTTCTATCATCACTATTTTCAGCCCAATCAGAATCAGTGTACCCAACCAAATTGGTGTTTGTTCCTTTGGAGTAATGCAGTCCTAGGTTCACAGTCTCACTCACATATCTAATGATTCTTTTCAAGGCTTTAAGATGGGACACCTTAGGGTTGGCTTGGTATCTTGCACAGAGACACACACTGTACATAATATCAGGTCTACTTGTAGTGAGGTAAAGCAGACTTCCTATCATGCTTCTGTACAGTGTTTGATCAACACTCTCACCATCAGAATCATGACTTAGCTTTTGGAAAGATCCCATTGGTGTTCTTTGATGTTAAGAGTGTTCAAGCTCAAACTTTTTCACAAGATTCTTGGCATACTTAGACTATGAGATGAACATGCCATCTTTGAATTGTTTAATCTGCAGGCCTAAGAAAAAGTTTAACTCACCTACCATACTCATCTCAAATGTGGAAGTCATGCTATCCACAAACTCAGCTAACATAGGGTCAGAATTTGACCCAAACACAATATCATCCACATAGATTTGTACCACAAGAATCTCCTTTTTATTTTTTCTCACAAACAATGTTTTGTCAACCTCACCTCTCTTGAATCCTAGTTGAAGCAAGTGGTCAGTCAACCTACCATACCAAGCTCTAGGGGCTTGCTTTAGCCCATACAGAGCTTTCTTCAGCTCATACACATGGTTGGGATACTTGGAGTCCACAAAGCCCTTAGGTTGTTCAACATAGGCTTCCTCATTTAATATCCCATTTAGAAAAGCACTCTTAACATCCATTTGATGAAAAGTAATCTTGAGGTAACAAGCAATGGCTAACAAAAGCCTAATGGACTCAATCCTAGCAACAGGAGCAAATGTCTCCTCAAAATCAATTCCCTCAATTTGAGTGTAACCTTGAGCATCTAACCTAGCTTTATTTCTAATGATCACACCTTGCTCATCAGTTTTGTTCTTGAAAATCCATTTGGTTCATATGACATTGCCATGAGAGGGTCTAGGGACAAGAGTCCACACCTCATTTTTTTCAAATTGAATCAACTCATCTTGCATAGCAAGAATCCAGTCAGCATCTTTCAATGCTTCAGCAATGTTCTTAGGTTCAATCTTTGAAACAAAACAACAAAAGCTTACCTGGGAGTATGCTGAGGAGCAACTCCACAAACCAGCCATCTTTCTATAGTCCACTTTGTCCTTTTGTCTAGTTCTCACTTGAGCATGCACATCTCCCACAACTTGTGAAGTGGGGTGGTTTTTCTGGATTTTTGAAGGAATATCCTTTGATCTATCCACACACCCATTCACATTACCTTCTGGAGCATCATCTTGATCGTAATCGGAAGGAACCGTCCTCGCCATGTGATTTTGAGTGGATGTGGGAGCAGATGTGGGTTCGGATGTGGAAGCGTATGTGTCCACATTCCTTGGTTACATCCTTATCGTGTTCAGCTGGTTTTTCAAAGACTGGGCAAAGATCTGTTGGTTCTCTAGACTGCTTTCGTATCTTTCCGTCTAGTAAGCAACCCGAAACATCATCCTCGCGAGCCTTGAGGTTAAGATCAAGTGAGTCATCAAAAATAACATTAGCAGATTCCATAATGGTCTTAGTTTTGAGATTAAAAACTCTGTAAGCTCTACTATTAGTGGAATAGCCCATGAAAATTGCTTTGTCACTCTTTGAATCAAAATTGGACAGATATTCTCTATCATTGAGAATGTAACAAACACATCCAAACACATGGAAATATTTCAAAGTTGGCTTCTTTCCAAGGAGGATTTGGTATGGAGTGACAGTGCTACCAATCCTTAGAAACACCCTATTGCCAATGTGACAAGCAGTGTTCAAAGCTTCTGCCCAGAATTTCTTGGACAAGTTTTTAAAACTTAACATGACCCTAGCCATTTCTTGCAAGGTTCTATTCTTTCTTTCAGCAATTCCATTCTGCTTTGTGGTGATTGGTGCAGAAAACTCATGAGTGATTCCCTTAGAATTGCAAAAATTGGTGAACATTTGATTCTCATATTCAGTGCCATGATCAGACCTAATCCTCACAGTCTTAAGACCATAAAGATTTCTAACCCTTTTGTACCAATTCTTGAATTCTCCAATTGTTTCTGACTTTTCTCTTAAGAACTTTACCCAAGTGTACCTAGAATAATCATCAACACACACAAAGGCATACTTTTTCCTACCAAAGCTTTCTACTTCAATAGTTCCCATTAAGTCAGTATGAATCATCTCCAAACACCTAGAAGTGGAGCATTGTTGGACCTTTTTATGTGATGCTTTTGTTTGCTTTCCTTTTTGACATGAACCACAGACATCAGGGTTCTTGAAGTTCAGTTTAGGGAGGCCTTTAATAGCTTCAAACCTTTGAAGTTCTTCCAGAGTTCTACAGCTAGCATGCCCTAATTTTTGGTGCCACAGATTGACATCATTAGCTTTTGAGCTTAGGCAAGAAAGATTGTCACCAAATTGGTAACAATTGTCAGCAGATCTAGGACCAGTAAACACACAGGTATTATCCTTATCAAACACTTCACACAAGTGCTTATCAAACTTCACATAAAGATCATCATCACATAGTTGACTGATGCTTATCAGGTTGGCTTTCAAGCCTTCCACATGGTACACATTGTGCAATTTTGGGAGACCCTTGACATCTAGGGTTCCTTTCCCAACAATCTTTCCTTGAGCACCTCCACCAAAATTTACTCTCCCTCCATTAATCACTTCATAGTCTAGAAGGACTGCTTGGTTTTCAGTCATATGCCTAGAGCACCCACTATCAAAATACCAAGAGCCAGAGACAGTACTCTTGAGGGAAGAGTAAACAACATTGCAGGTGACAATTGGTTTGGCCACCCACTATTTTACAGTTTTCTTTTTGGGTTGCAGAGGTCTCAGATTACCAGGATGTGTGTTCGGATGTGCATACATCTTCTCACACATCTGAGGCTGATTGAAGTGATCAGATTTTTTATCAGCCTTGAGCTTGTAACAGAAGGGCCTAATGTGACCAGGAGCTAGGCAGTAGTGGCAGATGTAGTGCCTCTTCCTAGGTCTTTTCTCACTCAAAAGGATTTTTTCTTTAAAAACTTGTTTTTTCACACTTTTTGAGGTAGAAGCCTCACATCCCTTCTTTACAAAATTATTTTCAAAGCCCAAACCAGTTTTGTTAAGCTGACCAACAGTAATAGCTTTATCAAGTTTCATTTTACCATTGTTCCACTTGGTAATAGTGTTTTCAGCTTTTTCACATTCATTTTTGAATTTTTCAAGCTCAACTTCTCTTTTGGTTATAAGGACTTAAGTTTAGCAATGGTATCTTTTTGAACATCATTTTACTTTGAAAGTACAGATTTTTCATCTTTACAAGTAGCCAATTTATCAGAAAGAGATTTATTTACCTTAACAAGTACCTCAATCTTGTTCAATCTTTTCATCCAATCTGTATGCAACTCCTTGTATGTTGCAAAAAGTTCCTCATAGGGGATGTCCCTTTCTTCATCTTCAGAATCTCCTTTTACTGTGAAGCAGTTCAGCATTAGGTCAGATGTGACACCAGATGTGTACACATCTGAGAATACATCCAAGGATTTTTCAGGAACTTCTTCTTCTATATCTGCACAGAAAGTATTAAACACAGAATGGCAATTGATAATAGACATGTTAGCCACCTCATCTTCATCCTCACTGTCACTAAGGGTAGCAGTTAAGCTCATACCCTTCTTTTTGAGTGTATTAGCACACTCATTGACATAATGACCAAAGCCACGACATGCCCTACATTGCACAGACTCAGAGGATTTTTTATTTTCAAAGCTTGGTTTCTTGAATCCAGTGTCAGTGCTAGGTTTTGGCTTTTTAGTAGCACTGGGAGTAGGTCTGTTAGGAAACTTACTTGTCCTTTTATTTTTCAGTATTGAACTGAATTTCTTTGAAATGAGAGCTACATCCTCTTCTTCAAGATTTGAGTTGTCAATCTCAGAGAATAATTCCACAAGCTCTTTTGGAAGTGCAGCAGCACTTTTGAGAGCAAGACTGTGTGTTTTGTTCTTTTTCTGAGCTTCAAGGTTTAGCTCAAACACAGTTAAGATCCCTACGATTGTGTCTAGACCTATGGTATTGGTGTCATTTGTTTCCTCAATCACAACCATTTTTATGTTGAACCTCTCAGGTAAGGTCCTCAAAATCTTACTCACAAGTCTTGCATTGGAGATTGATTCTCCTAGACTTGTGCACTCATTTGAAATCTCATGAATCTTAGCAGCATATGAAACAATGTCCTCAGTTTCTTCCATTCGAAGTAACTCAAACCTATCCATTAAAATTCTAAGTCTCGTAGCTTTAACACTTGGTGCACCCTCACATTGTGTTTGCAGGATATCCCAAGCAGCTTTGGCTACATTCTCATTAGTGATAAGCTTGTACATATTCCCAGAAACATGGCTGGAAATAGCACCCATAGCTTTAGAATTATAATTAGCCAAATGAATTTCATCAAGAGTCCATAGATTTTCAGGTTTTCTTTCGAAAATTGACGCACCACTACCAGATGCAGGCTTTTTCTCCACAGTAGGAGGTTGCCATGCAACAAGAATACACATCCAAGCCCTTTCATCAATACTTTTGATATAATTACGCATCTTAGACTTCCAAAGAGAATAGTTCGTACCATCCAAGACAGGAGGCCTGTTTTGGTGATTTTGGCATTCCATAATGACTACACTTTCTGGATCAACACTCAGTAATATATCGAGAGTTGGCTCTGATACCAATTGAAAGTTTCGTGTAGCTAGGTAGCTTCAATCACACAACAGACAACGGATGTGAGTACAGATGTGTCTCACAACTGTCCACACATCCACAGATAATGCAGCGGAATAAAATAAATTAAAAGCAATAACTCAAGAATTATTTACGCTTACTGATCAATGTGATCAGCAAACTAGGCTTACGCCCAAAAACTTTTCACTATAAAAACTTTTGCTGCTTACAAAAACAAATAAGTGAAAAACTAAAAGATTAAAACACTAAACGAGTTCTAATCACCTTCTACGACAAGAACAACTCCCCTTTTCCAAGTAGGACCTATTCTAGTCAGAAGTAAAACAAGAGAACTCTATGAAAACCTAGATGTGAGTTACGGATGTAAGGCACAACCTTCACTCACAACCTAAATACACAATGTCGAATACTATGAAGAATTGAGTAATTTTCTCTCTTAAATTTTGTTGCTTCTCTTGTGCTGAATGCCTTGTATTTATACTGCACCATGGAGAAAATCTTCACGTGATCGACATCTTCCTTTGTGAGATCTCTTTTCCTATATGAAAACATAAAACACACTCACAAAGAAATAGAATATTAGTGGGTTAGTCCTAATATAAAACTATGTACATAAATAAAAGATATTTACTTTATTTATAATTCCTTGTCAAAGTAGGACAATAATAAATCTTCCATGAAAGTCCCAAAATCTTCTTACCATATAGAAGTCTTTTGAAATAAGGAAACATGAATATGTTCCCACAAAACTCACGTTTTCACTCTCTCTCTCTCTCTCTCTCTCTCTCTCTCTCTCTCTCTCTCTCTCTCTCTCTCTCTCTCTCTCTCTCTCTCTCTCTCTCTCTCTCTCAAACACATGCGCACACACATTCTAATTGCATCACGTCTCGGAATAATCGTCTCCAGAAGAACTAGAGCCGTCAAGTTGGGACGGTCCCGTCGGGTCGTCCCGTCCCGCCATACAAATGGGACGGGATGGGACGAAATATTTTAGTCCCGTCCCGTTTTCGTCCCGTCCCGTATCGTCCCGTTCTCGTCGCGGGACAACTTATTTTTATCCCGTTCCGTCCCGTTTTCCCGTATTGATCCGTATAAGTATTATATGTTTATCACCACTACTACTAGTCTACTACTACACACTTAAAATAAAGGTTAGTGCGTAAAATTTGACTTAGGTAAACACTTATGTTTACATTTTCACTTGATGAAATTTGCAGAATCTATGATCTGATGGAGCGGGAGCTTAAAGTTTATGTTTATAGTAAAGGAGAAAAGCCGATTTTTCATCAACCTGGAATGAGAGGAATATATGCTTCTGAAGGATGGTTCATGAAACTAAATAATGTTTAGTCATTGCATAACTGCTGCAACTTCCTTTTGCTTGCAGAAGTATGAAAGTTATCCATCGGGATCATTGGTTGACTTTGCATCTGATGCCTTTGGATCTCCAATATTAGCAGTCAGCAGTTTGGCAGTTCATACCAAGGTTTGCTTCATCTCCAAGCTATGTTGTTATATAATGCCCAAGAATGAATTCCTTTCTTTTTCATTTTCATTTTCTATCTTCTCTTTAGATTGATCTTTAATTTGAATACATGGTCATGTTAGGATTTAATAAAAATGTTTACATTTGGCCGTGGCCTTGGCGCCTAGTCAACGCTTATCTCTCCTAGTCAACGGGTTCCGCATGGGTCCCGCGGGATTCCGCGTCCCGCAAATGGGACGGGATGGGACGGAGTATTTTAGTCCCGTCCCGTTTTATCCCGTCCCGTCTCATCCCGTTTCCGTCGTGGGACAACATAATTTCGTCCCGTCCCGTATTCCCGGCTCTAAGAAGAACGTAATTCTCTTTTGACGATCACTTCCTAACGTTGTGGATTCTGCCAACAATTTGCATTGGTATGAGGGATTAATATCGTTGAATTTTCCGATTTCTCACTGGTAGCATTTCCGTAGTGTGTTTAATTTTGTGAAATTTTCAAAACCATCAGCAACCTCAACATTAATTCGTTTGATCAAACTTGCTCGTCTTCCGGACAGAGAAAATCTCACTAAACAAGGCAATTCATCATCGTTGCTGATCGATTTGAAGACGAAGGTGATGCTCGAAGACTACTTGAATCCGGTACATCTCTCAACAGTTCGCGCTAAACTTAGCGGAATGAGAAAACGGAAAATCGCCGATCACGGAGAGTTGAAGAGATGGGAACGTGATGAGTTCAAATGGCCGATTGATGAGTTGAAGATGTTCAAGGAAGATTCCGGCAGTAAACGGAGAAATGAAGAAGCTGTGAATCTAGGTGACGACACGGATTTGATCGGAGAGGATGGCTATGGCGGTGACGGAGAAGTTTGTTGTAGTCCGTTTGGGAAATTTGAGGTGATGGCGTTGAAGAAGTTCAACGGAGGTTGTTGAAACTTTGAGTGTTGTACAGTACATATGAAATTGGGGAGAAAAATATGACATTGGTGTACAAAATACACTTGAAAAATGTATACTGTGAAGAGAAAAAAAAAAAAAAGTATATTGTGTGAGAAACAATAAATGTGTAAACGGAAGGAATACTTAATAAGTGTGTCTAATAAAGTGATGAGTTTTTTTAATTGGGAATTTGCCCCATAAGTTTCTTTTGGAACAAATCACTTCTCATAAAGTTCCTCATTATATTAAAATGTCTCATATGTTCTCATGTTGTATTATGTATAATACAACATTTAGTTATGCAGTAGTTTAAAATCATAATACTGCATCCGCACCACCGCCTCCGCCACAGCCCAGCTCCACCGCCGCCGTCTGCTATCGCCGCATGCCGGATTCCGGTCAATTTTCGCCAGAATCCGATCAATTTTCACCGGAATCCGGCAATTTTGGTCGGAATCCGGACGCCGATCGCCGGAATCCGGTCGCCGGAGATCGGAATCTGGTCGCCGGTCCATGGGCTTCGGACTCCGATCACCGGCGGCTGCCGGAATGCAGTATTATGGCCTTAATTGATGTTGTATTTTCAAAACATAATACAACATCATAATACAACATGGAAAAGAAATTTATTGGACATTATAAAACTTTTTTAAAATTTATCGGACATAATCCCTTTTTTATTTTATCTTTTTTTTATTGTACCAAAAAATAATAAACATAACTCATCACTTTATTAGACACCCTTATTGAATACTCCTGTCATTCCAGAAAATCTTACACAATTATCGTTTCACACTAAAATAAAGGAATCTATAGTATATACTCTCTCCGTCCATTTACATACTTCATACTTTCTATTTTATGCGTCCACTTACTTACTTTACACTTTATTTCTTTCCTAAAATGGAAATTTTATATTATTAAAATATTAACCATACCCCACTATAATTTACTATTCCCTCCACTCATTCTCTCTCCTACATTATTTTAATACTCACAACACCATTATAATTTATTATTCTCTCCACTCATTCTCTCTCCTATTTTATTTTCACACTCACAACACTTTCAATATAATACTCCCTCCTTAATAAACGTGTAAACAGTAACTGTGAACTATGTAAATGGGCGGAGGGAGTATAGTATAAATGAGGGATGGATTTGCTACAGTGGTATGAACAGTTTCAAGCGGCGAAATTCTCATTTTGCCCTTATACATTTGTCCCTTTCCCATTTTGTCCTTAAAAAAATTTTTTTTTTTTAATTAAAAAAAAAATTAATTATTTTTTTCTTTTTTTTTAAAAATAATCACGTGGCCTTGGATACGGCATGTACTAGTAATATTATAAAAGTGGACGTTATGAGTAGGCAAGAGAGAAAAAGTGAAGTAAAAAATAGTAAGTGAATATTTGTTATTGATATAACAAGTGAGTATCATTAGTAAATAAGTATTATTAAATTTCCTTTTTAGTAATTATTAAGTATGACTTATTAATGAGACGACATAAATAACAAAATTAAGGTTTTTCAGGAGAGTAATGTAAGAGGGAGTATGTTTCTTTCTTTCTTTTTATTTATTATGTTTTTAAGCAAAGATGTGAGACTGGTCATATTTGACAAAGGAAATTTAATGTAATACTTATTTACTAAAAAGTCGTTATTTATTTGAGTAAATGGGATTTTGATTTGTCAAATTTTTTTGAAGGAGTAAAATTATTTATTTTAGGATAAAAAGTCATTTATTATTATAGGACGAGGAAACTCTAGTGAATTTATATCAAAATTATGTTATTTTTCGTCTCAGTTTTACCTATTTGGTGAATATCATAATTATGATTTATGACCATTGTCAATCACAACCTTAGAGACGAAATGTAGCAAAATACACGGCTTCTTTCAGCCCCAAAATTTTCTTCTTTAACCCATACAATTTGAATTTCTTAATAATACAAGATTATTATTTTCGTAATTTATAACTACTACATCTGATCATCAATCAACCTTCTTCACCGAAGATCCATAGAGTGAAGGATCTGTCTGATAGAAAACAATTTCCCCTTCATCGCTAACATAATGATCCTCATGGATGCTTCTAGCGAGAATATCAAGCAAGTGAAACGGTAACAGCCCCGATTTCTTTGGCTCCCTATAATACTTGCCAAGAACCGGCTTAGCCGCCTTAGTCGCTTCAATCAAGTGATAATGAGGGATTTGAGGGAAGAGATGGTGAACAACATGGGTGCCAATGTCATGCTGAATGCTATTGAAAAGTCCATAATCGCGATCAACCGTTGTCAGTCCTCCCCTTAGATAACTCCACTCCTTGCCACGATACCACGGGAGTTTATGCTCATAGCCATGGTGATGCAAGTATGTAACCATATCCAACCACATGACAAAAATCAGATAGGGGACACCATAGAGCTTAAACAAGAGAAGAGGGCCAATGGCTTGGGACAAGACCAAAAGAAGGGCAATCATCATAGACCAACATAATGTAGATGTCACAATGTATTTTCTTTCACTGGGGTGAAACAAATTGCTGTTTGGATTGAAATGGGAACCCTCCTTCCCTGGACTCCTGTAAAACAAGTACAATGGATATGCTAACATGGGGTAAGGAAGTTTGAATCTCAGAAACTTTGTAGACACATCCAAACTTTTGTACATGTTCTCCGTAAGCGGGACCCAAGATTCATCGTTTTCGACATGGCCATGGTTCTGGTGATGAGTTCTGTGACTAATTCGCCAGCCATGAAATGGAACAAGAATTGCAGAATGCAAAATATGACCCACTATGCTATTCAAAGTTGAGCTATCAGAAAAGCTTCCATGGCCACAATCATGACCGATAACAAATATGGCCCAAAACATGGTACCCTGTGCAGCCCAGTAAAAAGCCAGAACGACCCAATTGTTTTGAAACCAAACCCCCAACGCCAACAATGCAGAAATGACAACAAGATCCCTATACACATACCTCATTGACCGCCATGGATCCTTAACCCAACAATGGCTTGGAATAGCATTTCTAACATCAGCCACCTTGAACGGCGGCGGAGCACTTGGGTCAAAATCAACATCATCATCACCTACAGCCTGAGCTTTCACATTTCCCCCATTAGAGGTAAGAACCGCCATTGGAGAAGAACAGAGGTTCTTGTTATCCTCTTCACCTTGATTAGCTTCAACAGGTGCTCCCATCACTTACGTTGGCTTTGTGTATCTACTATACGCACGATCACTCAAGGAACGCTGCAGTTGATACAAAGAGAAGGCTAACTTACTTATATATACAAGTTATTTGGAATCCAAGAGTTTGTAGGATTAAAGATTCATTGAATATTATTCAAAAAGAAAAAGGGAAAGGGAGTTGTTTGTACTTTGTAATCAGTAATTTCGAATAGTCACTCATAAGAAGCAGGAACATCATTCATAGAGATTAGAGATTAGGGATGACAAAAAATTTGAATCCCTCCCTAACTTGAAAAGTCCCGCTCCTAATAATAGGCTGGGTTTGGAATGCAAATTTGAAAACTCGTCGGGTTTTTGGAGGGTTCGGTTTTATCCCGCCCCGGACTCGCCCCGGACCCGCCCCGAATATATAGAAAATTACTTAAATGCCCTTATAGGTCTTATAGGAAATTACTTAAATATGTCCCGAATATATAGAAAATTACTAGAGGGGTCCTTGAATTATGAATGTTTTTATAGAAATTATTTAAATAATTATCGGGGCGGGTTAAACGGGACGGGCTCGGGTAACGGGTTAAACGGGGCGGGCTCGGGTAACGGGTTAAACGGGGCGGGTTCGGGTTATTGTAAATCACTATAGGGACGGGTTTGAAAAATGAAAAACCCGTCCCGAACCCGCCCCGTTGCCATCCCTACTGGAGATGGCCAAACGGGCGGCCCGACCCATCGTGTTTGCCCCAAAACCGTTTCTCAAACGGGCCTAAAGCCGTCAGTGCGTCGGCAAATACTAAATACAGAGAAGGTAATTTCCAGGGAAGCAAGTAAATGACCAAAATAGCCCTTTATATACCTATTTTTTTTTATTCCTCATTCAATTTTCCCTCTTCTCTCTCTAATCGCTCAAAGCTTCTTCACTGTCTCCCTCACCCATCCCTTCGGCCAGAGCAACCATTCCAACGCCGTTCTCAAACCGCCGCTCCACCGCTACCTCATCCCTCTTTCCAGTCGCCGCTACCGCCACTGCCATCGCCGATTGACGACGACGATTCAAAACCCCCAAACGCCATTTTCAAAACCCTGATTTTTCCCATTCCCCTTTCCCCCAATTCTTCACCGCCTCAAAACAAACCCCTAAATATTCGTTTTCTTCCTCCGTGCGCCGTACTCGGCGTTCTTCTGTCGCTGCTTCTCCCAGACTCAAAGCATTTCAGCTCGATGGCTAGACTAAAAATTCCGAAGGTCCCTGGAGGCCAGGCGCCGCCACTTCTTTGCCCGCCATCGCCGTCGGAGCTTCTTCTAGCACCGTGCCCGTAAAGAAGGTAATTTAAAAGGCGAATAAGGATGCTCAAGAACAGTTGGCTGATTTTGATAAAGAAAAGGCTGCTCCTTTGATTTCTTTAGCTAATTACATTGCTTATAGGCAGAATTGATTGTTGATCTTGTTGTTTTTTATTGTTGTTGTACTAACAATAAAATGGTTCAATTGTTCTATGGGAATGTGTTGTTTTCATTTGTAAAGTTTATATTGGAATCAATTCTGCCTCGTGTTGATCTTGTTTATTGTTCGTTGATCAGAAAGCATCTCGTATGAACTCACACGAGATGTGTCTCGTGTGAGTTCATACGAGCTTCCCAGTGTCCACTCTTTTTCTTTACATTGTTCATATTTTCCAGATGCTAAATAGCTAATTTATTGTCTCTTATTTGTTTTTTGTAGGCACGTGAGCGTATGACCGCGTCCAATAGAAAGAGGAAGGCTGAACAGCATCCGGAGAGAAAAGAAAAGCGGAGCAAGTCTAAGAATGACAAGAAAGCCACAGATGAGGAGGATCAGGAGGAGAGGGAGGAGGAGGCGGTAGCATTTGATGACGTTCAGGAGGAGGAGGAGGGGGATAGTGAGGAGGAGGAGGGGGGAGGAGGAGGAGGAGGGGGATAGTGAGGAGGAGGAGGAGGGGGATAGTGAGGATGGGGAGGAGGAGGAGAAGCAGGAGGAGGAGGAGGAGGAGGAGGAGGAGGAGATAGATGTTAGATCATTGAGGCATGGGAGGAGGCGGGGTCAGATTGTGGCTAGAGGGCAGAGACGGAGGAGGAGACAGGATGCGGGTGAGGATGAGGCACCATCATGGCAGATTCAGAGTGACCCAGGTGGCGGCCCAGAGGTTGTTTCACTTTTATACGGGTTTGGTGATCACAGAGCCCGGGAGATTTGGAGGGACACCACTAGTGAGTCAGTGGTGACTTTCCATACGAGACTGCTGCATCTGCACAAGTAAGATAATCATTAATGTGAAACTATTAAAATCTTGAAGTTATTTGGCACACACTCTAAATATTCCATAATTATCATCCCATGTTTTTCTCGATCTCGAGTATTGATTATATTTTTTGTTTGAAATAAATAGGTTCAAGCGTGATGAATTGGAGGCTACTGATAGAGCCTGGCTGACCCTTGTTGATGCATCGGGCATCCAGCAGCTGCACGATGCCACCATTCAGAGGCCTAACCATGCGCTGTTAACGGCATTTTTGGAACGGTGGTCTCCTGAGACTAACTCGTTCCACATGCCGTGGGGGGAGATGACGATTACGTTACATGACGTCTTTCATATCCTGGGTATGTTGTTATATATTATCAATTTCAAGACTATATGAACTATCTACATTCATCTCTTGTACTAAAATGTGTTATTTCATCTTCAATTTACAGGTATCAGCTGTGTAGGTGCACCTGTTCGGTATCCGGATCCAGTGCCTGACCTATCCGACATCAGCGTACACCTCAATTTGATTTGCACTGGGTACTTGTTAAAGGATGTCCGGCGTCTCTTTTCTTACCGTATAGGGCGCATGACAGATGCCCAGCGTGCTTCTGCGTATATCCTGCACCTCTTGGGTTCCACGATGTTCGTGGACAAGAGTCAGGATAAGGTGCCCGCAGCCTACCTTCCCCTGTGCATGGATCTTGAGAGACTCCCCACTCTCTCCTGGGGATCAGCTACGTTGGCATACTTATACCGAGAGTTGGGAAAGGCGTCCAGATCCGGATGCAAGCGGATGGAGTGGTTGTGCGACTGCTAGAGGTACATCTTACTCTATTCACTTTCTTTTTACTCACTGTCGACTCCCCCAGTAATTACATGTTGCATTTGATTAGTATTTAATACTTTTTACATACATCTCAGGTGGATATACGAGTACTTTTCGGATTTCCGGCGAGTTTCGACCCGCACCGGCGAGGGCAGCCGAGAGCCCGTAGATGGTCACGTCGATCTGGTGGGAGGGTATTAGAGCATCTAGTGCAGTATCGCCGCACTCTTGACACGATGCATGTTGACAGGGTGAATTATTCATATTAAAACTGTTTCAAATTGTTACACTCCCTCCGTTATTATGTAGACTTTGGCTAACAAAGTCTACTCACAGGTTATTTGGACTCCTTATGGTACCGGAGCAGACGCGATTCTGCCGGTTTCATACTTCAGGGGGGTTATACGCTTTTGTGACATCACTGAGGCGTACATGCCTGATCGTGTTACTAGGCAGTTCGGGTACCAGCAGAGGATCCTGCATGCCCCCGTGGTTCCCACGAGATGCATTTTGTCAAAGGGTCAGAAGGGGTACCAGAAGGAGTATGGTGACCAAGATCATGTTTGGGACTCGTGGGTGGAGTACGACATGGAGGAGTTCAGGCCCGTTCCCCGTTGGGGGCCACTAGTGACTACATCTTCACCCGTGACTGCAGATTATATGGAGTGGTTTCTGGCTACGAGTCATATTCGGATATCTAATCCGATACACGATCCCCCCCGTTGACATTCCACCTCCCCCACCTCCCCCAGTTGATGTTCCACCGCAGCCTGGGGTTGCAGAGGTTGCAGAGGCACGAGGTATCATACTTCCATTTCTGACGGATGCCAGGCTCCCCGAGGACGTCATAGCTGGTCTTAGACAGGCGCACGAGATTTTAGGAGGTCGCATTAGGAGGTCGCATTAGGAGGTCGCATTTATGTATTACTGATTATGGAGTTTTGGTATACTTGTATTACTGATTATGGAGTTATGGATTTATTTTCAGTAGGAAATGGATATGTATTAGTTTCTGTCATGGAGTATAGCTCTATGTCTCTCTCTTGCTCTCTGTCTCTCTCTCCCTATCCCACTGTTTATTTGGTGGTGTTGTTGTTGCTGTTGTGTCTGAAGATGTTGATGCTTGTTGCTTTTTGTTGATTCTGTTGTAAAAACTGCAGCTGATGTGTCTCGTATGGATCCACACGAGATGTGTCTCGTGTGGATCCATACGAGACAAATCTCGTATGGATCCACACGAGACACATCTCGTGTGTATCCATACGACATGTGTCTCGTATGGATCCACACGAGACACATCTCGTATGGATCCATATGAGACACATTCCTTAAAACCCTAAATAATGACACAAATTTGTAACTCAATTTCCATTTGGATTTTGAGGAAAGTCATACTAATGAAAAACACTTTAAATGTCATTTAGAATGTAGAAAAAAATAAAAAAATAAACTAGGTAACCATATACCATTTTCACAACATCGGGACATATTTCTTAAAACCCTAAATAATGGCACAAAATTGTAACTCAATTTCCATTTGGATTTTGAGGAAAGTCATACTAATGAAAAACACTTTAAATGTCATTTAGAATGTAGAAAAAAATTTAAAAAAAAAATAAACGAGGTAGCCGTATACCATTTTCACAACATCGGGACATATTCCTTAAAACCCTAAATAATGACACAAATTTGTAACTCAATTTCCATTTGAATTTTGAGGAAAGTCATACCAATGAAAAACACTTTAAATGTCATTTAGAATGTAGAAAAAATTAAAAAAAAAAATAAACTAGGCAGCCGTATGCCATTTTCACAACATCGGGACATATTCCTTAAAACCCTAAATAATGACACAAATTTGTAACTCAATTTCCATTTGGATTTTGAGGAAAGTCATACCAATGAAAAACAATTTAAATGTCATTTAGAATGTAGAAAAAAATTAAAAAAAAAATAAACGAGGTAGCCGTATACCATTTTCACAACATCGGGACATATTCCTTAAAACCCTAAATCATGGCACAAATTTGTAACTCAATTTCCATTTGAATTTTGAGGAAAGTCATACCAATGAAAAACACTTTAAATATCATTTAGAATGTAGAAAAAAATTAAAAAAAAAAAAACGAGATATCCGTATACCATTTTCACAACATCGGGACATATTCCTTAAAACCCTAAATAATGACACAAATTTGTAACTCAATTTCCATTTGGATTTTGAGGAAAGTCATACCAATGAAAAACACTTTAAATGTCATTTAGAATGTAAAAAAAAAATTAAAAATAAATAAATGAGGTAGCCGTATACCATTTTCACAACATCGGGACACATTCCTTAAAACCCTAAATAATGGCACAAATTTGTAACTCAATTTCCATTTGGATTTTGAGGAAAGTCATACTAATGAAAAACACTTTAAATGTCATTTAGAATGTAAAAAAAAATTAAAAAAAAATAAACTAGGTAGCCGTATACCATTTTCACAACATCGGGACATATTTCTTAAAACCCTAAATAATGGCACAAATTTGTAACTTAATTTCCATTTGGATTTTGAGGAAAGTCATAATAATGAAAAACACTTTAAATGTCATTTAGAATGTAGAAAAAAATTAAAAAAAAATAAACGAGGTAGCCGTATACCATTTTCACAACATCGGGACATATTCCTTAAAACCCTAAATAATGGCACAAATTTGTAACTCAATTTTCGTTTGGATTTTGAGGAAAGTCATACTAATGAAAAACACTTTAAATGTCATTTAGAATGTAGAAAAAAATTAAAAAAAAAATAAACTAGGTAGCCATATACCATTTTCACAAGAACATTAGGAAGAGTAGTAGCAAGAAGAGAGAGTGTACTTTTAAACTACATGCCAAAGAAAGGATGGATGATGGGTTATGGGGTTATGTTGTAAGGAATGCTATACATAATCATGGTTTTCCTTTGTATTCGGAAGGTTTTCCTCTCGGGAAATTGACACATGGCGAATATGACGCTGTGTGTAGCGCAAGTGAATGTTCATTGCGTCCAAATGACATAGTAGCAATGTTAAAGATGTACGATGAGAAGAACGTGAGCACTCCGATGCACGTCCGCAATGCCATCACAAAATATAGAGAAGAAGAACGACAAGGGAGGACCCCGCTACAACAATTCCTTAAATTACTCGACGATCATGAATATATATGCTACACGAGGGAAGACGCTGAGAGTGGCATGATCAACGACATATTCTTTTCTCACCCATTAGCAATGAAGATGCTAAACTGTTTTCCATATGTTGTACAAGGTGACTGCACTTACAACACCAACTGCTATGGACTGTACTTCTTGCAGTTTGTAGGATTTACTTCCAGCGGGCATAATTTCACAATAGCGTATAGATCTTCATTCATTTTTGGCTCACACTTTACGTTCTTGATGTATTTGATTTGCATGTTGATTGTATGAATGCTTCTCACTCTTTTCTTTGCCCTATTTCAGGTCTAGATCTGCATTCATTGCATCAACCCAAGCGAGTTCAGAGTCCACGCACAAACGCAAACCAGCTTCAGAACCCACACCATCTACCCCTGCTTGTACTCCTACGTCTCATCCACCACTAGCTGCTTCCGGTCGTGGGAGAGGACGGGGTCGAGGGCGAGGTCGAGGACGAGGACGGGATCAGGGTCAGGGTCGTGGAGAGGGAAATGGATAGCCCAATCACACTAGTATATACAGCTCTCCATATATGTCGTCTTTTTCGCCTTTCATTATCCCATGTATTGGAGGCATCACAGATGTGGCATATGATGGACATTGTGGCTATAGAGCCGTAGCAGCACATATATACGGAAATGAGGAGATGTGGGCTCGAGTGCGCATAGAATGTTACAATGAGGTGCATGCTCGCCAAGACCTTTATCAAAGAGTTCTAACTTGGATAAATGTAAAGGAACTCTTACGTAGGATTGCTATTTATGTCCGACCGACGCCGGATAATACTTATTGGATGGACCTCCCAGATCTTGGGCACATCATTGCCACGAGGTATAATGTGGCGTTCATTTCGTACTCGGCTAGCGGTGGAAACTTATGCCTTCCAGTGACTGTACCAGCAGGAGTAGGACCACCGATAAACACAGTTGTGGTGGGACAAGTGACAAACCATTTTATATTGGTATAATACTTTAATTCGTTAAATTTAACAATATTATTTAAATTCATTATACTTAACTGTCTCATTTATATTAGTTATATTTAATTGTCTTACTTAAATTCGTTGTATTTAACTGTTATTACTTTTGTAGCTGCACATGTCAGGCAATGATTACCCAATACCACCACCACCGAGGACTTGGAGGGAACACTGTGATCCAAGCGCAAGTCAACTGATCCTCCAATACTGAGATAGGATAGCAGCATTCAATGAACTCTATGATCATGATAACGATGCAAGAAGAGAAAGATTACGTAGGGGATAGTATATGTGTATTGGTTTTTTAATTATCAAGTTTGTATGAATGTTTGGATGTTTTGATGTTTGAATTATATGCATAAGCCTTGTTAACACTTTTATTTCGTATACAATTTGGCGATAGTATATGTGTAATGGTCTATTGGTCCCTCCCACTGTTTTGTGGAGATGTGCTATCATATTAAGAATCAAATTTCAGTTCTAGTTCTGTTTCTTGTTGCTTTTGCTTTGTTGTTGTGAAAATGCAGGTTCAGACACTATTTTATGTAAGTATACACGAGATATCATCTATAATCTCATGTATATGTACACGAGACATCTCGTGTGCGTACACGAGTCATCACGTGTACATATACACGAGATGTAATCTATAATCTCGTGTATATGTACACGAGACATCTCGTGTGCGTACACATGTCATCACGTGTACATATACACGAGATTATAGATTACACCTCGTGTATACTTACACGAGATGGGCAAGGGCAGCGTTGGAATATTTCGTTCCCTGTATATAACGTTCTCTGTATATAGCTATATCCCAGTGCGTCTCACAACACGGGCCTAAACCCAGCCCGGCCTATCCCAAATTCCCCGTCCAAGCCCGCCCGTTTGGCCCAAATATGAAGATCCACGGGCCTAAACGGGTTTTCCTTTTTTATTTTTATTTTTTTTAATTCAGAAAATATCAGAAAAATTATGGAAAAAATAAAAAGTAATTTATTATTTAATAAGCTATTTTTTAAAATATAAAACACTTATAAATAAGAAAATTAGTTGTTTTATAGATATGACAAAATAATAGTTTATACGATATCAACAAATAAAAATTATTCAAACTAAATTATTTTCTAAAAAGTATAAATTATATCTTTAAGAAAACAATTTAGTTTAAATAATTTTTATTTGTTGATAAATAGCATATATTTCTTTTTTAAAAAATAAATTAAATGAGGTAATAATTTAGTCAATTTAATAATAGAAACTCTATAAATATTTATTTCATAATTTTTTTGGAGGGAATTTTTATTGTTTTCAAATTATACAATTTAAAATTACATAGTATTAAAATAAAAAGTCTTCAAATCTTCAAATGACATGGTTTGAAAATTTAACAAATTCTTCAAATTTAACAAAGTTTTGAAAATAAATGAGTTTTCAAATTTTCAAACTAATTATGGTATTCAAATCTTCAAATTTTTTAAAAAGCTTTAGGTTTTCAAAATTTTTATTGCTTCAAATTCTTTGAATTTGTTGAATTTTTCTTCTTTTTCTAGTACCATTCTCGCAAAAACTCCTCGTTAAGATTATTTTTTTCGAGGCTTTCATAATCATCGTTTTCAAGATCCCGGAATGTGCCTTGTTTTCTCAAATCCGCATCATCCCATTTTGTAAGACAAATCAATCTCTCGATAAAAGCGGGTTTGAGTTAGTTTCGCTTTGACGTCATGACTCTTCTTGTAGCACTAAAAGCAGCCTTTGATGCTATCGTGTACACCGGAGAGGTAAGTAGATCACGTGCTATCATCGAAAAAATAGGATAAATATTAGCATGCGATTTCCATCATTATAGGACATTCAATTTTTCAAAACTTTCACTATCTAAGGGGTAATATGTGCTTTCAAGATATTGGTGTAATTAATATACACCACTTTGAGAACCAATACTAGATGAGGATGAAGCTTTTACTTTTGTCATGAAACCCCATCCTTTTTTTAATATTTTTGTTGCTCCACTCTCTTTTCTTTCGAATGTTGTGTTTGGTTAATTTACTGTTCTACAATAGTGGTCGAACAAACGATATAGAATTGTGTGAATTTCCTCCGTTTGCTCTTGTACAAAGTGTTTACGGCATCTGCATTAAGCTCAGGCCTCGTGTTCTCATAAAATTCATCAAACAAGCCACCTAAGGAGAACTTAATCATAGGATCCATTATGATCGCTAATTGGGAAACTAGGGGAAAATGTTCATAATATTTTGTGAATTTACTTTCCATTTTCATAACGACACCTCCAAACAAGGCATGTGATCTAAATTGCCTAATAACTTCACTTAGGACATTTATTTCACGGCACAAAATATGGGAGGTGGGATAATAACTTTCCTAAAAAATATTGGTTGCCCTCCACCAAGGTTTAAGTAAATCTAAAAGCTCGGTAGCTATAAACCAATCATACTAACTAATTTTGTAGTCCATTTGATGACTAGAAAAGTATTCCGTGAGGACCACCCTATATTCGACAGCTCTCTTCAACATTTTATATGTTGAGTTCCACTTAATATCCTCGGCCACTTGAGGTTTCTTGTATTTCATGTTATAAGGGGCGCATAAATCGATATAAATTTTCAACCTTGGGCCGGAATTTTTTATTACATGTGAGGCTGTGTTGATGCTATTGGTGACAGACTTTAGTAAGTGGATCAAATCTTGGACACATAGATTAACAATGTGCCATGCACACCTAACATGAAACAAAGCGCCATCTAGGGGAGGATTAAGAGCTTGGATCAACATTGTGGCGGTGAGGGTATTGTAAGTCGTATTATCAAAGCGCTAGTTTAAGTTGACGAGTTTGAAATAGCTTCTTTATATGCCTAGTAATAGTTTGGCGGCTCATTGGTTGGTATGACGGGTTGAGGCATCTAGAATAGCGGGTGAGCCTATCATCATCCGAAAGTGAAAGAGACAATCGACAACTCACTAGTAACATCGTTATCAAATCGACGTCCACTTTTGGGTAAGTGACACGTTGTATATTGAGTTGTGTTTGCACGGTACCATCTATCCCTTTAGCGGCTTCCCGACAGACCCGTCTCAATAATTATAGGGGCCCTGTGCTAAATATGAAAATTGAGGCCCTTAATATTTTAAAATTTTATACAATGGAATGATTGCAATAATGTTGAAATAATAAACAAACAATTCATTCAAATTAAAAAATATTAAAAGAAAAACAAACTTTTTAATTAAGATTGAAAAAATAGAATGAAAGTTAACTTAAAAAGAATGGAAGAAAGGTCCAAAAAATAAAATGAGAAAAAAGCCCAAGAATAATAAAAGTGAAAAGAGAATCGTAAGCAAGTAGAAGAAAAGTCCAAAAAGAATGAAAAAAAAAAGAATAGGAAAAAATGGTATAGAAATGTTCTCCCTGGGGTTTGAACTCGAGCAAGAGAGTATGAAATCAACACCTTATCCGCCGGACCACTTTAGTTTCCCTGAAACATTTTGGAGTCTAAGTATATATGTATAAAAAAAGTTAAAATTTGGGGCCCTTAATTTTTTTGGACCCTGTGCTATTGGGCCTCTTGCACCTGGTCAAAATCGGGCCTGCTTTCCGATCATGATTATCCATGTGCCTCTTTACATGGGAGGTACCATTAACACCCGCCGAGTTTAAAAATTTTGAGCACCTCTTGCATTTGGCTTTGTTTCACCGCCAACAATTACCAAATCATATAAATTGAGATATTTGGACACTCTAGGGTGTGCCTTTGTCTTACCCTTACCCTAACCCCTTACCCAACTAGGTGTACTACACGAGGCAACATCGGTAGTAGGTGTATTTGGAATTGTGCGGGTTTCGTGGGTGATTTGTACATCATCATCGTCATCCTCATCCCCCTCCCCATCCTCATCTATGTCTTCTATGTGATGATAGGTTCTAGATGTATATTTTGTGTTGGGCTCATTCATCCAATCTAGGGTCGAATCCGGAGTATAGCCGGGAAATGGAGGGGTCACTACAAGAAAAATGGCTTTTCCCGGCACTTTTAATCCGGCACTTAATTTTGTGCCACCAATTTTCGGCACTTTTTTAATAAGTGCCACAAATTTTCGGCACTTTTCAAAAACTGCCACAAATATCCGGCACTTTTTTAGAAGTGCCGCTAATTTCCGGCACTTTTACAAAAGTGCCGCTAATTTTCCGGCACTTTTTTAAAAGTGCCGCTAATTTTCCGGCACTTTTACAAAAGTGCCGCTAATTTTCCGGCACTTTTTTAAAAGTGCCGCTAATTTTCCGGCACTTTTACAAAAGTGCCGCTAATTTTCCGGCACTTTCTTAAAAAAGTGCCGCTAAATTCCCGGCACTTTTGAAAAAGTGCCGCAAAATTTTCGGCACTTTTGAAAAATTGCCGCAAGTTTTTCGGCACTTTCTTAAAAGTGCTCGAATTTTCCCCAAGACTTTTTAAAAGTGCCACGAAGTTCCGAAACTTTGTTTTTTTAATATCTGATTTTCACAATGAAAAATTGATTACAATGACTATTTCATTTATAAGGTAAATATATTACTAACTCTGAAATAAATATAAAAAAAGTGTTTAAATTAATCTTGATCATAAGAAAATTTGATTTTAGGACGTTTATTTTGGAGCGTAGGCAATATATATAGTAAAGTTGCTTAGAATAAAACCACAAATTTATATTTTGGTATAAATTTGAATTCATTAAAAAAATATTGGGAATAGACAAAATATAATATTTAATATAAAATAAACACACAAGGTTGACTAGGATTTATAAATGTGTTCAAATAAACTTTTTATTAAGTTTATACTATCTCCGTTCAAAATAACTGTCGCTTTTTTGGGTTCTCACAAATTTTAAGAAAAATAATTGGGGCATTTCTGAAAGTGCCGGAAATTGTGGCACTTTTAAAAGTGCAGGAAATTGTGGCACTTTTTAAAGTGCCGGAAAATTGTGGCACTTTTAAGTGCCGGAAAGTATTGCCGACGCGACTTATTATGGCACTTATAAAAGTGCCGGAAAATGTGCCGAAAATAGCTTTTATGGCACTTTTTTCTGATTTGTGGCACTTAAAAAAGTGCCACAAAAACCTGTTTTTGTTGTAGTGGGTGTTGATTGGGTTCGAGGATTGATTAATTAGATCAAACATAATTTGATCGTTATGGTGCAAAAGGGAATTATCAATTGGTCCTAAATTTTGATGGTGTACATTTTGTGGGGTTTAATTTTGTGGTGGGGGATGTGATATGCAAATATATCATTAACTAGATCTTACATGATAACTAGCAATTAAAATTAAAAATGCAACACTTAAAAAAAATATTTTTTGAATTTTCGAAAATTTATAAAGATTAAATACTTTTGGCAATAATTTACTAACAATAAAAGTAAACAATCATAATTTTTTTTTGTAATTTTTGAAATAAAAGTAATTTTTTTGAAATTTATGAATATTAAAAAAAAATTAACTACTAAACACAATATTTAACTAGCGAGTAAACAATTAAATATTTAAAACAATAAACTTACCTTCAAATCTTACGATATAATCACAAACATTTGTATAGGAAATAATTTGATGTTTTGGATTTGATAGAATTCTATGATGTATTGAATTTTTTTGTGAGAACAATAGTAAGACTTTCTCTTCTATTTATAGTAATTATAAATTTATTTTGTATCAAATTTACCCCTAAATATGGCTGTTGAGAGGGGTAATTAAGTCCAAAAAATTAAAATCTGATAAAGGAGTCGTTATATATAAATTGGATGAAAATACCCCTTCAAACGAATTTATTAACGGATATATTTGAGTACATTTTAGACATTTAAAAAAAAAATAGGTTCAACGGGCCAAACGGGCCACGGACCCAACGGATCTTCTGATCCGCGGGCCAAAGCCCGGCCCGTCCCTTATACGAAACTGGCTACACGGACCACGGTTTGCACGGGCCTCCCACGGGCTTCGGCCCAAAATGGCCAACTCCACTTTCCCCTAATTGACCCTACCCTCTTCTTCCCCCTCTCCCATGGCGACACCTATTCCCCTCCTACCATTTTTGCCGCCACCTCCACGGCGAACATGTTCCCCTTCCTCCCAATCCTCTAATTCCATAATCCCCGCCCTCTTTTGTAATTTTTCCTTTAAATAACTTTATCCCTAAATGATTTGATGATGCCAACAACGTTCGGATCAGCCCAAATCCAGTAGCAGGTTGTATCCTAGCGATTGAATAGCCTGAAAATGATGAACAAACACGTAAACTTAGCCGGGGCTTCACCGGCAAAGGCCCTCCGGCGTGAGAGTAAGCATTTGCTTGTGATAGAGAGAAATCAATAGACAAGAGTTTAGAGTAAAAAAGATAACATACCAAAATATGTGAATTATGGCTTGTATATATAGGCATGTCATTGTATAATCCATGTAGATAAGATTTTACTCCAATGAGGAATATAATTGTTCTGTCCTTGTTGAAGGAGAATTCTTGTGAGATATGGTTATAATCCTAAGAGGAATATAATTGTTCACAGTCCATATTTGAGTAGGATTGCATAAACTGCAACCTGCATGTGCGCCGGTGAGGGGTTACCTCGGCTTGTAGGGCCTGGTCGGCTTAGATCATAACCGAGGAAGAGAGAAGTAATAATGGGGAAGCCCATTTTTGCTTTTTTGATATCCGAGGAGGGGCTTCTCGTCTTCAAGGGGATCCTTACTCAGCCTTGGAGGGATTCCTTCCTCGGCCTAGATAAAGGCCTTGCTCGGCATTGGGCCTCAGATTGTGCCTTGGTCATTTATACGCCTGCTATGCCAAGGTCAACACAGGGGAATGACGAGGAGGACGAACGAGCAAAGGTAGGGTAAGCCTACTCTCTTTGTCGTAATTAAGACTTGTATGGATTATGTCTTGGGCCCAATCCATTGGGCTTTGCCCGATCACGGATCCACGTTCGTACCTCGATTTATACCGTTCAGTGGCCCCTGACTTCTTAGCTCGGCTATGCCGAGGAGGAAGTAGTGCACTACCTCGGCTTAAATGAATACAAACGGGCTCATACGTGTCACGAGACGCTTCAGTACCTGACGGTTAATAGTACAATGATGGGGCGCGCCGCACGATGACTGACATTCCCCTTGGAAACCCACCATTACATTTAATGTGATAGGAAAGGACGACACCTCTACCTGGATTTGACCCATACTCGTTTCTTGCTTGGGTATATAAACAAAACCCCTTTATAATTTTATCCTTTTATCACTGTTGGAGATTTGGAGTGAAATAGCAAGGTTCAAAATCGCAAGGCTGTTCTTGATTTCTTGTTTGCTTTCGTTTGATCGAGCTTGATTTCATCCGTTCATCCTTCACCAAACTTCGATTAAAGGTATAATCTCTTCTCTATCAACTGATTTTTGCATTTGTTTTCGATTTCTGGGTTTCGTGTTACTATTCTTGGTGGGTTTGGGAGAAAACCACCATTGTTGCTTCTGGTTTCAAGGTTTTCTTGAATTTCTTGAGTTTTTTCTTGAGTTTCGTTCTTGAACCCTCTATGTCTCCCTCGTATTTAGAGATGTCAAGAACCTAGAGGAGTAATCCCAACTCCCTGTATGGTTACCATAAGCAGAATATTAGGGTTTATAGAAGAAGTGACGGTCCATGGTTGATGTTGAGCTTGGGGGAGATAGGAGAGATATTGACGAGGTACCAAAGCCCTAGAACCGACGTACGATATGCAGATCGGTTCAGAATTGTTCGAGTGGCTGAGGCCTAAGGGTTCCCCCAATATGGTAGTGTTCCAAGGTTTTTCTGGGATCCTCGATCACATTAATCTCTTCTATTTGAAAGGAAACCCCTTGGATCGTCCTCCATTGTTGGGTAAGGTTCCCTCCTCGGCCTTAGTTCGTATGACGAGGAGGGATGTTCTTTTTTTTCCTCATCTTCCCTTTTCCTTGGCCAAATTTTTGATCCTTGTTATTTCATTGTGTAGATATGGCAGAACGAGGAAGTAGTGTTGCCCGTCAAGCTGGTCCTTTAACCTCGGGGAACATTGTTGATGCCTTTGACGGGAGGCCCCATCTGGTAGCCAAGGACGAGGTCGGGGTAGATATGGTTGAGGTAGGGTGTATACCCCTAAAGCTAAACCAATTAAGGCCAGTGAGCCTATGCTAGAGGAGATCCACAATAAGTATGGAGTGCCGAGAGAGGAGTATAGGCTTAGCTACTTCCCCGGAGTTAAGATCAAAACCCAGCAAGTCGTCAATGATTTTTATTACCCATTGAACCATGTTCACTTTTTTTACAAACAGTTCCAACTAGGCCTTTGTCTCCCCTTAGACCCATTCATCAACGAGTTCCTTGAGGACATCCAGGTCGTCTCGGCTATGCTTGGAGCTAATGCCTTGAGGTTCCTTACAAGCTTTATAGTCTTATGCCGTAGTCTAGGCTTTGAGCCCTACCAATCGGCCTTTCATCACTTTTTAACTGTAAATTACAAAACTGACTCTAGGCTGATAGTGATCAGAAGTGACCCCAACCAACCAAAACTCATTTACTCAATGTACAGTAAAGTGGCTGGGTGGAATAACCACGTAATCCGTGTGGAAAGCCGACAATGATGGGAATTTGCCGTTCCCTCGGAGACTCCTCGAGTGCCCTAGGAGGTGTGGAGGCCGGAGTGGAGCGATCAATTGATTGAAAGATTGAAGCAATTTGCTGACGTAGGCACTTTGTGCTGGTACACTTTGGAGAACGACCCTAGGTATTATGTTCAGGCCGGTATTATGCCTGGACCTATTGGTGAGATAGTGCCCCTCGTTCCCATCGTAAGAGGTAATGGGTTTCCCCATTGGAGGATTCATCCGGGGTTTAAATTCCATGTTGAGTGTAACTTTTGCAAGATGAATAACGATCAATGTTTAACCTAGATGGGTATCGTTGGCTGTAATTTTTTTCTTTCTCACCTTTCATACTTATGAATTTTTACTTCTTTTTATCTTCATATATGCTAATTGCTCCCTTCTCGTATTTGCAGATTTGACTGCCGAGCAAGAAATAGAAATGTCTCAAAAGAAGATTGACCCCCAAGTCGTGCTGAAAGTGAAGAGGAAGGAGTCTCGCATCTCGGCTCAATCCAAGAGGCAGGCTGACGCCATTCACCCACAAGTCATCCTGTCCACCAAGGAGGCAGTGGCGTTGCCCCTAAAGCCGGTGGGGGGTGCTGATGAAGAGGACGAGGAGACCCATGACGGGCAGGCTGCCCAAGTGGAGAGAGAGATTCCCCATAGAACAACTCCTCAGGCTGAGGGGACTCTGGATGCTGGCCATGTTGGAGCCGAGGAAGGACATACGAGGGAGAAGACCCCACCATCCAAACGGCCGAGGGAGAATTAGGTTTTCCTCAACTGGACTCACTGCTCGGCATATAAAGACATATGCTGATGCCAAGCAGTTTATACAGGAGGCCAAGGAAGCGCCTGTGTTTAAGGGTATTGACTTCCCCTCCCGTAAGGGTCCAACCTTGAGGGCTTGTCGGGCGGTCATTGGCAGGTCCTTTGACCAGGATTATGTCGATCAACTTATTGCGTTCAAACCGTCCACCGATCACCTTATTAATAGGAGGGGACTTCTATTGGGCGAGGTAGGCTTCCTCGTCCTTCTTTCTTGGTTATTCTTGATACTTGTCTTTTGCTGATCATTTTTTCTTTTCTTGTGTGTAACTTGCTTCCATCTCGGCCTATAAGGCCATTAAATCTAAGGCGTCTGAGGCCTTAGAAAAAAGGCGTGATGAGAAGGCAGCCAAGGATAAGGAGTCTCTGAAGAAGGCCGAGGAGATCCTTAAGTAACTCCGTGCTGATGCTGAGGCCTTCAAAGCGGCTAAAGACAAAGCCGAGGAGGAGAGACGGGTTACCGTTGAGGCATTAACCCAGGCTGAGGAGGTGGCCAAACACAGGGAAGCCGAGCTGGCTGAGCTAGAGAGGCGGAAGGTTGAGGCCGTAAAGGAGGCCGAGGAAGTCGGAACTGCTCGTATTAAAGAGTTGGAGGCTAGCCTGCCTTCCCAAATTGCTGACGCTATTAATGAATATAAGGTTAGCCCGGCCTTTACTGAAACTTTGGCTGAGGAGACGACCACGATGTACTCTGATGGGTATCTTCATCTGGCCCGGAGGATCATGGCGAACACGTCCCTCAGTGTTAACCTCGAGAAGATGGCCAGACTGATAAGTCAGGATTCTTATGACGGAGTTGCTCGGTCTCTACACTACTTGGCGCCCTTCTCGGACAGTGCCTTGAGTATCATTGCTTCAAATGACGAGGAGGCTGGCCGTCCTACTTGGGTCCCTCCTCATATCGATCCACAAAATATTAATGCCATTATTGAAATGATCAAGGACGAGGTCCCCAGTGCAGACGACGATGAGGGAGGCAATACCGTTGAGGAGCCTACTGCTGGAGCTCAAACTGAAGCTACGACCGAGCAGGTCGTCATTCCTCCCTCGGAGGCCGATCAAGATGACTTCTTCGAGCCTTTAGGAGATGAGCAAGCTTATGATTCTTTTTATTTTTACTTCAATGTAAATGTAATAGAGTAGGGCTGATGTACTTCAATTTCTCATATTAATACAATGCCTTTTCTCAACTTTTTCTTTGCCTTCTTTATTGCTTTTGATATGAACTGCTTTGTTTGTTTGAAATGTATGTTGAATATTTGCTAAGTATCAACATCATTTTTGGAATCCGAGAAAGGCTCTTTCGTCATTCAAGACTTAAGTTGACTTGAACAAGGAAGCTCGTTTGATTTTGATTTTTGTATATTCTTTCAAGTTTGGTCATTAAGCCGAGGAAGGTAACTCGGCATGACACTTGAGTTGTTCTTATTTTGTCTACCTTATGCCGAGGAAGATGACTCGCACTTAGGTCTTAGATGATTTTTATGGCTACACCTTTCTATGACGAGGTAGCTTTCTCGGTCATATGTCTTGGGTGATTTTTGCCAATTAAGTCATTTGGCCGAGGTGTTCCCTCGGCCTAACATTTTAGATTTTTTCTTCTTTTATCTATCCATGCTGACGAAGATGACTCGTACATAGGTCTTAAATGATTTTGTAGGATTTCTCCTAGTGGATGCCGAGGAGGTTGTTTCCTCGTCTTCTCATTATCTGCCTTGCTAGTCACTTGAGTTTGAAGAAAAAGCTGAATTTTCATTAATTGAAACTGATTACATCAAATTGCAATTCTATCTTACATGGAAGTAAAGGAAAAACAAACAAGGACTAAACTATTACATAAAAAACAAATTACAAACTAGTGATAGTATTTCTGTAGATTATCAAAGTGCCACGGATGTTTAAGCTCTTTCCCATCGGGAGTCTTCATTCTATAGGTCCCTTCTCTTATGACTTGAGTGATGATATAGGGGCCTTCCTAGTTTGGGGAGAGCTTATTTTGTTCGGCCTTTCTGCCAGCTGCTTCAAATTTTTGAAGTACCCAATCGCCTACTTGGAATACTCTCTTATTGACCTTTCTGTCATGATAGGCTTTAGTCATTTGCTTGTAGTTTACCATTCTCATCTGAGCAGCTAGTCTCCTTTCATCTAGTTGGTCTAGGTCTAGGAGCCTGTTGACCTTGTTGACTTGCTCATCATAGTTGGAGTTTCTATTTGTTGGGATAGCCATCTCAGCTGGTGCCATAAGGCCAAGGGAAGTTCATCTAACCATCTACCATCTACCATCTCTTCCCTCAAGGTTCTTGGTTAGGGCTGTAAGCATCAACTTATTGGCTGCTTCTGCTTGTCCGTTGCATTGAGGTCTGCTCACGGATGACCTGATATGTCGAATTCCAAGTCTGTTAATTCCATTTTGAATGCCCTAGCGAACTGGAGACCATGATCTGAAATGATAGTGCACGGAACCCCAAAGCGGCACCAGATAAAGTCATGGCTAAAGTTGATTTCTTTCTCTTTTATTTTGGCTAAGGCCTTTGCTTCGATCCATTTGGAAAAGTAATCAATTGACACGATCACATATTTGCAGTTACCTCGGGCGGGAGGGAAGGTCCGATGATGACGATTTTCCACATGTCAAATGGCCATGTAGGTATTATAAGAGTTTGCTCAACCGCTGGGAGTCTAAGAATGTCAGAGTATCTTTGGCAGTTGATCTTTTCAATTGAATCGAAGAACCGGTGGTAATTTCCCCTAATAAAAGAGGGATATCTAAAACGACACCGCTACGTCCTTTTGAATTTGAATTCTCACAAGGCGGTATAAAGACGCACACAACCAGTTCTCTATTACCAAAAGCTTCTGTCGGAAGAAATGACCAAATCGTCGCCGGTCAACTTTGCCATAGACGACAAAGACCTCGACGACGCCGCTCTCTGGGCTGCAATCGACTCCGCCGCTCTCTGGGCTGCAATCGACTCCGCCGCCGCCTCTCTCTCCTCCGTCATCACCACTACCACTCCCAAATCCAAGCTCCACCACCACAAACCCCCCCTCCATTACTCTCCAATCGCTTACCCTTCCCCCTTACTCAATCTCCCCAAAAACCCTAAATATCGCCACCACAGTCCCGACGGCGAAGTCATCCACGAGAATTTGGATAATAATCATGCTCACAACCACCACCGTCCAAGTAAGATCGCGCGATTTGAAATGAGCGAAACCAGTCCTCCGCCTCCTTTGGCTATGGTGAAGCACGTACAACGCACGCCTACTACTCCGTCTTATTGTTCTTCTCCTGAAGTGAGGAGGTTGTCGGAGTGTTCACCGCCGTTGAGTTACGGACAGAGTGAGGAGAGACAGAGTACAATGACGCATAGCTTAGCTGGGAGGTTCCCAAGCGTTTCTCTCTTCAAAGAGTATCAAAATGCTGCCATGGCGGTACTTATCTAGTATTTTCCCTCATTTTTCTCATTGGTTTTGTCAATTCAGCTATCAATTTGACATATTTAAGTCTAATTTTCATATGTTTTATCAATTCAGCTGTCAATTTTACATGTTCAATGATTTATTTACTTGATCGAGACATTGATTATTGTTGGATTATAGTAATATGGTATAACAATCATCTTGATTTCGAACTTATTTTCCGATATCTGATGTTTACTTGGTGGAAATCAATCACAAACTTTACAGATAAATTGGAAGTTAACTAAAAATGACAGTTTTGAGCTACGAGAATCACCTATATGAGTATTTTGTGATTGAATATTCATGCTTTAAAGTGTCTCCTCTGGAAAATGTAGACCAGGAATTTGTAATTGTTGTGTGGCTTATCATCTTAGCTGATTAAAACCAATTATGGACTGGTTATTCCTGCTTTTCCATTGATAGATCCAATTGTATTTACCAGATTCACCACTGTGATAATAGCTTACCCTGATTATAGAAACTCTTATATGCTGATATAGCTTGACATGCCTTGATAATGTTGTTATTCGCTATTTCAGATTCATGTATCTTAAAACTGAAAAAATGAATTTCGTTTTGAGACAGATTCTAGAGAAAAGTGATTACACTATGATTTCTGGGAATCCTTTCATTAAGAAGTCTGGTAAACATTCAAACTTCTGATCTTTAGAGCTTTTACATTGTAAATGGAAATAAAATAACTTCTTTAGTGCATATACAGGTTGGAGGAAGATTTCATTTTATTTCAACCTCTCTTATGAAATTAAAGACAAGACAATAGAATTTGACGACAATCGTAATGTCCAACGTGCTGAATTTGTGGTTCGAGCTCACATGCAGTATGTTCTTGATTACTTCTTTTGTTTCTTGTGTTTGGCTTTCTGGAACTTAATGGGGGGGGGATATATTATCTTGGTTTATGATTATTTTAATGTGCTTGTCTAAGTATCACGTTTCCCCAGGGGTGGCAGGTTCTCAGATGGATGGGGCTCATGCGAACGACGGGAGAAGAGGTTTCTAAAGCCAAATCATGATATTCCCAGCACTGCAGAAACAAGAGCAAAGAATAAAGCATGCCAGGTACTTATATTTTTTTCTACAAATTGTTTGTCGGGCTTAGATATTGCGATTTTAGTTGGTTCACAAAGTACTTGTTAATGTTCATATCTTCTTTAGCTGATGCTGCTAGCTGACCAATTTCATCATTAGCAAGCCAGAACAAGTTACTGCATTTTGAAATTCATTACCATGAATTGCTTTATGATTGTGTCGTCTCTCTTCTCACTCTACCTTGCCACATTGTTTTTGTACAAATAAACCTGATGTGATTTCTTATTCTTGTATTCGTCCAAAGTGTACTAACTATATAGGTTTTAGGTAGAAAAAACCTCAATATGCTTTGCTCTGCGCTCACCAAATTTATTGGCTATTTCTTAAGCCAATTGCATTAAGGTCCTGTGCTTCTAGCTGAGTCAACTCTGTACTGGTTGTTGACAGTTATATGTCAAACCCTTAGTTGGGATTCTGCTGAGCTTACCCCTGTAAAACTAGGTGCTGGAAGCCCCTTCTTGAAACCCCATCATTCTTTTTTTGATAAACCATATTAGCTCTCTAAAAATTATGCACATGTGTTTTATTTACTATTATTGGCAAAGGTAGATTGATTGAACCGTGTAGGTGATCATGGGTGTCAACTGTGGTTATGACATCCATAATTGCGGGAGAAAATAAAAGAAAGGGAGAAAAATGAAAAGAAGATCTATTTTCTATAAGCTATGTAAATGTGTTTAACTATCATGGCACCCTCCCTTCCTCGTTAAGTGATACTTTGACCACTTGAACCATTATTAGGTAGCTATCACGATGCGTGAGCGGGCATTTTTTGTCTTCTTATCATTGACCTAACCTTGGTTTACAAGCTCCTCCTTTCCAAAGAGAATGTTCCATCTATTTCTTTTCCTTGGATATTCTCGTTTCTCACTTATTTGGATATCTTTGCTTTAGTCTCTGTGATCACTTCCATGTTGAACTCCAGTTAATACCCATGTTTAATTCTCTTTTCTAGTGTTTCTAGGTCATTTTTCTGTCTGATTTTACCAATCACCATTCCACCAGTTGAAATTGCTCCGCCTCACATTGTGGAATTCTTAGCCAATAGTTGTCATGCTGTCTTGTGAAATAACATTTCTTCTATTATTCTGAATGTGTCTTTTTTTGTTCTTTTTTTTTTTTTTTTTTTTTTTTTTTTTTTTTTATCATTATAAGTCAATGAGTAGTCAGTAAATATCTGTGTAAATGTGTGCAGGACTTGCTAGGTATTGGAGAGTATCGACCTGGTGTTCATGCTCAGAGATGAAGAATGAACTCTTACAGTTCTGTGTGTCTTATCTGTAACCATTCGGCACCTCTTGTACCTTGTGCTCTTAAGAAGAAAAAAATAAAGAAAAGAGAAAAAAAATCGAGAAAATATTTGTATCCTGTACTTTAATACAGAAACCAAACTTTGGGATTAACCAAGCCAATATAGCATATACATAACTCAACCGATGAACTACTGCACATAAACCATATTGCTAGTAGCCGACGGTTGTACCTTGTATCATGTTTTTTTTTTTCATTTTCTTTCCTTTGTTGCAGCTCCTAGACTCCACACTATAGTAAGAGCTTTTGAAGCACCAGGTTGCGTTTTTTTAGCGGTTGCTGATTGTATTGTGATGCACACTTTTATCAGTATCCCTTCTATTTATTTAATGATTTTTTTTTCAGACAGGGATAGAAAGTTAGTGTTTTTTCAAGGATAATGGGTAAAAGTCATCAAGCTCATTGATGAATATAGATGACAATTTTCTTACCTGGTGGAGATAGAAAAAGACTGATCACCAAGATCATATAAGGGCAACATTAATGGGGTAGGGAAGGGTTTTTGCCAACTTGGAGTGCCACGTTGGAGGGATTACAGCTCTTTCTCATGAACCGCTCCGTGCCTATTGAGCGGTTTATCCCTGACAGGTTTTTCTTTCTTTCTTTCTTTTTTTTTTCTTTTGCAAGTTGAACATTTTGCTTTTTTAAAAAAACAGTAATTTATTGGCCCAAAATAATTGTTTATTTTTATTTTTTTTAACAAAATAAATGTAATTTTTTAAAAAAAGGTGTTTCTAAAAAGCTTTTGAAGATGTTTATGAGTGTTGGGGAAAAAGTTGTTAAAGGTTTATAGAAATAAAAATGTATAAAGTGGTGATGCGGCAGACTCATAAACTCAAGGGGTTTATGAGAAGGATGCCCTAATATGGTGTGTGATAAATGTGGTGTCGTGTCGTTCAAATCTTCGTCTTAAGTATATGAGATTAGTAGAAAAATGTCTTATGTTTTGCCCAGGTCTGCTTAATGAACATGAGTTTCGGCTTGATTAATTCCCACTCTGATACTATCATGTTGTGTTTTCAGTCGAAGCCCGCAAGAGCCTTACGGGGCAGTTGCCCCCATTCATTTTATTTTTTTGTTTGTCTACTAGAACAAATGTTTTCAGAATTTAGGAGTAATAGTGCAATTTATTGAAATTGGCCCCTGTTTGTGTAAAGAAAAAAATGCACTAAATTTTATTTATTGCCCCCTTTAGAAAAATTCCTGATCTCGCCACTGTTTTCTGAGCTCGAACTCGATTGTAGTCTCGAGCTAAGAATGAGCTCAGCTCGAATCAAGTAAAGCTTGAGCTTGTTTAGTTTAGCCGATTGAGATAATATTTATTGGCTCGAGTAAATTTGAGATCACAAATGATAAATGGATGAAAACGAACTTTGGCAAAAAGCAAAATATGTAGAAGCATGGGTTTGGTGTCATAGATTTGTAGCTCTATAGCGTGAAGTTTGGACAAAGGATAATTTTGTTTTAGACATGGACTGACCTTATCTTTTGATTTGTCTCTCATGGTGAGCCCATTGTGTCCGACTTCGCGGCCTAGTTTCTCTGGATCAGGCATGTTTCGCAGGTCACTCTGCCCATAATATTTATTTTTTCCTGCATTCTTTTATCAACAAGGTAAATGTATTTACAGTCACACCACCAAATGTATTGAAATTAAAAACTTCTATAAATAGATTAATGAAGAAAAAAGAGTGGAATATAAGTAATATTTAAGGATCCATAACTTGGATGTAAATTTTGGAACTGTAGCTGTGGTAAATTGCTATATTCAGACATGTGTGAGACCCTATGAACAACATAGGAATTTACTTGACTTTCGACAGCATAACAGTAATACTATTGATGTGATCAAATCTCGACCATTATTCACCACAAAGGTTTCAGATATATATTTGGTCCTCCTTCCTTCTGCAACGATCCATGATTACCCACATCACCCTCTTTTTGAACTTGACAGACGAGATGATTTGTCTCAAGTGGGACCCACATTTTCCTAAATCGATATCAATCTCATGGGAAAAAGGAAGGGAGACGTGGACGAACTCAAGCCACTCGCTCCCACGTACGAGGAGAGTTCGGCAATAGCGACCCTGGTTTTCATGCCAAACACGTATATAATCAAATTAATATCAACTAGTGAAAAAGTAAGAAGATGTAGCAATATGCCCACCCACCCTTGCAGCAGCAACATTGGGGAGGAGCAGTCCCTAGGCCATATTTTGGTGGTCATTCTCCCAAAAGGTTAATTGGGCTAGACCAGGGTATCTTGGTCATTTAGGAAATATGTGGTCCTTTCCTTGACTCCAGGGCTGTGCCTGAGGTGTTGTGTAGCCATTTAATTGATAATTGCCATTTCCAGTTGAGAACATCATTATCATTCATTCCCATTTTACATCCAGCAACACCACCTGTTTATACCAATAGAAACCAACCCAGTGAATCTAAAAGAAGCCACGGTAAGCTCTCTCTCTCTCTCTCGCTCTCACTCACTCACACACACAGAGAGTTACACACACAACACAGAAGCAGAGCATGTGAAGACAGCCATATTCATAGCTCTAATTGCAATGTCGTTTCAATGACACCAAATATTTGCAGAAAAAAGGGGAATGTAACAGTGGAAATGACAGTTAATTGGTTAATCCTAGGAGGTAGCCTCTCCTGATTCTTACAAAACCCTCAACCTCCTCTTCAATTACCAAGGCAGACAAACAACAATCCTCCATGGCTCAACAGGTTCTTCATTTATCTTTCCTTCTCTCCATTCTCTCTCTCTCTCTCTCTCTCCTCTCTCAGGTGCTTCTGAAGTTTCTTCCTTTTTTAGGCCAAGATGATCTTTTTTCAATTGGGGTTTTCTTGGATTTGTCATTTTTGTTTGAAAAGCTTTTAATCTTTGACTTTGATCCTTTGTTTCTTTTATGGGTATTGCTTGTTTGATTTATTGATTTGGGTTTTCAGGAAGGTGGATGGCCTCTAGGGTTGCAACCATTGAATGTGAGAGTTGGGTTAGTGAGAAACAGAGACACGAATGGCTCAGTTTCCTTCAACACTCTTCTCACTGGTTCTCCCACTTCCTCTACTGATTCCTCCTCCTCTGATCTTGACACTGAGGTCTGTCTCCTTCTCTCTCTCTCTCTCTCTCTCTCTCTCTCTCTCTCTCTGTGTGAGTAAGATTATACTTTACTTTTTAAGTTTTTTTTTTTTTCAGGTACTAATATTATCAAATAATATTTTTAGTAAAAAATGAGTACTCCCTCCGTCCCGCCCGAAAAGCCACAAAATGGATCTCGTAAGGAAAGTGATGTAGGAAAGAGAAAAAGTTTAAATGTTGTGAGTATGAAAAATTAAATATGAGAGAGAATGAGTGGGAGGAATAGTTAGAAGAGAGAATGTTGTGAGTGTAAAAGTAAAGTAGGAGAGAGAATGAGTGGATGGAATAGTAATAAAAACTTTCCTTTTTGGGAAAGTGCCTTTTTAAATGTGACGCCCAAAATGAAAATTTGTGGCTTTTCGGGCGGGACGGAGGGAGTATTAGTTTTCATTCATGAACCAGAATCATGAATGATAATGGGTACTTCTCTTTGTTTCATTTTCTTGAATTAGTTTTGTTATTGTTATTCCTCTTTTTTGTTCATTCAACACTCTTAATCTTTTAGTCCATGAGTTTCTTGAATAGTTTTATTACTCAGAAAAATCTAGTGCAATTACTGCCATAAAAGGTCACAATGCATTAAGTAATTTGATGATTTGACATAATGTTTCACATATATGTACTCTGACAATGAAACCCATAAATTTTCTCAGTCCTTTTGGTTTTCAATGACTATAACTACTATGATCATTATAGTCCTTATTTTCCTTTTTGGTCACACGTTAGAAATGGAGCTAACAAACCATTATTGGACAAAGGACGTCTGCATAGGCCGGTCTCTATGCGGTCACAACCCTTGTTTTGAGATTAATTAGGTCGGAGGTGGGTTTCACGTAAGGTCAAGTAAATCTCAATCCTTGGTCTCGAAATTGGAGTGTGGCTACACTTGGGCCACACGCCGTAGCGGAGCAATAGTTCCGAATCCAAGCATTATTGGAGAATTTGTGGGTGCAATCTCCGAATCCAAGCATTATTGGAGAATTTGTGGGTGCAATGTAAATGGGAAAGATTGGTTGATGTTGGGGCAGTGTGTTTTGGTGTCAGTCAGATTTGCAGACTTGGGTGGGTCTTCCCTTGTTAAAGTTGAAAACCACCCCTTTGCTCTTTTCACATGCTTTCAATGATGGGTGTTTTGTGTCTTTGATTCTGCTGGGCCAAAGAAGTCCAAAATTTGCACATAGGCTTCTCAAGAAAATATGAGGGAAAGCCAAATAAAAGAAAATAAATGGCCTTGATTATTGATATAGTCCTCTACACGTAATAATTTGACGGCTTCACTCAACTCAACTCAGTTTACGTTTCTAGTAACTTAGTAATTACAAAGTTCGTTTTTGTGTCTTGTATCAATTTAAGATTATATTTGCTATTTGCTAGAGTAAATCTTGTTTTGACTCGTTTTTTGGCCGTTACTGATAATAGTTATTGAAGATTATATTTGCTATTCGCTCGAGTAAATCTTGTTTTGACTCGTTTTTTTGCGTTGCTGAGATAGTTATTAAAAATTAGGATTGTCTCCTTTAGAGACTAGATGGTTATCATGGTTGATGAAATCTAGCTTAATTTCTTTCGCGGGCGTTTCTAGAAACATTGCACTGATTTTCTCTCGAGGGAAAAGAACTCATGAAGGGTAATGGTTATGGTCCTCTATTTTTCTAATAGAAGATAAAATCAGAGGATAGAGGAGATGATTTTCATGGGTTCTAGTTTCCTTCAGTACAGGAACTTAATTAGTTTTGTCTTTACAATGACAACAAGATATAAGAGCTTTGCCCTCCATGGGAAGCAATAATGTGAAACATTCTTGAAACTTTTATGCTCAAATTTTGGGTATATTGAAAAGGACAACAAAGTAATTGTGGACTTGCCATTGTGACTATTTAGATCAAGGAATGAACCCTTTTGGATAACTATCAATTGTTTTTTTTTAAGTTACAAGACTTAGAGATGGTATGTGCACCGAATTTGGTTTTCTGTTCTCAGACAGCTTGGCAGTCGAGCAGCAGGGTCGTTGAACTCGATGGTTGAGGTTAATATGAAGTGAAATACCCGAGATGCCCTTGGAGTGAGCATAACCATGAGATCAGATTCCTTGAGATGCCAGACTGTTATGGAGTCAGATTATACTGGCCTCGGATCCCGATGTGCACTGTGCTGTAAATTTGGAATTATTGTTGTGATTGGAATTAAAAATAATTTTTTAGAATGATGATATTAGATGTTAATTAAATATAAGTACACCCAAATTGAAGAAAGTGAAATAAAAACAAAAAGCATTTTTTGATCTATGAGCCCTTACTCATCTTACAATCCTTTTCTTCTTTTTACAGTTCTACTTTGCAGTGAGTATGTATTTTCACTGCTTTCTGAGATAAAGATAACAAAACAATATGTCTACCTGCAACAACATTATGCTCAACTTTTCTGGGATTCCCAACATTTTTTATTGCCTTCTGATTTCACAGTTCTCAAAATGAAACTTGACATTAGAATCCAAGGAAAAATTAGTTTCAGGTTAAGCCCATGTGGGTCCGCCTCTTTTTTGGATCTCACGCATAGTGAGAGCTCTTGTAGCACCAGATTGTCTGTACTCTGTTTAACCCTTATCATTCTCCTAATCCATTTTATAATCTTTGTGCAGTCAACTGGTTCTTTCTTCCATGACAGAAGTATCACTCTCGGAACCCTTTTAGGTGTTTCCAACATCTTAGAACTTTCTAGAAGATCGACAAGAGGAAGAAGAATAACAACAACAGCAGAAACCTCAAAGGACAACAAGAAGATCAAACCAAAAACTTGGTTATTCTCACTTTGCTCAAAGCTAAGCACAGATGCCGTAACAATCAACAATAACAACAACAACAATGAAAACAACATCATGGCTCAATCGCTTGGCCACTTTCTTGAAACCGAGAGAAGAGCTGCCACCATTTACAGGAGGAATCAGAGCCCAAATCTTTACGGACCCGATGATTTGTCTGACATGAATACCAATGCGTTATTTGTTAATGACCATGTTGCCCCTCCTCCTCCTCCTCCTCCTCCTCAGTGCTCTTCTTCGAGTTCTTGTTCTGCAGGTTTGAAGAATGGTCATGGGAATGAATCCCCATTACTTCTTGCATGTTTATGTGCCCATGTTGCTAATTGAATCATCATTTTTCATTTTATTTTTATTTTTGTCCATTTTTATGGGAATTTGGGATCATGCATGTTCTTGACTTGAGCAGTGAGCTTAAAGCTGCATTAATTATGTGATTAACAATAAGAAAAATTCCACAAAACTCAAAAGAGTAACTGCATTTTCATGGATATCATAAAACTAGTCTGTCATTGTCAATGACCTATTACAACATTGTTTAGTACTCTCACACCCTCAACCCTTAATTAAGGTTTTGTGTTTCTCAAAAGATTCTTAGAAGTGCTTCTCTCTCTCTCTCACACACACACACACACACATTGATTCATATTAATGTGTATAAATATGATTGTAAGAGCTTTTGTAGGACCAGATTGCTTGACTACGCTAGAAAGCTTTCGGCTGTGCTTTCCTATTATATGAATCATTATCGAAAACTCAAACTTTTGACATATTCTCTACGCAGTTGAGACTTGAGACGTAGGCTCTCGAGTGAAAGAAATTCACAATGATGATTCACATTAGAATAGTAGATCATGGATTTGTAAACTAGTACGGATTATATTGTTTTTCTCTCTTACTGAGCTTTATGTTGATGTGTGCATGCTGGACTGAGGATCACAGTTATGATTAATTGGTATCATGACTAGTATAATGTGTTTGATCTATAGATGATTTATTTATTTGTGTCATCATGTTCTTGAAACAGAGGAACAAAGCAAATGCCACCATGCTTAAGTATCGTGGGCCTTTGGGCCTACACGTGTAAATATCTGCTCTGATACCATCCTAAAGTCTGAGGTTCCACCTTAAAATCAATTGGTGTCAAGGGGAGTGGCCCATGATCTTTATATGTCGTAGGCAAGGTTTGTCAATTCTCAATGTGAAATAATATCTCTAATATAAAGGGGTTTTTGATTCGAGCATTGAAAATAAAGTTGCTTTAAAACATAGTTGGGAGATCCTTGACATACTTGTGATCCGACTTAACTCGAATCAAATTAGTCAGTACCTACATTAGGGTTTTGGGCAGGTGTAGGGGTACTTTAGTTGAGTCAACGACCCAGATTCAATCTTTTTCAAATCGGCAACCTTCAATCTTTTTCAAAAAGACAGCCTCTGTTGGTTGATGGGAGCATGGGGCAAAAAGACAATTACGCCCATCCTAAAAAATGAGAAATTAGACGGCCATAAATCAAATCAGATTGCTTGGCAGTCCTAGTTCAAGGGCCCCCAATCTCCATTTTGATGATATGAACTAAGCAAATGTTCTGAACTGGACCATTCACCTTGATATACAGTGAACTGCTTCAACAAAATGGTGCAGGCCATTAAAATTTCTCAAGAAAACAATGAAACCCCCCCCCCTGGTACTATGCTTTAATCACAAGGTACAAACACCATGGATTCTCAGTCAGACTCGTTTAGCAAGGAAAGAAGTCTCAAAGGCGAAGAAGAATGGACTACATATTTTACGTCCCCTTTATTCAGAGGAATCAGATATAGTTCATAGATATATATTCCTTTCATAAATTGTTTTACAAAGAATATTTTTTTAATGATTTTAAGGCTTGTTGAAGAACTCATCACGCTCGGGGTCAACTTTAGCTGAGCTATCTCTACCCATCTTCCCAAACGATCCAATGGCTGACAATGCTTTAAAACTGCTACTACCTTCACTGAGATTAAAAGATTTCCGGCATGATTTTCTTGGCTTTGCAAGACTCAAGTCCAAGTTTATATCATCATTTGGTTTGAGCTTGACTACAACAAGTTGAGTAATGTTGCTTCTACAAAATGGGCAAAGTGGGGATTTTGGACAAACATTTGTGAGGTTATTTTTGTTGTGACAACATAAGGCTAAGGTGCAATGAGCACACATTTGGTGACCACATGGTTGGACTTCAATTGTACAGACCTGCTCAAAGCAAATGCTGCATAGTTCCACTTCGCTGGCCTACTCGAAAGAACCCTCAAAAAGTGAATGCAAAAAAGAATGAACCACACAGAGCTTTAACGAGAGAGAGAGAGAGAGTAGCGGAAATTACCTCTGATAAATCATCAGTGACCCAACTATCAGAGTGTCTAGGCAATAATGGAGAAGAGTGGACTGTCTCCTTCAATATTGACTTTTCTCTTTCCTTGTTTATTTCAATCAAGGCCTTTTCTAAGAGCTCTCTTGCCTCTGGATCAAGGTTGCTGATAAACTTTAATGGTGCTGGCCAAATTAGAGGTTCGGGAGCTAAGGGGTTTAACAAAGCTGCACAAGCTTCGTGTTTGTGCTTCAGAGCAACCATGTAAGGTGTTCTCCTGCAAGACCCGTTCCATATATGAGCAAATCATTACTCTAGATTATGGTCATACCTCATATTAAGTTTTTTTTTTATTAAGGGCTTAAAGTTCATGAAAAGGGATTGAACCAAAGGCCTCGGGCTTTCATATTATTTATCTTATTCACTCTTTTATTGGATTATCAAACGGCCCCTTGTAGTTATCTGCCAAAGTGCTCTAGCTCAATCGGTGGCATCAGACATACATACAGAAGGTCAGGAGTTCAATCCCCACCAATGGTAGATTTCACTTTCCAAGTATCACCGTTGTAATAGATTCTAATCCATATATGTCCAAAGATAATTTGGTAGAAGAGGTTCCGAGAGGCTTACCCTGATGAATCTCTTTGAAGTCTATCTGCTCCCCAAGCAAGTAACTCCCGGACACAGTCCAAAGAACCCCCATAAGCAGCCAAATGAAGTGGCGTATTTCCTAGACGCCTACAATTCAAACATGTGTCAATTAAATTCAGAATTATGATGAATCAAAAATTATTAGGCTAGAAGGTTTTTTTTTTTTTTGCAAGAAACTAACCCATATCCACTGGTAGAAGCACAGACGAGAGCACCACGGTCTAGTAGAATATGAAGACATTCTGACCACCCTTGTCGGGCTGCCAAGTGGAGTGGGGTTGCACCACTTCCATCTTTTATGTTCACAAATCTGTTGAATCCCCTGATATTCAGTTCACAAATCAGTACCCAGCAATGCATAACAAACATAACAGATATGGCATACATAAATCCCACCAAGAATACTAAATAGTCCATTTTGAAAGTTTTACTTATTAATTATGTACTTTTACACCTTTGTATTTTTTGTAATTTGACTTTAGTTTTTAATTCTTTTTACTATAAGATGTAACAAAACTATATCTTAAGCGCGAAGAACAATTGAAAGGAAAAGTAATAATGTAACGCTTAATTTTTGAAAGTGGACTCGTAACATGGAGCATCCAAAAAAAATAGCGGATTATTAACGTGGAACGGAGGAAGTATTTTGTAGCTTTGTAAGAAGGGAGAGAGAGAGTCACCAAGAATCAGCAACAGGGGTGGAATTGGCAGCAGAGAGAATAGCTTGGAGGCAATCGGAGTGACCATAGTTTGCAGCATAATGCAAACAGGTTCGTCCACGTAGTGAATCAAACATCAAAATCTACAATTTAGAACATTGCACATTCTTCATCATTAAACAACTGATATATACTCCCTCCGTCCCACTATAGTTGACACCCAAGGAGTGGGTTCAAAAACCAAGGAAAAAGAATAAAATAAAAAAAATGTGTGGTGAAAAATGAAGAGAGAGAATGAGTGGGGTAAATAGTAGTGTTGGTTGAATAAATATGTGGTAGAAAATGAAGAGAGAGAATGAGTGGTGGGGTAGAGTGAATATAAAAATATAAAAACTTGGTTATTTTTGGAAGGTGTCAAGTATAGTGGGACGGCCCAAAATGGAAAGAAGTGTCAAGTATAGTGGGACGGAGGGAGTATATATATATACATATATAGAATGATCAAATCAAAAGAATTATAAGAAAAAATTGCCCAAAATAGCTGAGATTTTGATAATAACACACATTTGCTCCTGCTTGAAGAAGCCTCTCCACACATGAAATTTTCCCATGCATTGCAGCTAACATCAATGGGGTCTACACAGATCACATATGTAAACGTTAGCAAATGCAAGCACATCATATTACACATACAAAAAAACTCCATCCGTACCATAAAATGTTCCCAATTGCCATTTTTTTGTCCCAAAAAGATAGTCTCATTTTCAAAATCGATAGGATAAAATCATTGAAATTCCGAAATTGCCATCCAAGGAAAAAGAGGAAGAGAGGAGAGGATAAGAGCCAACCAGGGAAGAAGGGGGAGTGATGTAGTAATAACTAAACCTCATTAGCGTTAGCGCTGGAAATGAAATGAAAATAGGTTGTTAAAATGTTTGAATAAAGTCAAATGGGACTATGACTATCATTATGGGACCGGAGGGCGTAATTCTTAACACAAACACAAACACACACACACACACTGATCAGACCCAATTCTTGCTTGATTCAACATTATGATCACTTTCTACACACACATACTGACAAACACATAATCAAAATGTATTGTAACTTGAATCAAAATTATGCAAATACAATGAACACACACACACACAGAGACAACCTATTATGATCAAAACCCATTGTAACGTGAATCAACAGAATGCAAATAATCACTTCAACAAACATGTAAAATGATCAAAATCCAATTGTAACTTGGATCAACTGTGTGCACACACACATTACCTGCTTGTGGCGATCCAAAGCATCCGGATCCACAGCCCGATCCAACATCAAAGAAAGAATCTATCCATCACCAAAAAACAAACAAACAAACAAATAAACAAACAAACAAATGACTAATCACGTCAATTGAATGCAAAAGATTATATTTTTACAAACAAGTCCTCATTATTCACAAAAACCCACCTCGATCTGACCATTAGCAGCAGCAACATGAACCCCAGAAAGCCTTCCATGAACAGTGACCCGACCCAAAACAGTCGGGTCATCTTCAACCATGGCTTGAACAGAGTGGAAGTCTCCATCTTTGACTGCACTGAACAGTGGGTGTTCATCGCCGGACTCTGTACAGCTCAGTGTTTGACCCATTATTCCCCCACTTATTTTAGTTTATTCTGCGCATTACAGGATAACAGTGGCGCGTTTGTTCCGACGCGCCACCGTTGTGGGGAAGATGGGGACCAGAGCTTTTAGATTAAAGTGGGAGTGGTGAGGTTGAAAAGTCAAGAAGGATAATAAAAAATATTAGAAGCGAGATGGCCTCGTGCTTTGGATCTGCCCGTAGAGATTCCGGGCAACTGACCGCGTGCGTTTTGTTGATTTGTCGAGCAAACTGTCAGCAACATTTTATTTTATTTTTTTTTTACTTTTTAGGGGGGAAATTGCATTTTGACCTCAAAGTTTGTTTAGGATGCATTCACAAAACACAATATTTTGGGGGAAACTAGTTTTTTCCTAAGTTATAAAAAGTCCTGTTTTTTTAAACTGCTCTTATATTCGTCAAATATTTGCAAGTTGAAAAAAATTGGACTTTTTATAATTTATGGAGAAACTGATTTCTCCCAAAACTTACTCTTCACAAAATAGGCCCCTTCCTTTCATTATTTACAACTAACAGTAAATTCGTGCGATTCACGACGATTATATATAATCATGCATCTATTAAAATAGTAAATCGAAAGATCAAAGTGTAAATACTACTTAAATATTTTAAAATACTTCTTGAAACAAAACATTCGTAGTAGATTTAGCACTTGAAAAACTATCATCACCATCGACAATAGTTTTTTCACCAAATAGTGTTTCACTTCTACTCGAATCAATACTTTTCAAGATATCTTTCAATAAAAAATAAAGAAAATCCACGTAGTAGGCTATTCTCTTCGAAAGTATGCATGCAAACCTTTTTAAATCTCTAAAATGAATGTTAAATAATTTTTCAAATTTGCTATTTAATTAAGAGAAAATCTATTTTTTTTTATATTTATTTTAAAATAGAGAGAGTAAAAATAAAGACATGCTCGAAGAAGTTGAAGCTTATAAAATAGAATCACATATCACCTTTTATAATTTTTTAAAACATTTTTTCACTTTCTTTTTAACCAACATTTTTCTCTCTCCCCTATACTAATTGGGTAATAGTAAGGACACAAAATAATTACAAAAATTTTCTTACAAAATCGTAAATGTAATAATTTTATTATTGTTTTTAATTAGAGTATATTGAGCCCATTACAGATGCTATCATAAATATCATCAATTTATTTCGTTAGAAAGATTTTGTAGACAACTTACAATCTGCCACTCAAAAATCCCAAATCAGCTTCAAATAAATTATCTTCACATTTAATGATATTTTTTACTTTCAGCACAAAGAAAAATTTAACTTCTTCCTCATAGTCAGCCCATCACCCCTAAATTATGTCTATAAACTAAAAAATAGAGTCATGTCTCCATCCTCCCATTTATTTTTCTCGATTTATCGATTTTCACATTAAAAAGATCATTTTTTACTTTAAAATATTATTTATATTAGTAACCATTTAAAAAAATTAATGCACCATTTTAAAAATTATTATTCTATATTTAAATTTTATTTAATTTTATGATAACAAAACATTGAATGAAGTTACAAAATAAAAAAATGAAATACTCTATTTCTATAAAAAAAAAAAATATGTCATCATAAATTAAAAAATAATGATCAAGTAATAAAGAATTTTATTTTTTAAATAAAATAGCAAAAAATCATTAAAAAAACACAAAACAAAGTAGCTAAGTTCAAAGAATAAAAAAGTAGCTTTCAATTTTAAGCCTAGAAATTCGCCAATTTCCATAAATAAGTTCGTTTAATGAAATTTGTAATTTTCAAAGTAAGAAGGTTTTGATTAAAAAAAATGTGAAGGAAAATATTTTGATAATATTAGAAAATAGTTTTTTACTTCTTGAAAGATAATATTAGAAAACTGTTAAGGCAGACACTTATCACCTAGTTGTATGACTTTTATTGAAAAGAGCAGTTATCTCCATACCTTTTTTCTCAATTAAATTATCTTCTTGCTTCAAACAAATAAATAAATCTCAATCATCTTATTTGCTTAAATTTGAAATCATGAACATTTTTATTTATTTTTTCAATCAGTCATATTTATTTTTTGAAAGTAAAAATTTATATACTTTTTTTTTTTTTTTGAAAAAAGAAAGGATTATTATTTATAGTAGCAGCGCTATTTTTTTTTTTAAAGCAAAATGAGATTTTCAATTATTAAGCCTAATAATCCGGATCTATAAGCCTACAAATATGCATTAATAGTAATTACTATATAACATAATGAATTTATTTTTTCAATAAAAAGTACCCAATTTTTGCCTCCAAAACTTCCCTTACCTCCCCCCCCCCGGACCCTCCCTATAGTCACCTATATTATCTTCATATTCTTCAATTTTTTATTTTTTTAAATAAAATTTTCTTCTTTTTTTGACAAAAGTAAAATAAAAAAAATGTCTAACTAATGATCATCTATCTCGAAAACATAAGAAAAGTAGTTATAATCTAAATATATATTCTTAAATTTTAGACTAAAAATGAAAAAAATAAATTAAATATTCACATCTAAATTTAAAAATTATCGTTAATACAAAAAAAACTCTTATTAATTAATAATTAGAAAACAATAAATTTAGTCTAAAATATAAGTATATATATTAATTAGATTATAACTGTTTAATGAGTTTATTAGACTAAAAATGAGGTATTTTTTCAATTTTTTTGAATTAAAAACAATAAATTTTAAAGCTCATTAAACAATTATTTTTTTAAGAAATAATTAGAAAATGTTCAAATATTGCAACCTAGTCTAGACACCTAGTGTTGATTAATTAATGAAAAAGAAAAAAAAATTGCACATTTCCAAAAGTTTTCAAAGAGTGTGAGTAGTATAGATCATTTTTTCACTTTCTCTCCACTCATGTTCCAAAACCATTTGCCAAAACTATTTGCTAAAACCATGTGTTGAATCAATTTCCATTTTCAGCCCCTTGATAGTGACATTTTTGGGCTCCAACTTGCCAAATTTAGAAACGACTTTGCTTTAATATATTTATAGATTTAAAGTCGAAAGTTGTCATTATATTTGCATGTTAAGGTTTTTAATCAGCCTTGTTAGGAAAATCCGTTAAATGATCATGTGCACATTACGTATCATTTAATAGAGAATGTTTTTGAACAAGAATTTTTTAATTGTTGTTTTAATGCAAATTAAATAAAAATGAATAAACAAAATAGAAAATAATATATACCTAAATATAAAAAATAAACGGTAATTTATTATGATAGTATTTAAAATACCAATTTTTTTAAACTGCTTATTTTATATATGAACATTATAAAAAATTGTTATATATGATGGTATTTAATTAATTAAAATATAATATATATTTTTTCTTGAAATAAAAATAAAAAGTATTGTACACATTTAAATGTACAATATCTTAAAACTCAAACTCATCGCCATCTTCACCATAACCAACACCCACCACCTTTTGTCCATCCATCACCATCTTCAATTCGCCCGCTCGCCCGCCGCCACCACCACCACATCTACAACAGTTGGAAATGGGTTTTAGAAAATTAGGTTTGACCTATGTATTACTCAATTTCTAAATGAATTTTAATTAATGAAATTTGAAACTAGTTACATAATTGTAATCTATAATTGTAATCTACTTATTGAGTAGATTAAGAAAATGCATTTCTTTTATTTGAGTTTTATCAAGCCAACACACATACTCCCTCCGTCCTGTTCGACTTAGGACATTCACTCCCGATACGGAGATTAAGGAATACTATTATAATATTAGGAGAGAGAATGAGTGGAGGATGTGTTGTGAGTGTGAAAAATTAAATAGGAGAGAGAATGAGTGGGATAAATAGTGATGAGATTATTGTTGTGAGTATGACAAGTGGGTCCCATTTAATATAAAATTAATATAAACTTTTCATTTTGGACCGTCCTAAGTCGGGTGGGACGCCCAAAATGGCAAAACGTCCTAAATCGGACGGGACGTAGGGAGTATAACATTCGTTTCGTTTGTATACCAATTGAAATACTTAGTATCAATACAATTATTAAACCTAATTTTAAGAATACAATTGTCTTTTTGTATCTCAGATCTCACCATTTATGCGGCAATGCTAGAAACACAATTTTTTTTTATAAATAGATGAATACAAAATAAAATGTTGATATTTTATTTATTGTATATATATATATATATATATATATATATATATATATATATATATATATATATATATATATATATATATATATATATATATATATATATATATATATATATATATATATATATATATATTTCGTTTATCTGTCAAACAACTGATAAATGCATTTTTCGATAATAAAAACTGATAAATGCATTTATCAGTTGTTTTAACCAAAAAAATAAAGCAAAAAATACTCTTTAAAAAACTAATAATTTGATAAATGAATTTATCAGTTATAAAAAACTGATAAATGAATTTATCAGTTGTTTAACCAAAAAATCAAGCACAAAATACTTTTTAAAAAAGTGATAAATGAATTTATCAGTTATAAACAACTGATAAATGCATTTATCAGTTGTTTTAATAAAAAAATTTAGTACAAAATACTCTTTAAGAAACTGATAAATGAATTTATCCGTTATAAACAACTAATAAATATATTTATCAGTTGTTTTAAGTAAAAGGAAAAAAAGTAATTTTTTTAATATCACATCTTACATGTTTTTTTTTTTGTAAATTGCATCTTTTTTAAGTAGTTTTTTTTGTAAAAACTCCATAAAATAAAGATAAATTATTTTGCAAAATAAATTTTATGACATTTTTTTGTTACTTTACTATTTACCCATTTTACACTGACCTCCAAATTGCACTGACCTAACCTGGGTGGACTAAGTTGATGTCCAACTCCACAGCCCAACCCATAACGGTCCAACTCATACGCCAGCCAAGAACACATAAAAAATCTATTCCTTGGTCCCAAAATAAATAAAATAAATGTTTATTTTTTAATTAAAAATTAAAAATTTCAATTTTCATAAATTTTAATAATAAGAATTTTTTAATCTAATTTATCTAATTTTTTATTTTGCAAATATATAATATAATAAAATAAATGAATAAAAAAAATTAAAAACAATTACTCATCGACCCCAAATGAATGTCAAAATTTCATTTTAAGAGACATTCAAAAAATCCGTGTTTCTTATAATTTTAATGATAAAGATGAATAAATATTATTTTTGTCACGCCACAAACATTTAGAGCATCCACAATGATAAGAGCTTATTTGAGAGTTTTTTTTTATAATTTTAATATACCACATCATTCTTAAACAAAAAATGAAAATCTCTAATATTTTTTACAATGGTAGAATACTTTTGTTTGTCTAGAGAATTAATGAACTTTAATTAAAAAAAGAGCAAATTACAATAAGGGTATAAATATAAAGTATAGGGCTGATCGATGTTTTATTTTTGGTGATTAGGGGTTCATACTTACCAAAAATTGACAATTAAGAATTTTTTGACGAAAAAGATAGAATTTTCAGTTAAATCATGCCCGTAAGCTTCTCCCCCTCTCCCTTTAATTTTGGTTCCACGACACCATCAACTATGTCAACTTCGTCGCCGCCGTTGATTTTGAAAGTTTCGTGTAGCTAGGAAACTTAATCACGCAACAGGCAAAGGATCTGAGTACAGATGTGTCTCACAACTGTCCACACATCCACAGATAATGCAACGGAATAAAGTAATTAAAAACAAATTAAATGCAATAACTCAAGAATTATTTACGCTTACTGATCTGTGTGATCAGCAAACTAGGCTTACGCCCAAAAACTTTTCACTATAAAAATTTTTGTTTCTTACAAAAACAAAGAAGTGAAAAACTAAAATATGAAAATACTAAACAAGTTCTAATCACCTTCTACGATATGAACAACTCCCATTTCCCAAGTAGGACCTATTCAATCAGAAGTAAAACAAGAGAACTTTATGAAAACCTAGATGTGAGTTACGGATGTAAGCTCACAACCTAAAATCAACAAAGTCGAATGCTATGAAGTATATGTATTTTTCTCTCTAAAATCCGTAGCTTCTCTTTGTGCTGAATGCCTTGTATTTATAGTGCACCTTGGAGAAGATCTTCATGAATCGACATCTTCCTTTGTGAGATCTCTTTTCCTATATGAAAACATAAACACACTCACAAGGAAATCAAATATTAGTAGGTTAGTCCTAATATAAAACTATGTACATAAATAAAAGATATTTACTTATTTACAATCTCCTAGTCAAAGTAGAATACTTATAAATCTTCATGAAAGTCTCAAAATCTTCTTACCATAATAGAAGACAAATTAAATAAGGAAACAAGTAGTTCCCTAAAAAGCTCACGCTTTCAATCTCCCCCTATTTTGGAATTTCTGGTCAAAACCAAAGATTTATAACAATCACATTTTTATGACCACAGAATATAAAATATAGAGTAAACATAACTCCCCCTGAATAGATGTGTGTCCAGATGTGTATACACATCCACACATAAAAACTGCAAGAACAATGTTAGAACAGAAACAGAATACCAGCAGTCTCAGTCTATTGAGCAAAAGCAAAAACCATTCAGCAATGTCCTAATTAAAAGCTATTACAAACCATTGTTTAGAAACTAAAAACTAAAACAGAAATTGAAATTGTTTTTGCAACCAACAAACCATAATCAAAACAACCAAACAAATTTCTCCCCCTAAATTAAAGTTCGAAATGTCTCCACTTAAAACCAGCCACAGCTTTAGCAGCAGCATCAGCAACAGCAGCATCCCACTTTTCATTTCCAGAGCTATCTCCCCCTTTTTGACTAGAAAGCTTATCATGCCATCGAATGAGATTATCCCTAAGATCTTTCAAATTGTTGGCATGGGCAATGGAGGCTTGAGCTTGAGCTTCTGCAGATATAATTGCAGCATCCAGATCCTTCATCTGAGCAACAAAATTTTCTTCAGATGTGGCTTCAGATGTGTCCACATCTTCCATACCAAGCTCAGGAACTGTACCCAAAGGAAGATCCACATGTCTTTGCTTAGGATCAAGCAGGGTCTTGGATTCCTTAAAGAGGGCAAAATTTTCAACTCTTTCTTCTCCTTTTTCAGGATTCACTCCATTGGCAATGAGGATTTGGGAGATCAAGGAAGGGTAAGGTAGAGACCATTTCTTGGATGGAGACTCTCCATAATAACAAATTTTTCTGAAGATGAAATCACCAAAATTAATGTGCCTCTTAATCCCCAATCTATAAAGAAGCAAAGCTTGCACCCTAGTTACAGAGGTTTTGTTATTGGAGGGACACAAATTGGCAACAAGAATGGAGTGAAGAAAACAATAAAGGGAAGATAAAGAACCACTTCCTAAATCCTTAGGCTTCACAGGCCAAGAGGTCACCTTGCCATGGGTAATGGCAGTCACAAGTTCATCATCCTCAATCGAAACCAATTCATCCAAATAATCATTCAAACCAAGCATATCATTGATGACAGTAGGGGTAAAAGGGACAAACACTCCTCTAACATAAACATAAGGAGAAGAGGGATAAGTTTTCTCTAATCCCTTAGGCAAATTGGCATAAAACTCATATATCATTTAGGATAGAAGGGAAGGGGATGGTCCACAGTTAAGAATAATCCTCTTTCCTCAAAGAATTTGTCCATACCTAGCTTAGCAAAAGTTTCCCTATCCCTTTTCATTTCTACAACGAAGGCCTTGGAAGAAATTAAGGCAAACCTATCAGATGCCTTTTTGTTCAGGAATTTCTTGGAAAAAGGTTTAGGGGTAGAGACAATGGAGACAGTAGAAGACATACCCTTATCAGCTTTCTTTCTTGTAGATGTGCGTCTGGATGTGTGCACATCCTCAGACACATCTTTTGAAGGGAATGAAACTTGTATGGATTCAATCTCAGTGTCATCAGCAGCAGAGGAATCTATCTCTTGGTCCTCTTTTTCTTGATCAAGCTCTTCTCTCCCTAGCTTGTAGTTCTCATCCGAAGCAGTGTCGTCACTATCATAACTTGAATCAGTCTCATCATCAATGGGCTCTAAATCAGTAGCAGCCACCTTTTTCTTACCCCTTAAATCCATTAAGATTTTTGCTAAGGGCTCTACATCACTAAAGGTTATAAGGTCCTCAACAGGACTAGAAACCAAGGGAACAGAGGGCTCAACAACAGGAGCAGAAATATTATCCTCAGGGGGTGAAACATCAATGGGGATAATGGGATCAGATGAAATTATGGGAGAAGATGGAGCAATAGGATCAACAGGAGAAGCAGAGTCAACATGGGGAGCAATCTCAACAGGAGTAATAGGATCAACATGGGGAACATTATCAGAAGGGGGAATTGCAGGGACAGGTTCAACAACTAAGGGAGGATGAATTGAAGATTTAGCCTTAGACCTAACAAGAGGAGCAATTACCTCTTCTTCTTCTTCATCTTCTTCAAGAGCAATGGCTGTAGAGGGTTTCCCGCCAGGTTTCAACAGATTCTTGGCCTTGTCAGATTCTGACAGCTTACGAACCCTACCAGAACGACGAAGAGCTCGATGGGGCACAGGAGTTGTAGCAGGCTTCAGGGGTTTAGCTTGGGAAAGCTTCCTCTTCTTGGTTGAAGAAGGTTCCACAGTGGTTGAGACAGGGGCGACATCCGATGGTGGAATCACCGGAGAGGATGGAGCCTTAGGGTTTTCAGCGGACGGTTCCAATGTGGGGGATTTAGGAGCAGTAACTTCCATTATAGGATCAGACGAAGGTAATGGGGAAGAAAATTCCGCAAGAAACTTTGAAATAACAGGGTTCAAGACTATGGAATCCTTGCCTTTGGCTACTGAAATTGGAACAATGTCAAGAACGTCTTCTTCCCTAATGTTGGTATGATCGGCCATTTAAACCGAGGAATTGGGTTAGGTTGAACAGTGTAAAGAGAAATTAATGCAACGGTGTGTGATTGTGTGCAAAGAGAAGGAAGAATAAAGGGTTTTATCAAGGTTTATGGGGGATGGGACGGATGTGAGGTATCTTAAATACTCACAGCTCCCCCTTTCCAACTGAATTTTGGAAATCCTTTTCCTAAAAGGTCTCACACAACTATATTCCTTAGGAGTCCTCCAACGGCTAGAACCCTTTGAGGTTACCACACACAACCACCTTCTAAGAAATAGGAAATTAAAATAAAGCAAGATTTTGATAGATTTTTATGAAACAAAAAAATCTCGGTCATGTCTTTATTTTAGAAACAGAATTCCAATTGAATTTTCCAACCTTTTCAAACAAGGATTGATACACACCTTTTTCTTTCATGAAAGATATTGGAGATCAAAAACCTATATAATCAAAGAATGAACTAGGAAAGAAAATTAATTAACTAGCATATTTACAAAGCTCCTATATGTCCTAAAAAAATGCAATATGCCTAGCATGATGCAAACACACAGGTGAAGGAAATATTCTCAGTTTATGGATGTGGCATAGGATGTGAGTCACATATGGGGACACATTTAGATCACAAAAAGTCAATGAGCAATAATTCAATCTGCACAACCTTTAGGATGCATCCACCAATTTTTTGTTGTGGATTTTTGCATTGTGAGTAGCTTTCACTTTACTTGATCCCAAAGATAGCCCTTTTTCCCAATGATCTTATCAAGTTTGACTTCAAGTTTTCTTATGAAAATCACTTGATCACAATGGTATGACTTCATATTAAGGGTGAAGCAGCTGTTTCTCACATATATATATATATATATATATATATATATATATATATATATATATATATATATATATATATATATATATATATATATATATATATATATATTTATTTTTTTTTAGCACCCACTGTGAGATACCTAGGAAGGTTATATCAAGTCATCAAAAAATGACATGAACAGGAAGTGCTCACAATTAAGTGATCAAAAATAATGTCAAGAATGAAGACTCATAAGTGACCACACTGAGAAATTTCGTGCAAATGCATGATATATTTTTTTTTTTGAATTTTTATTTTTTATAATTTTTTTTCAGTTAATCTAATATACAGATGTGTTAGAGGATGTGAGACACATTTGGTCTCACAACCTTAGATATCACACAAGCCAAGAGACTTACTCAAGGAGAAAAATCTCTCCAAATCTAATGCCTTTGTAAATATATCAGCCAATTGATTTTCAGTCCCAACAAATTCTAGACACATAGTTTTTTGTTCTACAAGATCTCTGATGAAATGATGTCTAATATCAATATGCTTTGTTCTAGAATGTTGGACAGGATTTTTAGATATGTCCAAGGCACTTTTGTTATCACAAAAAGCAGTCAAAACTTTGCTATTCAATCCATAATCTTTCAACATTTGATTCATCCAAAGTAATTGTGTGCAGCAACTTCCAAGGGCAACATATTCAGCCTCAGCAGTGGATAAAGACACACAATTTTGCTTTCTACTATACCAAGACACAAGGTTATTTCCTAGGTAGAAACATCCACCAATAGTACTCTTTCTATCATCACTATTTCCAGCCCAATCAAAATCAGTGTACCCAACCAAATTGGTGTTTGTTTCTTTAGAGTAGTGCAGACCTAGGTTCACAGTCCCACTCACATACCTAATGATTCTTTTCAAGGCTTTAAGATGGGACACTTTAGGGTTGGCTTGGTATCTAGCACAGAGACACACACTGTACATAATGTCAGGTCTACTTGCAGTGAGGTAAAGCAGACTTCTTATCATGCTTCTATAAAGTGTTTGATCAACACTCTCACCATCAGAATCATGACTTAGCTTTTGGGAAGATCCCATTGGGGTTCTTTGATGTGAAGAGTGTTCAAGTTCAAATTTTTTCACAAGATTCTTGGCATACTTAGATTGTGAGATGAACATGCCATCTTTGAATTGCTTAATCTGTAAACCTAAGAAAAAGTTCAACTCACCTACCATACTCATCTCAAATGTGGAAGTCATGCTATCCACAAATTCAGCTAGCATTGGATCAGAATTTGATCCAAACACAATGTATCTACATAGATTTGTGCCACAAGAATCTCCTTCTTATTTCTCCTCACAAACAAGGTTTTGTCAACCTCTCCTCTCTTGAATCCTAGTTGAAGCAAATGGTCAGTCAACCTACCATACCAAGCTCTAGGGGATTGTTTTAACCCATACAGAGCTTTCTTCAGTTTATACACATGGTTAGGATACTTGGAGTCCACAAAGCCTTTAGGTTGTTCAACATAGGCTTCCTCATTCAATATCCCATTTAAAAAGGCACTCTTAACATCCATTTGATGAAGAGTAATATTGAGGTAACAAGCAATGGCTAATAAAAGCCTAATGGACTCAATTCTTGCAACAGGGGCAAATGTCTCCTCAAAATCAATTCCCTCAATTTGAGTATAACCTTGAGCAACTAACCTAGCTTTATTTCTAGTTATCACACCTTGCTCATCAGTTTTGTTCTTGAAAATCCATTTGGTTCCTATGACATTACCATGTGAGGGCCTAGGAACAAGAGTCCACACCTCATTCTTTTCAAATTGAATCAATTCATCTTGCATAGCCATAATTCAGTCAGCATCTTTCAATGCTTCAGTAACATTCTTAGGTTCGATTTTTGAAACAAAACAACAGAAACTTACTTGGGAGTATGCTGAGGAGCAACTCCATAAACCAGCCATCTTTCTATAATCAACTTTGTCCTTTTGTCTAGTTCTCACTTGTGAATGCACATCTCCCACAACTTGTGAAGTGGGGTGGTTTTTCTGGATTTTAGAAGGAATATCCTTTGATCTATCCACACACCCATCCACATTACTTTCTGGAGCCTCATCCTGATCAGAATCAGAGGAACTGTCCTCAGTTCAGGAGTTTGAGTGGATGTGGGAGCAGATGTGGGTTCAGATGTGGAGGCAGATGTGTCCACATCCTTGGTTACATCCTTATCAGGTTCAACATTTTTATCAGTACTGGAAGCTTATTTTGATTTTTCAACACCTGTTTCTTCATCCTTCCAAGTCCAAAGACAACTGAAACATCATCCTCAGCGAGTATTGAGGTTAAGATCAAGTGAGTCATCAAATTTAACATTAGCAGATTCCATAATGGTCTTAGTTTTGAGATTGAAAACTCTGTAAGCTCTACTATTTGTGGAATAGCCCATGAAAATTGCTTTGTCACTCTTTGAATCAAACTTGGACAGGTATTCTCTATCATTGAGAATATAACAAACACATCCAAACACATGAAAATATTTCACAGTTGGTTTCTTTCCAAGGAGGATTTGATATGGGGTGACAGTGCTACCAATCCTTAGAAACACCCTATTGCCAATGTGGCAAGCAGTGTTTAAAGCTTCTGCCCAAAATTTCTTGAACAAGTTCTTAGAACTTAGCATGACCCTAGCCATTTCTTGCAAGGTTCTATTCTTTCTTTCAGCAATTCCATTTCTTTGTGGGGTGATTGGTGCGAGAAAACTCATGAGTGATTCCCTTAGAATTGCAAAAATTGGTGAACATTTGATTCTCATATTCGGTGCCATGGTCGACCTTATTCTTACAAGCCTTAAGGCCATAAAGGTTTCTCACTCTTTTATACCAATTCTTGAATTCTCCAATTGTTTCTGACTTTTCTCTTAAGAGCATTACCCAAGTGTACCTAGAATAATCATCAACACACACAAAGGCATACTTTTTCCTACCAAAGCTTTCTACTTCAATAGGTCCCATTAAATCAGTGTGAATCATCTCCAAACATCTGGTTGTGGAGCATTGTTGGACCTTTTTATGTGATGCTTTTGTTTGTTTTCCCTTTTGACATGAACCACAGACATCAGGGTTCTTGAAGTTCAGTTTAGGGAGGTCTTTAATAGCTTCAAACCTTTGAAGTTCTTCCAGTTCTACAAAGCCTAGCATGCCCTAATTTTTGGTGCCACAGATTAACATCATTAGCCTTTGAGCTTAGGCAAGAAAGATTGTCACCAAATTGGTAACAATTGTCAGCAGATCTAGGACCAGTAAACACACATTTATTATCCTTATCAAACACTTCACACACGTGTTTATAAAACTTCACAAATAGGTCATCATCACACAGTTGACTGATGCTTATTAGGTTGGCTTTCAAGCCTTCCACATGGTACACATTGTGCAATTTTGGGAGACCCTTAACATCCAGGGTTCCTTTTCCAATAATCTTTCCTTGAGCACCTCCACCAAAATTTACTTTCCCTCCATTAATCACTTCATAATCAAGAAGGACTGCTTGGTTTCCAGTCATGTGCCTAGAGCACCCACTATCAAAATACCAAGAGCCAGAGACAGTACTCTTGAGGGAAGAGTAAACAACATTGCGAGTGGTAATTGATTTGGCCACCCACCGTTTAACGAGTTTTCTTTTTGGGTTGCGAGAGGTCTCGGATTGACAGGATGTGAGTTAGGATGTGCATACATCTTCTCACACATCCGAGGCCGATTGAAGTGATCGATTTTTATCGGCCTTGAGTTTGTAACGAAGGGTCTAATGTGACCGTGGAGCTAGGCGGTAATGACAAATGTAATGCCTCTTCCTAGGTCTTTTCTCACTCAAAATGACTTTTTCTTTAAAATCTTGTTTTTCACAAATTTTGAGGTAGAAGCCTCACATCCCTCCTTTACAAAATTATTTTCAAAACCCAAACCGGTTTGTTACGTTGACCTACAGGAGAAAGCTTCTTCCATTTTCATTTTACTTTTGTTTAACTTAGTAAAAGTGTTTTCAGCTTTTTCACATTCATTCTTGAATTTTTCAAGGTCAACTTCTCTTTTGGTCACAAGGACTTCAAGTCTTGCAATGGTATCTTTTTGAGCATCATTTTCTTTTGAAAGCACAGCTTTTTCATCTTCACATGCAGCCAATTTGTCAGAAAGAGACTTATTTACCTTCACAAGTACCTCAATCTTGTCCAATCTTTTCATCCAATCTGTATGTAGCTCCTTGTATGTTGCAAAGAGTTCTTCATAGGGGATGTCCCTTTCTTCATCTTCATCATCTGAATCTCCTTTTACAGAGAAACAGTTCAGCAACAGTTCAAATGTGACACCAGATGTGTTCACAACTGAGACCACATCCAAGGAATTTTCAGGTTCATCTTCTTCTATATCTGCAGAAAATGCATTAAACACAGAATGGCAGTTTAAGACAGACATATTAGCCACTTCTTCTTTCTCATCCTCACTGTCACTAAGGGTAGCAGTTAAGCTCATTCCCTTCTTTTTAAGTGTGTTAGCACACTCATTGGCATAATGACCAAAGCCACGACATGCCCTACATTGGACAGATTCAGATGATTTATTTTCAAAACTTGGTTTCTTGAATCCAGTGTCAGTACTAGGTTTTGGCTTTTCAACAATACTGGAACTTGGTCTATTAGGGAATTTGCTTATCCTTCTATTTTTCAGTATAGAACTGAATTTCTTTGAGATAAAAGCCACATCCTCATCTTCAAGATTAGACTTGTCAATTTCAGAGGATAATTCCACAAGCTCTTTTGGAAGAGCAACAGCACTTTTAAGGGCAAGACTGTGTGTTTTGTTCTTTTTCTGAGCCTCAAGGTTAAGGTCAAACACAGTCAAGATTCCTATGATTGTGTCAAGACCTACAGTGTTTGTGTCCTTTGTTTCTTCAATCACAGCTACTTTAATGTTAAATCTCTCAGGTAAGGTCCTTAGAATCTTACTTACAAGTCTTGCATTGGAGATAGATTCTCCTAGACTAGTGCATTCATTTGAAATTTCATGAATCTTAGCAGCATAAGACACAATGTCTTCAGTTTCTTCCATTCGAAGTAACTCAAACCTATCCATTAAAATTCTAAGCCTGGTAGCCTTCACACTTGGTGCTCCCTCACATTGAGTTTGCAATATATCCCAGCAGTTTGGCTATACTCTCATTTGTTATAAGCTTGTACATATTCCCGAAACATGGTGAAAATAGCACCCATTGCTTTTGAATTGTAATTTGCGGCTTGTATTTCATCAAGAGTCCATTGCTTCTTCGGGTTTTCTTTCGAAAAGACTCACCAACACCGGAAGATGGCTTTTTCTCCACGTAGGAGGTTGCCATGCAACAAGAATGCACATCCAAGCCCTTTCATCAATACTTTTGATGTAATTTCGCATCTTAGACTTCCAAAGAGAATAATTGGTGCCATCCAAGACAGGAGGCCTGTTTTGGTGATTTTGGTATTCCATAATGACTACACTTTCTGGATCAACACTCAGTAATATTTCGAGAGTTGGCTCTGATACCAATTGAAAGTTTCGTGTAGCTAGGAAACTTAATCACGCAACAGGCAAAGGATGTGAGTACAGATGTGTCTCACAACTGTCCACACATCCACAGATAATGCAGCGGAATAAAGTAATTAAAAACAAATTAAATGCAATAACTCAAGAATTATTTACGCTTACTGATCTGTGTGATCAGCAAACTAGGCTTACGCCCAAAAACTTTTCACTATAAAAACTTTTGTTTCTTACAAAAACAAAGAAGTGAAAAACTAAAATATGAAAATACTAAACAAGTTCTAATCACCTTCTACGATATGAACAACTCCCCTTTCCCAAGTAGGACCTATTCAATCAGAAGTAAAACAAGAGAACTTTATGAAAACCTAGATGTGAGTTACGGATGTAAGCTCACAACCTAAAATCAACAAAGTCGAATGCTATGAAGTATATGTATTTTTCTCTCTAAAATCCGTAGCTTCTCTTTGTGCTGAATGCCTTGTATTTATAGTGCACCTTGGAGAAGATCTTCATGAATCGACATCTTCCTTTGTGAGATCTCTTTTCCTATATGAAAACATAAACACACTCACAAGGAAATCAAATATTAGTAGGTTAGTCCTAATATAAAACTATGTACATAAATAAAAGATATTTACTTATTTACAATCTCCTAGTCAAAGTAGAATACTTATAAATCTTCATGAAAGTCTCAAAATTTTCTTACCATAATAGAAGACAAATTAAATAAGGAAACAAGTAGTTCCCTAAAAAGCTCACGCTTTCAGATTTCCACCATAAATCCATCTCTAAAAAAACTCTCTTCCCCAAATTAAAAAGTAATATTGTTGTTTGACCTTCGTGATTCGACTTACCAAAAGAAGCATCTTTATGGTTCTGTAATTTATTTTGGTGTCATGAGTTTTTGTTTTGAGTGGTAGATTCGGTGTCACAAATTTTAATTTTGGATGTCTATGAAATTGATGACATACTAAAGAGTAATGAAATGGTAAGGTGGATAGTGATTTGGTTATTGTATTTGGTGATGATGTTATGATAGGGGTGGTGATCTAAATCTGAATCTAATGGTGATGGTGGTAATGGAGATGGATTGGTGATGGAGGTGAGCTTTCAATGAAGAAAGGGGTTTTGGGTTCAATTTAACATTGGAGGGTTAAAATTAAAAATCAAACTATATAAATGAGTGAAGTTACTAAAATATCATCAGTTAAAGTTAAGTTACACGTGATGACACATGTTGACTTAGGCTCCGTTTGTTTGGGGGAAAATGTTTTTCGAAAAACATTTTCCTCATTTTTCGGTGTTTGTTTCGCACCAGAAAATGAGAAAAACTTCATTTTTATCTTATTTTCCGTAAAACATTTTCATTTTCCGGAAAATATTTTGCCGAAAATCATTTTCCGAAAAATGTTGTACGCTAAACAAACGGAGCCTTAATTGAGAATTCTAAGCTTTTCGTCAAAAAATATTTAAGTGCCAACTTTTGGTAAGTTTGAACCCCTAATCGCCAAAAATTAAATATTGAACCATGCATTGCAAACATTCCCTAAATTTTGGACCCTTAAGTTTTTTTTTTTTTTTCACAATGATATAAAACTATAAATATAACTTTTTCACAAAAACAAAAAAGAATAATACTAGGGGCACAAAATAATAATAAAAACTTGATTACAAAATCTTAGGTGTAATAATTTTATTGGTGTTTTGAATTAGAGTGAAGTGGGTCAACTATCGATTCAACCAATAAAATATCGTCAACTCATTTTGTGAGCAAGATTTTGTGACTTTCTTTTGTTCCTCTAGCTAAAAAAAAAACTATGAAAAGCTTTCAATATAAAGTGGCTAGTGATTTTTTATTCGATAAATAGACATTTAGAGACAAAATCATTTCAAAAATAATATTTATATTGAAACAGAATTTTCTTGAAAATTCACATTCATTGATTTAGAGAGTATTTAAATGTTATTGTTTTTGGAAGTTGAGACCAATCAAATTCGTTCTATTCCCTTTCACCCCTTTCCCAAATGCATTAAAATTCCCAATTATGGCTCTAACAAATTAGCAATACCTCTATTCGAGGAAGCAATCAGTGGTTTTGTTGAAGGAAGGCTTGGAATCAGCCAAGGAATTGTTGATTATTGGCAGTCGAGGAAGCAAGATTCATCATTCAATTTTGTAAAATATGGAGAGCCAAAATTATATTATTTATTATTTTCATACAAAGTTTAAATAAACTAGATTAGTCATATTCATACACAAATTAAATAAGTACTAATTCTATTAGAATTTTAACAAATTTTCTTATTATAATAGTAAATATAATTCTAATTGAAAATACTCCAAACTAACTAAGATAATTTTTCTAACGTACCAACTTAGGTAAGCTTAGAGTTTCCTGAAATATGTTTTTCTCTACTGCTTCGTTAGTAAGGTTGTGCTCCCGAGATTTAAAGAAAGAGAAAGGAAAGGGAGGGGAGGGGAGGGGAGGGGAGGGGAGGGAAGGGGAAGGGGAAGGGGTGTTCCTGAGTTAGGAACGAAAGAAAAGTAAGGTTGTGCTCCCGAAATTTAAAGAAAAAGAAAGGAAAGGGAGGGGAGGGGAGGGGAGGGGAGGGAAGGGGAAGGGGTGTTCCTGAGTTAGGAACGAAAGAAAAGAAAAAAAATAGAATTACATTTGCAACCTTAATAAAAGAAAAATAAATTTTGTATTTATGGGATAAATAGGATGGAAATTTTAAGGGTGTGCTCTTGAGTTTTTTAGGGAGAGAAAGGGAAGGGAAGGAAAGGGGAGGAAAGGAAATGGAAGGAAATTAAAATCTTCCCTAGGTGCTTCCGAGTTATGAGGGAAAGGGAAGAAAAAAAATGTAAAATTATTGTTATAACCTTAATAAAATAAAAGAGGAGTATTTATATGTGAGGATAAAATAGGAAAAACACAAAAGTTCCTTTGAATCATTTCCTTTCCTTCCATTTCCTCCCACATTTGGAAGAATTGGATAGAAGGAAAATGAGGCCTCAATTTCCTCTCATTTCCTTCTCTTTCCTTCCTAAAAAAACTCGGGAGCACACCCTAAGTTTCCTTTCTTTCCGTCAATTTCTTTTCTAAAAAAATAGGGAGCAACATTAAAAAGGAGATTATTTTAGAATTTGATGCTGCCATGGAAAATCTTTTATGGTTGCACAGGGACTGAAAATGACGGATACTTCGGCTGCTTCTCCTTTGATCGGCTTCCTACACACATACAAGAACGTAAGCTAGGCCGGGGGTGTCTCCGGCGAACCCCCTCCGGTGTGAGAGTAAGATTAGTAGCTCAAATCACAAGAAAACAAAGGAAGCCTAGAGAGAGATAGAGCTGAGAGAGGAGTGAGAGAGTTACCATGCAAATGAAATGTCTTCCTCTAGTTATACCTCCAAGCCCCCATGTGCCTTGCACATGGGGGACACTTGTCAATCATCCACAGGGGGTCTCCAACCACCTTTTGCTTAGTGGGATTTCACTGTTGGGCTTGTCAAATCAAGCTACAGTTAGTTGCCTTCTATAATGACGGGATAAAGGATCTCAAGTCGTAAGCGACAACCACGAATCCGTCGGTGGCAACTAATAACCCGCTGGTTATGCCAACTTCGCGACCTACCCTAGTGATGTCGCCCACACTAACTCCCGCCATATCGCTCCATCGTACATCTATCTCTCCGGAGTGTTTATCTTTGTCGTACTTACTCTCGTGACACTAGGCGGGATCACGCTTTCCCGCATCAACGTTCCCGCCGTTGGGGCCCTTAGCTTTACCTACTGGGCCTGTAATAAGAGGTATTGGGCCCATCAATCCCTTTAGGCCCAATCCCATTTTTCTATATCGCATCAGAAGCCCCCAATGTCGAGACCTGGATTATTTATGATCCAGGCGAGAAATTCATCAGGAGACGCGGGATTATAATCCCGCCTCAGCATATAAGGCGAGATTACATTTTTGATACATGCATACGGCCACGTGTCAAGCTAGGGTTGAGGGGTTGGGGCGGTTTTGTCAGTGCCGTACGATGCCTCGATGTTCGTGCTTCCCTTTAAATATCCTCATTAAAGGAGGGGGAAATTTAAAATTTCGAACCGTCATTTTTCCCAAGAAATTTCAAACGCCTCCTCGTCTTCACTACGCCTATTCGTCTCCATCGTGCTAAGGTTAGTCTACCGTCCCACATTTCTAACTTTCCAGTTATTCTACCCACCATTTTCTCTCCATTTTCCGGCGAAAGATTTTTAGGAAAATCTCTATTTCTTACAGATTCACCGTTCATTTTCTTTATTTCTTTAGGATATTCACTTTTAGGGTCACGATTCCTTGTTCTAACGCTTTCCTGGGTGCGTTTTTGACCACTTTCTCCATTTCCTTGAAGATTCCGACCGTATTCCGGCAACGTTCATCATCTCCGTCCGTTCAATTGCGTTTTTCCCAGGTACTTGCTTGCTTTCTCGCCCTTTTCTTTAATTTCTGCTCTTTTCTTTCGGTTTGACTATCTCGCATAATGGCGAGAACCAAGTGTTGTACTAGGGCCATTAGATTTGGCCAAAGCTTACATACGGGGGGATATTATAGAGTTGAAGTGGGGACATGGGCTAGGATCCCGCGCGAGGATCTTAATTTTATGCTTATGCGACATGACGCTGATGCCGCCGTTCTTAGCACTTTAGAAATTAGGGGTCCCCCCTTTTTGCCTAAATCTGCCCCTATGCAAACCTTTCACAACACATTTGAGCTATGCTCGCACATTTGCTCTTTCTACCATTCCCGCTTTGAGTCTGATTTCTCTGATACTAACTATCCCGCGGCTTCCAATTTACGTAGTCGTCGCTTCTCTAAACATGTTCGATCCAGTTCTAGCGAGGAAAGCGACATGTCTTCTGCCCAATCTTCTTCCAGTCATGACGTATCGGATACTCTTGCTGCGGGAACCTCTTCTCGCGCCCAAGCTTCTTCAGAACAACCAAATGTTGCCGCCATTGCGACAACTAGCACTTCTTCCTCCAACCTTCAAACACCCTTGCACACCAAATTTGGCATAAACCATAACATTTACCGTATTGAGCCTTATACCGACAATGAAGCTCTTGCCGTAATGCGACAACGGACCGACGGGGTCATCACATATGTCTCGCATTTGGAGGCCGGGCTCAGATTTCCTTTGGACCCATTTATTTCCTCCTTCCTTCATCATGCTCAAGCCGCTATAGTGGACATCCATCCCAACGTTTTCCGCATTTTGGTGAGTTACATTGTCATATGTCGGTCCTTGAAACATGAACCCTCCCTTCCCCTATTTGTTCATTTCTTCGATGGCTACACCTCCATCACTCATCGGGAAAATGTAGTTGAGAAACGCTTATCTGTAAAATATGGAAAAACCAAAATCCTTACTCCCATCCTCAGTAAAGTGCACAACTGGCAGTCCAAGCCGCTTCTAATAACATCTCGCACTGGTTGGTCGCATGATGGTGGCGACTTGAGAGAGATTCACCCAAAAATTGTAACTGACAAGGCTTTAATTTCTGGGGATTCTCGCCTCAAAAAACGAATCCTACAAGTCCTTGCCGCTGCGTCAGTGTGAGGACCCCGACCCGGAACCTACACGTGTCTCGAGCTGGAGCGTCCTCAAACTAACCCAAAGATCCTAAACTTTTAAAACTTTGATTTAACTTTCAAACATACACACAACCATTTAAAATAACTCTACTCCTTTCCACATTGGAGGAAGAGTTGACCAACCTTGAAAATAATAAACGGTTTTAGTTACAAAAGATATCGAATATAAAATGGAATTAAAGTTTATGAATACAACCCTTTAAAAGAATTATGCCAAAATACACATTCTACACCAACCTATACATAACCCGAAAATTCCCAAACACCACTTCTAAACTCCTTTCCGCCCTTACTTGGTCGGTCCACCTGTCTCGGGATCTAAAATATTAAAGGGAGAGGGGTGAGAATAAATCTCAGCAAGCTATTATGAATGCAGCAATATGCCATATAAGATGCAACACATAACAAGTTGCATACAACACATTGGAAAAGCTGTAAACACCTTACATTACCTTGGTTTACCTTTTCCCGTCTGAATCATGAGTCATACCATTGTGGAAGTAAATACTCCACATTTTCTGTGAATGCATATCCACCAGAATCAATATCATAAATTCGAGATAGTTATGATTATAACTCATCTCCTGTGAACTGCTTAGGCATTATTCATAAACAACCCCCGAACAACCGAGATAGTTATTGTCATAACTCATCTCCTGTGAACTGCTTAGGCAATATTCACCAGAAACAACCCCCTAACAACCGAGATAGTTATTGTCATAACTCATCTCCTGTGAACTGCTTAAAGCAATATTCACCAGAACTAACCCTCCAACAACCAGTATACCAAGTCCAGCACATATCATAAACTTGCAATATAAATCCACACTTGGGATAACAATATAACCATAAGATAAATAAATCCACACTTGGGATAATATAATAACATGCTAAATAATCCACAAAATGGGATAAGCAATATAACAACGTATCATAAACAATTCATACGTAGTCATTACACAACTTCGGATAACCTCAATAAGAGTTCATGATCTACCTCCCAAGTTTGAACTACATTGGTGAAGTACGAATCAAGCTTAATAACCAATTTCCGGACAATATTCTATATTACAAGGTCTTTATAGGAATTCATGTTAGATTTATCAAGTCGGAGTTACATTTGATAAGGCCAAATAAGATTTCCAAACAATTCCTGATTCCGACTTAATGTGCTTCCGTAGTTCCATAGTAACCCAATTAAGGTGTCATTAAGTGATACAATTGTTCTAAGTATAACCTAGGTTAAAAGGATTAATTCATATCCGGAAAGGTTAGATTCCAAACTTTATTTTGGTTAAGGGTCATACTAGGAGGTTACTAGTGAAAATTCAGCGAAACAGGGAACTGGGCCAAATTCTGCCAACATGGGCGACCGCCCTAACCACTTGGGCGACCGCCCAAGTGGACTTTAAAGCAAATGTGAGTTCTGCCGTGATGGGCGGCCGCCCAAGCCCCACGGGCGACCGCCCAAGCCTTCCTCCAGCCCAATTTCAGATTTTTACCCATTTTGAACCTAGTCTTCCTTTCCTTATACCATGCCTATCACAAGAACACCAAAGGGAACCTTAGCTTTACCAAGTCTCACTCCAAACAAGTAAACCCAAACCCAAGTAACCTTATATTGATTATTACTACAAATTCCACCCATTTCAACCCTTTAGATTGTCTTCCTTGAACCCTAACTTCAACTAGTTTTATTTTTCAATCATCCAACTTCCATTAAGGTTTCCAAGGCATGAAATCAACATCACAAGAACAAGAACAACATTTAAAGAACTTATGAACAAGTAGGATAAGGGAATCATAACAACTCACCTTAGGGTTTTATAATGGAAGGTGATCTTTCTAACTTGATGGATTCCCCTAGATGATCCCACTTCAATGATGCTCCTAGACTTGAATTTGGTGGAGAAATGGCTTGGCTTCAAGAAGATGAGTTGAGAGCTTCCATGGAGTTTTCTCAAGGTCTTACTAGGAGGAAGTAGAATGAATGAAGGAGAAGGGAGAAGGGAGTAAGAGGAGGTGAGGGAGAGGACACTTGTCAAGCCTAGGGAGAGCAAGACAATTTGGCCCCCCTCCTACAATTATTTAAAACTAAGGCTTTCATCTTTTAAATTTAAATTAACCCTTAACCAAATAATTCATCCTACTCATTTAACCTCCTTGTACTATTTATCATATTTCCATTTTTATTATTTCCCCAAGTTTCTTTATTTAATACCCAATAATTTCTCAAAAGATTCTAAATTTACTTCTCACCCAATTTATCTTAAATTAAGAATCTAAAGACATAATTGAACACATAAAACTATCATAATCATTAAAAGCATATAATAAAATATTTAAATTTAGTGCCTAGGGTTGGGGTCGTCACACTCACTCCCCCTTAAAGAAAATTCGTCCCGAATTTGACTGTCACTTGCCTAATTGTTCAACCCGCCTCGGTTACATGTATACCTCAGGCTCCAATTCTCAAATAGTCTCTTCAATGTGTGATTCTTTCCCAAGATTCTAATTTCATTAATAATACGATATTACAACTTAATGCTCCATGAATACCTTACAAACATCACTAACCCGAATTTTCACGACCTCAATAAAACATCAATGATTAAAAGTCTTACAACTTATGTCACTAAATACACTACAATATTGCATTTAAAACTTTAAATACTCTATAAGCTGCTCCGAGCCAATCTATGATTCAAGTCATCAACCTTCCAAAACTTCAAATGGATTAACAAATTTTTGCGCCAATTTACCTTAGGCCTTGCTTCTCCAACCTCACCCCAACAAATTAGAGATCGATATTTTATTCCCTAACAACGCCTTATACGGTTTTACCTTAATGCTAGAATGATAACTGCTATTATACACATCCAACCACTAGTAATCATATTTCCTATCGACTACAAAACCCATTGTACATGCCCGTAGCATATCCTCAATAATAATTAATGATTCCACAATTTTTCACAAAGTTAAACTCAATAGCATTCCTACATTCCAGTAGGATCTTCCAAAATGAATGACTATCCAATCCATTTCACACTATGGGGTTTTATACAATCAAACTATCTCCTAACATATACAAGGACTCGATCAATGAATCTCATCATTATAAATATATAAAATAAGTAGAAAACACCATCAACTTCCTATAAAAAAAAACGACATACTCCTTTTACTTTCAAAGTAACCAAATCACAAAATTCATCGTGATAATACTCTCAGTTCAATCTAGAACTCTAAATATTTTAATAAATCTTCTAACGTCAGGTTTCTATTTTCACATTTATGACCAAACCGTCTTATGTCTTGACTCGCTTGAAATGAGTTATTTCGATTATCTCATCCTCATTTCTCATGATACAAACATTAAATAACTGCCTATGAATAATAAATGTAAACATGCTACTAAGACCCGGATTCCCATAAACGGAATACTAGTCGATTTTATATCATAATTCAATGTTCTAATTATGCTCAGGTCCAGTGACAGATCAATATTCAACTCAAATGGTTGGCCGCCCACAACGGGGTCGGTCCAACTCCAATACAAAAACCAAGTCTACTGCGACCTCCACATGGATAACTACACAATTTATCAAATCATTTCTCGGATCAAAATTTTTAATACAATTAATCACTATAGGGAAACTAGGTTGCTTTTCTACTTGCTTCTGTACAATTTATATCTTTAGGATACCAAGTCTTTCAAAAAAAAAATTACAACATCTTTCAGAATTCCAAAGGATAATATAAAAAGAGATTCAAAGAGATCCGAATGGTTTATTTATTTAAAACCGGCCCATACCAGTTTTAATTAACTAAACCACTCACAATTTCAAGAAATTTCAAAAGATTGGTAAGCTAATAAAAATAACTCGAGTGATTTAATTATCTACAACCATCCCATACCGGTGGTAGATAGTTAAATTACTCACAGATTTTAATTTACACAAAACGGTTTACTGTCCTTATTAAATCAACTATCCTCGAAGGGCACAATGGCTCGTACCGAAGTTCAATATACAATCCAAAGTTTTAAAGCACATTTAAAACAATTCTAACATAATATTTTTACTTAGTTAAATTCTTTATAAGGAAACACAATCTCGGAATATTAATACTATCTTTTATAATTAACACTATAACATTCATTAAAATAGTAAACTTGGTAGATCATCCTCAATTCAATAATTCCTCAAGTTGAATATTCAACACCTTTACTTAATTTGAGTCATCTATTCCTTACCTTCGATATTGGAATTATACTTAATAACAACATATTGTAAACATCTAGTTTCCGATCAAATACCATGATTTCCTAATAAGAAGATACAACTGGAACGCACATAGATCAATCATCCCCAAATTGCAATTAAACATGAACAGTATAAACTAGCTTACCTCCCAATAACCATCAACAACTCAAAATCCGTATAACGTCTACATCCTCCAAGCATCACACCAATCCTTCATATGAGTCACGCAACTAAGTCAACCTATACGGTTTAATCATCCTAAAGTACCCCGTCTTCCAATAAGATTTATCCTAATTTTATTTTCTCAACTAATGATAATCATCTCTCAAAACAACCCATATACATATTTTACTAATTCCTGAAGTTGATCCTACAAGTCACCAATAATTACATCTATTATACTTCTTCGCCTTTACTCTATTTACCTTTCCATAACTAATACACAATCCATAAATCAAAACGGTCATACTAGATATAAATGTTGTCTTAAGTATATCCTTAAAGCAAATATTTATTGTAATTGTAACACTCCGAAAATTTCAACTAATAACTATTGAGTATCCTACTAGTTTCTAAAATCAGTCATACAAAATCATCAACAAGTGATAATGAATACTTATTCTTCACAGTTACTAATTTGAGATCTCCATAATCTATAATTATTCACCAAGTATCATCTTTTCTAAATATAGTACTAATTTATCCTTACGGAGAGTCGCTAAGCTAATTATCTTCTTTATCAAATACTTTCCCAAGATGAATCATCAAGTCCATCATCCCAATTAGTGTCCTCTATCTAGGAATCCGAATACCATAATAGTACCTTATAGCAACTCAAAATCTCAATATCCGGGTATGATACCTGATGAAACCCATTTTGAAACTCACACAGAAAACACCACTTAGTCAACTAATAGCACATAAGGCAAAGATATATTAGTTCTATAAGATCTCGTACTCGCGATATTTATAACTCATATAATCCCACTTAGACTATCACTTTCAATACTAGCCTCATATATCTAGTCCCCACCACGAGACACCAATGTATAAATACTCACGCACGTTGTACAACTATAAACCACTCTTAATTAGGCCATACTTTCGACATTTACGCATATATAACATAACCTCCATTAATAATTTATCCGCCTCAATTACACATGGAGACAAATCAAACATAGATAAGGAGACTCGCTTCTTGCAACAGTCCTCCTCAAGCACAACAACTACTCAAATAATTCAGGTTAATATAACAATAATTCACGGATTGGTAACTCGACCAAATCCACCGGCAATACATGCCCACATATGGACACATCACATCCACCATGATAAACAAGAATGATTCGAGGTACTCTCCCATAGGAGTAGAACCTCCAGCACATAAGGCAACCTTTAGGCCAATTATGCAAATAAAAGCGAAATGTAATGCCACATGAGAACGAAATGAATGAAATTTAGAAAAGTATGATCCCTAACTCCGGAGACAGGTAATATACCTCAAATGATTGTGGAGGAATCTATCTCTCCATAACTCACCTTTCCTTGATTCCTTGGTTGGTCAATATCATTTTCTGTCATTGAACAAATTCCTGCATAATACTCTCGACGTCGGTCATCACACACTCTCACTCGGCTAGACTCTACCCCGAGAATTCTAGCAGAGCTCGATACTAGATGTGAGGATCCCGACCCGGAACCTACACGTGTCCGAGCTGGAGCGTCCTCAAACTAACCCAAAGATCCTAAACTTTTAAAACTTTGATTTAACTTTCAAACATACACACAACCATTTAAAATAACTCTACTCCTTTCCACATTGGAGGAAGAGTTGACCAACCTTGAAAATAATAAACGGTTTTAGTTACAAAAGATATCGAATATAAAATGGAATTAAAGTTTATGAATACAACCCTTTAAAAGAATTATGCCAAAATACACATTCTACACCAACCTATACATAACCCGAAAATTCCCAAACACCACTTCTAAACTCCTTTCCGCCCTTACTTGGTCGGTCCACCTGTCTCGGGATCTAAAACATTAAAGGGAGAGGGGTGAGAATAAATCTCAGCAAGCTATTATGAATGCAGCAATATGCCATATAAGATGCAACACATAACAAGTTGCATACAACACATTGGAAAAGCTGTAAACACCTTACATTACCTTGGTTTACCTTTTCCCGTCTGAATCATGAGTCGTACCATTGTGGAAGTAAATACTCCACATTTTCTGTGAATGCATATCCACCAGAATCAATATCATAAATTCGAGATAGTTATGATTATAACTCATCTCCTGTGAACTACTTAGGCATTATTCATAAACAACCCCCGAACAACCGAGATAGTTATTGTCATAACTCATCTCCTGTGAACTGCTTACGCAATATTCACCAGAAACAACCCCCTAACAACCGAGATAGTTATTGTCATAACTCATCTCCTGTGAACTGCTTAAAGCAATATTCACTGTAACTAACCCTCCAACAACCAGATATACCAAGTCCAGCACATATCATAAACTTGCAATATAAATCCACACTTGGGATAACAATATAACCATAAGATAAATAAATCCACACTTGGGATAATATAATAACATGCTAAATAATCCACAAAAGGGGATAAGCAATATAACAACGTATCATAAACAATTCCTACGTAGTCATTACACAACTTCGGATAACCTCAATAAGAGTTCATGATCTACCTCCCAAGTTTGAACTACATTGGTGAAGTACGAATCAAGCTTAATAACCAATTTCCGGACAATATTCTATATTACAAGGTCTTTATAGGAATTCATGTTAGATTTATCAAGTCGGAGTTACATTTGATAAGGCCAAATAAGATTTCCAAACAATTCCTGATTCCGACTTAATGTGCTTTCGTAGTTCCATAGTAACCCAATTAAGGTGTCATTAAGTGATACAATTGTTCTAAGTATAACCTAGGTTAAAAGGATTAATTCATATCCGGAAAGGTTAGATTCCAAACTTTATTTTGGTTAAGGGTCATACTAGGAGGTTACTAGTGAAAATTCAGCGAAACAGGGAACTGGGCCAAATTCTGCCAACATGGTGTAAGTGCTCCAATTTGAGCTTGTTAGAATTTTCGTTAGAAAATTAACGGAAGTTATAACATTTCTAACAATTCCTAACTATCCTAACATTCCTAACAAAGTGAGGGTAAAATGGGCATTGTTATTTAAGGTTAAACCTTAAAAAGAATCTCAAAAAAGAAAAACAAATGAAGAAAACCAAATATAGCAATCTTTGGAAACAAAAAGCTGGTGGTCAATTTGAATTTTGAAAAAGATTATTCTTCTTGTCCAAAGTCCAAGCCGCATTTAATGAACGATTGCACGCCGCCCGATCCTATCCGCGCGGACAAGTATGTAATTTTCAGAGGGCTATAAATTGAGCCCTCCAGTCACAAAAATAAGAAGGAAGAACACAATAGCAACGAAGTTCTGGCGAAATATAGAGAGAAAACAGTGAGAATTCTTCAAGAATTGTCACCTTTTTCTCTCCAATCTTTCCCAACTCATACTCATCCATTCACTCTCATATTCAAGCCCTAAACACTCATACACTCAAGCCAAACACTCAAGAACACAAGGAAGATTGGTAAACCCTCCTCTTTCTAACCCTAAATCTCATCCATGCATGCATCTTCAAACTACAAAATGTAGTTCTTTCATCTTTTTTCTCTAGATCTAAGAAGATCACCATGGAAGACCATCTCCATGGATGATCTTCTACAAAGATCAACATTATTTTCAAAGCTTTTCTTTCTTACTTGCAAAAATGCACTTTCAAAACCCTAAAAAACCATTTTCAAGCACTAAATCTTGATTTCAAAGGGTAAAATCCCCCCTCCCCAAGCAAATGAAATGCTTAGTCCTAATGTACCCCAAGGATGGTTTGGTATAGTTGATTCACCACTAAAATGTCTAGTGATCACTAACCAAAACCTAGGGAAATGGGGACAAGCATGGATGCAAAACCCCCCTTAAAATCATATTTTCTTTCTTGAGAAGTTGCTGTCCAGTAGCAATTTTCTCAGACCTCAGTCCATGGTCTTAATTTTTGGACACAGATGAACTTGGAATTTGGTGTTTACTACAAAACACTTTTTGTAGCCAACATCCAGAGCTTTCCAGACATATTTTTACCTTATTTTTTGGGTGAGTAAAACTCCTCTTTTCAATTTTTCTTTCAGAGGCTAGTTCATCAGCTTCTGGGAATCCAGATCTCATATCTGAGGTTTCCAGAAGGTTTTGACCCCTCAAATCTTCTCCAAAATGGAAATTTCTTTCACACAAAGTTTATTCAAGGAGTCTAGAGAAACTTTCATTCTCTGAGTTCATCCAGATTATGAAGTTTTAGGACCCTTGAATCCATTTCAAAATCAGGTGTCTGCTGCCATTTCCTTCTGGCAGAAGTGACTTCTCAACTTCAAAAGGTTTTTTGAGTACCAAATCTCAAACCAAAAATTCTCCAAAAAATCATGGGATCAGTTTAAAGTCTTAAAAAGACATTCCAATTTTTACTTTTTCCAGTTTCAACTTATTTTGGCCAAAACACACACACACACACACACAAATGATTTTCAGCTTGGAAGACTCGTTTTAAGAGGCGCGTCGGGTGCACACTAACGTCCTTCCCGACGCGTAACATGACCTCCGAACCTAAATCTCTGATCTCGGGCTTTTTTCAAAGTTTTGGCCCTTCAAAATTAAAATGGCGTGGCGACTCCGTTTTTTCCGGTTTTATTTGGTTTTTCAAAGAAACGCAAAAATCGAATTTTCCCGCGAAAAAGGCAACACATCGTTACGGTGGCGACTCCTGGGGACTCGGCTTTTAATAAAAAAATGGTATTCGGTATATTGGTGGAAACCATTAAATTTCCCGTTATCGCCTCCTAACACGAGTCGGGGATAAATTGTGGTCTAACAATCCCACGTACCGGTATCACCGTTTTCAAAAAAAAAAAAAGGGCTTTTGAGGGTCAAGCTTCCGTCCCGGCTTCGAAAATCATTTTTGTGTGTGTGTTGATTTTTGCACAGTTTTCATGTTGTTTTGGCCGCCTCGGAGAAAGTCAAAATTTTGACTGTCGGAATAATGTCCCTAACTGTCGGAATTTTCATGCTTACGTGCTTATGTGCTCATAAAAAAAAAATTCAAAAAAAAAGATTTTCAAAAAAAAAGAAAATTTCCAAAAAAAAAATCATGCATCATATTTTTTTAAGACACATAAAAAAAAAATCTCTATTTTACTCAGAAAAAGAATATAGACTGCTTGCACACTACGCGCACGTGACCGTACACTGCACACTACGTCCTTAACCCGGGGAAATCCTTGTCGCGGTCCGTTTGGTCTTATTACGCCTCTCGGATGAGCACAGGACTACCCAAACATCCCATGGAGCCTCGTGTCGACCATGCACTTGTCCGTGACACACTTTGTCCGAGACCCGGTTGGTTTTTAGTCAGTGCATGTCATGCCTGTCCGTGTATAGACCTTTCCTTTCAAGCCTTTGTCGGCATACCGACTCAATCTCTCTCGGGTCCCTAATCAGTCGCTAATCAGTCGAAGTTGCCGGTTTTCCGCCGCGGACTTTGACCAAGATATTGACCAGGCGCCTTGACTTCGGCTCGGCGGCACAAATTATACACGACTCCTAGCATTGACACTTTGAGTCATCAAGGATTAACGGTTATTCCATGCCTAATTACGGCTTAGCGACGACAAGTCAAGATCGATAGCGGACATTTATCGGTCAAATCATGCCGAGCTTTTTGTCGAGCCCTCGGACATAATCTTGACTTTCGACGTCGGCTTTGTCCGTAATTTACATCGAATGCTCGTTAAGACTCGATTACCCGAGACTTTTAGGATCGTTTTTCTTTCGGTCGGTGGGACCCGCTTGCCCTATAGGACCCTCGCCGGGCTGTCCACCTGGGAGGTCGAAATACGGGTGGAATACGAGGGGCTTATAGACGTAGTGACGGGGCCCGGCGATCCGGGATCCCGAGTAGTTTGCGAAAAAGAAGAGCAATCTTTTCCAACCGATTAGGATAATAAAATGTGTTTTAAGTAAACGTGAACAAATAAGCTGCATGTTGCATGAGCCTAAAGCCCAAACACCTACCCTCCTTCCATTCCCGGACATCTGAACCTTCGTGTCCTTTCCCCGCAGACTCCGCACAAAGCTTGGTTTCGGGCACCGGGTCACCGTTTGATCAGTTAGGAAGAGTCAAGCGCATCGTCGGCTTCGCCGTTTGTTCCGACTCGGGTTTCGAGAATGTCCGCATCGGCCGGTAATGATGGGGATAACATCACTCCGCCTCCAGGGACCCCTCGGAACGAGCAACGGTGGAATCGGTTAGCGAGAACGGATGAGGTTACGACAGGAAGCACGGCTAAACGGCCTTATGGAGGCTATTAAGAGTCACGGTCGGCCGCCGGCCTCAATCCGGATGGCACCTTCACCGTGGAAGAAGACGAGGATGCCAACCCCACTCTCGGTCGCCCGATTACACCGGGATGCCGCCACCCACCTCCTATGGTGCCACTACCAGAACCCATGCTCCTCGATTTTCGGGTCGGCCCGGCTCCCAACCACGAGACCACCGGATCCATGCGGCAGACGGCCTGAATCGGTGGGGGCAAAATCGATGCGGAATGTCTTCTCATGGTTGGGGCTATCTCGGAATGCCACGGCTAATCGGGATCCCTCCTCGATTCGGAACCGATCAATCCGGACCTTCACGGCAACGGCCACGGTTTGGAATGCCGCCACGGCAGTTACGGACCACGGTCGAGCCCCTCCTCAGAAACGGTACTAGTTCGTTGCTCCTCACACAAATCCATTCCTCACTCGAGACTTCTATGGGATACCAAGCCTCCATCCCGGTGTCATCCGAATCACCGGGACCGCAGTACCCCCGGGTTACACACCTTCACCACAAGCGGCCACGCAATTCAACAATCAGGACGGCGGCCCGCACTCAAGCCTACTTACGGGCCCCACTGGAAATCCAAGTTATCCGGCCACATCGGGGCTGCCCCCACCTACTTTGCCGGTTGAAAATCAACGGCAAGCCGCAAGGTTCTATCCTTTTGCTCGGGCTCCTACTCATGCTCCCGGGGTAACTCGGCCCGGGACGGGTTTTCACCTACGTCCCCGGACCGGCCGTTCCCTCCACCGATCTGCCTCCGGTGGTAGCTCCTCTCTCTAGCTCGGCCACTAGCTTGAATGCCATGGTTCCGCCACAAGACCCTCATCGGCACAGTTCATGGAACAACACAAGGAAATGAAAGCGCAGATTCGAACCCGCCGAAAGTCCGCCTTCCAGGCCTACGGACCGGACTCCATTGTTCCCCCGCCCCACAAATTCGTGATGCCAAATCTGGATCTCTTTGATGGAACCGCATGTCCGAAAACCCATTTGGACACGTATACCTTGGCGATGAAAGCCAAAGGATGTACCAATCGGCAGTTAGCCGACTATTTCGATCTATCCTTGAAGTCCGGTGCCTTGAAGTGGTTCTTCCGTTTGAAACCTGAAGCCGGGGCTACATGGGACCAGATTACCAATGCCTTCACGAGAAAAATATAAGGCCAACTTGGAATGGGAAACAAATAGGGTTGACCTACAAACAACGGTGCGGCGTCTGATGAGAATGTTGGGGACTTTTACAAGCGGTGGAATGCGAAACTCGGTGAAATGGCCATCCCTCCTTCCGAAGAAGAACAACTGGACATCTTCCGGTCATGCTTGAAACCACATCGAGAGCCTCCCTCGGTCACTTCCCATACTCGGACTTACGGGCCATGGTTAACTCTGCGGCTAAGTTTGAAAAGGCCTACAATCGGCCAGCCGCTGCACTGCCTACGAGATATCGGGCTCCTCCTGCAAACACCGCCCTGCTCTGCTAAAGGCAAAGAGATGATTAACTATGCGGGACGGGAATGCAATAACACGACTCCTTTTGCTCCCGGGAAACCGGCGAGCCCAAACCGCGGGTCATAAATCTCGAAAACTTTGGAATGCCCCTGAATGACATCTTTAGGGGGCTGGTGAAAGAAGGCTTGCTTTGCGGCCTTTAGAAAATTTCCAACCCGAAATCCGAATGCTCCCGTGGATACTACAAAGTATTGTGCCTTTCATCAAGCTCACGGACATCGGCGGCAGTTTGCTTCACTCTGAAAAAGGCAATCCGAGGGCTAATAGAGCAAGGAAAGTTGGAAGGCCCCAGAAGGGCCTAACACGATCAAAAATCCGGCCACGGAACCATAATCGAGTGAATATGATTGAATGCGGAGAATCTTCACACGCCCGGGAAGATGCGATGAAGGTCCCCAAATACCGTGGCCAATCTCGTCGAGGATCCCTGAATTCGGATTCCCCTCGGCCTCGAGGATATCGAGCGAATCAACCCATCTTGGTCTCATGTCGAGAGACTCCTTGCAAGAATACGAGGCCCGCTATTTCTCGGATAAAGGGAAAACCGATACCGAAGAAGCTGGGGCTGTTCCGCTGAAACATGAAAGAACCATTTACACAAGATGGTTAGAACAATCGAGAAGAATCGAACAAGAAAGCTTCCGGCGGGCACTGTCTTGGGGCTTATCGGCGAAAGAGGCCGAAGAGCATCTTGAGCTAGTACACTTTTGCAAATTAGCTTTGGGAGAGCCCGAATATGATCCCGAGAACAGCGAAGAATCGGAAGAGGAGGATTCCTTCTATATCCTACACAGTGTCAAATACGTGCCACCCCTCTCACTCTTCCCCGCAATTTACGGGAGGAGAAGCTGAGTCACAATTGCCACTTCCGGGAATGGGAACATATGACAATTTTTGCGGCTGCACGCACCCATATTCCCCCAACGGGTTTGATCGGCGTTCTCTCTCAGCCGAAATCCCGGTAGTATGGGAAGAGGATTCCGATGACAGCGATGATGATGATGATGACGAGAGTGAAGAGTCAACTGAGGCCCCCGATCCGGAAACAATCTGGAACAATCATGCCAGAAATGAGCCCATGGGAGCCAGGCACAATGGCTGGTTATCAGCAAGCGACAACGAAGAAACTTCGGAAGACGAATACGAGACCGAGGACATGAAGGCCATGAAGTTTCATGGATCTGAGCACGTGGATGTCTTAGAATTCAACACTGCCTACCATGCTTTGGGGAAAGGGTTTTCGGGTATCCTGTCTAAGCGAATAGTTGAAGATCTGCTAGAAAGAGGTAGACTGACTCCCATCCTCTCCAATGAGAAAATCACTATTGTAGATCAAACCCGCCCGAAAGCAAAGTAACAATTCTTGTCAAGGTGACCCGAGAGGAAATCACTTTCCCGGAATGTATTTCAGCTCTCAGAGAAGTCCTGGAAACCGGCATGATACCTGACGCTCCTCCCACACAGAATGCTATAATCATCTCCAGCTCTGAATATTACAGAAAGGAACAAGAATGGCTACACTATACCGGGGAAGAAATCGGCAAACCGCCAAGCCCCGACAATAGCGACTCTTGTTGCATGATGACAATGAGCAAGGCCGGCCATGAGAGTGAATCAGAGGACGCCCTAGCTCATGGGCCATCCGAGGGCAACAACACAACCCCAGACTCGAAGCCGTAACTTGGGAAGCAGTTATAAGGGCCGCCCCGGAAGAGGCCAATACAGCTCAAGCTCAGCCCCGCACCGTTGCCAGGCTCCGTCAGAACCAATGGCCAATAGCCAAAAGGGCTCCCCCGTTAACGTTGGCAGCGTTGAAGAAATCTAGTCAAGAGACGACTGATGAGGAAGTTAACCTGTTGACCCGATCCGGGCAAATTTTCCAAGGGAATCCTAAAGCAGATAAGAAGGCCACAGACCAAGCACCAAAAGAAGATCGCCGCCCCTATGCCAAGACAGCTGAAACTCCAGATCCCGAAAAAGAGGATCCCGTGCTCACCCAGTTGAAGCAAACACAGGCCAACATTTCCCTCTGGTCTCTACTCACTTCGTCTTATCCCCATGTGAAAGGCTGGAAGAAAGCACAGCTCGCACTCTCGTGCCTATTGATGCTACTCCCGATGATGTGGTACGGTGATTGGAAACATCCACTACGGGAACATAATCACTTTCACATCTCGACCTCCCTCAATTTGGGGCTGATCATAATGAGCCTCTCTTCATCACGGTCCAGTGGATGAACGACGCCTCCCTCGGGTCTGGTTGATAATGGGTCAGGAATGAACATTCTTCCGGCCAAAGATCATGAGCTTGCTTGATATCAAGACTACGGACTTGAAGCCTTCTTCTCTCACAGTCAAGCTTACGACTCAACATCCCGGCAGTCCTCGGAGTTGCTACTTTAGACCTCTGGTTTGGACGAAATTGATACTGTGGAATTCCGGGTTATCGACATCCCGATTACTTTCAATGCCCTGTTGAAGACCTTGGCTGCACCAAGTCAAAGGGGTCGCCTCAAGCCTCCACCGGTGTGTGAAATTCGTCTCGAATGGGGATCGACGACCATTTACGGGGATTTAGTCACTTTAGAGGGCACGGATACGGGCGGAATACCTATTGGAAATCAAACATGATGAGGAAGGTCACATGCTAACGGGCTTCACGGTCGGGCCTCCCGAGGCCCAAGTGTGCAACATAGATCTGAAGGTCACTCGGGATAAAATCCCATCAGTCTTGAAAATGATGAGAAAAATGAGCTATCTACCTGGCCTCGGTCTAGGGAAGCGCCAACAAGGAACTTTCAAACTCATCGAAGTAAAAGGACAAAATACTCGCCACGGCACAGGATATGAGGCCTCCCAGTGGACACTGCAAAGGGAAAGAGATTTGAAGGCTGCCACGGGAAAGGTCCGGCCGACAATCCCAAATCTCTCCTCTTCGAGTCCTAATTTGGCTGACTACTTTGTAAAGGGTCCCACACAACCAGGAAACATCACAGAGCCCACTCCTACGGCGGGATGGCTAAAGCTACAGGATAGCCTCAACAAGTTCGGAGAACCAAGGCTAACCCGGTCCGTAGAATGTTCTGGACCTACCCAAGATACAGGGCTACCACTACCATGAAGAGTGAGTATACCTTCGAGGCGTGCGACACAGTGGAACAGGTTCGAGAAACTCACAACCACTATTCCTCCCCGCCCAGAAGATCCGAAACACAATTCGAATTGACGGTGCCAAAAGCTAAGGCCACGGAATTTCCCTCGGATGGTTGGGATGGTGCAGTTTATGCGGCAATTGTTCGAAGAAGAAGTCAGTGCCGGACTGATTGATCTCGGCTCGGTCCAAGAGATGATAGCGGCAATTGAGAAAGGAGAACAAAAACGGCCACGGTTCAGGAGTCATGAGGCCACCAATAGCGATGCCGCTAAAGAATTGGGAAACTCTCTCAGGCCCATCCGCGACCAAGGAGGAAATGATCACCAAGCTTGGATTGGTACCCCGTCCCTTTGTGTCAATCTAGGACAAGTCCTCCCAGTCTCTCTCTGTTAAGATCGAGTCTCTAGGGTCGTCCGATGGCCTTACGCCTGAAGACTACGAGTCTGTAGCAAGCACTGTATTCCCTTTCGTTTTCAATGAAATGACGAACCTTTACGAGTATCCCTTGATTGCCACTTTAACTAATGATGAATTAATTAATAAAAATTTTTTTAATAATAATTCATTAGATAAAGAAGCAGACACATTAAACAAAAAAAAGATCAAACAACAAAAAAAAATCTTTAAGCAGGTTGTCCGGGAAGAGGAGAATCGAGCCCAAGCTGCCGAAGAGATTTTGACGAATGTGAATTTGGGAACTGCGGAAGAGCCTAAAGAGACGCAGATTGGTCATTTCTTCGAAGGAAGTGGAAAGGATGCTCTGCAAAATCCTACAAAATCCTCAATTCAAAGAAAGTCGCCCTCTTCATCAAAGAAAACATCATGTGCAGATACGGGTTGCCGGCTGAAATCATTTCAGATAATGGATCCCACTTCGAAGGGGAATGTGAAAAAGTTCTGGCGGAATTCCGAATAACCCGTCACAAGTCATCACCTACGGGCCCCAAACCAACGGAGCCGTCGAAGCGGCAAACAAGACTCTGGAAAATATCATCCGGAAAATGGCTGTCCAAGGCGAGATTGGCCCGAGAAGTTACACCTGGCACTCTGGGGCTCTGAGACATCGGTCGAACGGCAACTGGGGAAACACCGTTTGCCCTCACATACGGAATGGAAGCCGTACTCCCAATCGAGCTGGAAATCCCCTCGCTCCGTATACTGCTGGAAAGCCAAATCAACGAGGTCGAATGGCTCCAGAGTCGCCATGACGAACTGGCCCTACTGGACGAACGCCGACTGAAGGCCATGGAACACATCCGGGCCTACCAAGGAAGGATGGCCAGAGCCTTCGACAAGAAAGTAAAGCATCGGGAGATCCGAGAAGGTGATCTCGTTCTAAAAGAAAAGCCCCCAGTCCGTATCAACCCTCTCGGCAAATGGGAGCCTGTATGGGTCGGGCCATATGTCGTCCAGAAGATCTTCTCCGGAGGAGCCATGCAACTTGCAGACCTCGACGGGAATCCCTTTGTACACCCAGTGAATGGTGACAAGCTGCGCAGATACTACGCGTAAAAAAAAACAAAAAAACAAACAACAAAAAAAAAAAACAACAAAAAAAAAAGAGTGCTAAAAGAGTAATACCCAACTAGGTTAGAAACCCGAAAAGGGCGGCCTAGGTAAAAAACAGGGTTGCACCAAAAAAACAAACAACAAAAAAAAAACAAAAACAAAAAAAAGAGTGCTAAAAGAGTAATACCCAACTAGGTTAGAAACCCGAAAAGGGCGGCCTAGGTAAAAAACAGGGTTGCACCAAAAAAAAAACAAACAAAAAAAAAACAAAAAAGAGTTCACCAGTTTGAACTACGAAGACCTGAGCTCCTCAAAATGAGGGGAACGTAGGCAGCCGGAAACGGTTCGGTCTAAAGCACAAATAAAAGCCATACTTTGGCATCAATACAATTGATCAGACCATGAAAGCGTCTCGAAAAACTCTAAAGCAATTCAAATATTCATTACAAGTTAAAAGCTCTTTGATGAGTCTAAGCCCGATTCATTCCTACAAGCGGCAACTGCTAAAGGAAAACTAAGATACATAATCAAACTAATGTGTCTGTCATGGCAAGAAAGGGATACTTGGAAACCTCGGAGTCACTCCAAGCCACTCGTGCGCCTCTCCCTTCTTCTTCCCCCTCCAGAGTCTTTCTCTTGAGCCAGGAAAAATGTCGGTATTCCTCCTACCAAGCTCTGGTATAGGAACGGGGTCTATCAAACCGGCCTCTGTCGGGGCCTTAGTAGCCCTAGCGTCATCCCTCATCTCCTGTAGCCTAGGCGGTAACATAGGAGCCCTCCTCTCCTGTCTCTTGACGTAAGCCTCATAATCGGTCACGGCGTCTCCGCTCCTGTCATGAGGATTGGCCCTCGCCTCGGCCCTCCTCCTCTCGAAGCAGTCTGGTCCTCCGCACCTACAATGGCCTCACGCCGTCTCAAAATAGCCACCTGAGTCTCTCCCGGATGCCCTCGTACCAATCCAGTACCAAGTGGTCGGGAACACCGGTCTCGGGCCTTTGAGAATGACCCGAGGAGGAAAGGCATCGTACCTCCATACTCGGGAAAGAAATGGAAACACCGAGGATCATCCATGGAAACAGGAGCCACCACCACTGGTGGCTACATCATCAAAGCCCTCCAAAGGAACCTGCTCCAAGCCAAAGCGCCTAAGGACCGGGCCGGAATGTAGAAGCGGGTGAGAAAGCCCGGAAGCATAACCACATGGGACCCGTCTGAAGCACTCTGCGAGTCTCCACCCGCCAATGAGGCACCAACCATCGATATCTTGATCTGGCGACCCGCCATCCAACGTGCCCACGAGCCACGATCATCAAAGTCTACATCAACACCTCTCTGGCAAAAGTCCAAGGCACTGATCATATCGAGAGGTTTCCCGAAGAACCCCCAAACGCTCCATCGGCCACGGGGTCAAGAGAAACGGGCTGCCCCGTGCATGTACCGCCGTCCGGTAGCTAATGCATCGAGAGCATGAAAAGTCTCCCCAAGAATCAAAGGAACGACATCTACGCCGAGCGACAATGAACGACAACATCCAGCAGAGATCGATGGCAAATCCCGAAGGAATAGACCATGAACAAAGTGCCGAACATGCAAAGTGCAAAGGCATCCCAATAGGCGTCATCCACCAAGCCTAAGCCCCTAAATCTGTCGGGAAGACCGGAAATATCAAAATGGTCGGGACCGCGGATCATGCCTCGTGCTTCCTCAGGGAAAGATGAAGAAGGTTGCACAACTTGTCAACAAAAGAAGCTCCTCCGGACAAAGGAATTGCTATCTCCTCCACCTCCAGGACCTCCAAGCAAGGCCCGAAATTCTTCCACAGTCGGAACAATCTCGTTGAAGGAAAGGCAAAAGACATGCCTTCTAGTATCCCAAAACGAAGAAGAAGCCCTTAAGAGGTCATAATCCGGAACCAATTCTTTGAGAGACCACAAGCATCGTACCTTGTACCGTTCTTCAAAGAAAGACCTTCTCTCATGCATATTTCCCGGGACCAATCCTTGAACTTGTTGAAAAATGACATTTGGGACTCTTGGGACAATTTTGAGGAGCTTTTCTAAGGCTTTCCATGGTTTTCTCTCTTCCTCCCGAAAATGGCTGTTTGTTGGAGGTTGAAGAAGATATTTGAATTTGAAATAAAGCAAGACCAGTTAAACCAAAATTAAAGGGACAATGTCGGAATCTTTGTCCCCATCCGCGCGGATACGTTTGCTCCCCATCGAAAAATCTGCAACGATCAAGCCTGCTACACCAAAAAAGGAATATTCCGTCCCGGTTGCTCGAAACTTGTGCAAAAACCCTCCCCAAACCAGTCCATATACCAAACACCCTTGCAAAAAAAAAAAAACCAAGGCTCATGCAACACTGCATTCATATTGCATTGCATTCATAAAATAAAATCCTAAATTATTACATTCCAAAAAAAAAAAAGGAGAGTGTACAAAAAAAACAACAAACAAACATAAATAAAATCCTAAATTATTACATCAAAAAAAAAAATGTGCATGATCTGTACAAATCTAAATCTAAAAAAAAAAAATAATAAAAAATCAATCGGAGTCTCCAGCGCCCGATGTCTCCCCCCGGCCCCTCTTGCGACTCGGGCCCGCCTCGTCAGGAGCCCTGAAAGTCTCGGGCTCAGAATCGTCCTCATCTCCAGAAAGAGGCTCGTCGGGACCAAGCGGCACACTCGATAGGGTAAACCCGGATCCACAGAAGAAATCGAATCCGAAGGTGAAGGCGTCCGACTCCTGAACATACGGAGACGAACCACCATGCCGCCAGACGTGTCCCTGCCCGTACGGATCCCCAAGGATGACGTGATCCGAAGGCAGTGCCGCGCGGTGATCAATGAGAGGAGAAAGAGGGGTCTCGGAAGAAGTCTCCGAGGGAATAGGAGAAGCCTCCCGTCGGACGGAGTGCCGGCCGTGGTCTCCTCGCCCTAGCCTGAGGTGCCCCGCAAGCAACCATCCTCCGTATGAACCTCTTGGCTCCGATCACTTGCTTCGTCAGTGTCTCGACGACCACCTCCGAAAACTGCACAAAAGCAAAAGCGTCAAAAAAAAAAAAGAAGTGATGCTAGAGATGATGAAACAAAAGAAAGAAAAGAAGGGGAAAAGGTGAAGCCATACCTTCATACCCGGACGAGGCCGGAAAGCTCGTGGAAGCCGCTCGGGCTGAGGGATCTGCACCCTCAATCGGACCCCATCCTGGATGTAAGAAAAATCCGTCCGAGGGTACCGCGGGATCCCAAGCCCCTCCCTCTCCAAAACCTGAGGCATCCTCAGCCTCCTCAAGACGAACGTCGCATATGGCTCGATCGCCACGAAGTCCGAGAAGTCTTGGCTGCTCGGTAATCATCCCAGTCACGGACCGATCGCTCGGAGTGCATCATATCGGCGGGAGGCTCCACCGGTGTCCTCAAAGGCGAGTTCACGCCATGCGGCGCGTCACCCTCTCTCCCGGATAATATGCATCGCAGTCGGGCCCCTCAAAATCCTCCGCATTGCCTTGTCCGGATCTCGGCGCCCTTCAGCGCTACCTCAAAGCGATCCCGGGGAAGAATATCATCCCCTCATCCGTCTCGGCCTCCGTCAAAGGAAGGCAATCCGCGTACACGAGAGTCGTACGCCCCCTGGAGCTTATCTTTTCCCGGGCAGGCTTGGACCAAGGCTGCATGGCCGGATACGCCCGACGTACGCCTCGCTGCCTCCACACCGTGACGTGGAAAAACTCCAACGCCCATACTGCGAAAGGTAAAAATCCAATCAATCCGGTGCAAATAAAAGTGCATGCTCAAAGGAAAGAGGGAAAGCAAAAAGAGAGCTTATACCTCCGAGCAAACTCGAAGCGATCGGGGAGCTCACGGCCTTAATTTGTATCTATCAAGAGCGAAGTACGGCTCGGCCCGGCCCGGCCTCCCCCGGAAATATCTCCAACCGTCTCCATGTCCTCCAAGGACCTCAGCAAGGCAAAGACTGCCGTCCCCTCAGCATGCCCAAAGAGCGTGCTCGAAAAGGTAAACCAGAGGAAGGACCTAGCAATGCGCTCGGCGCTAAACCTATCCTCCCGGCCTCGTAACTCGCGATGGTCTCCACAATCTTACCGAAGACCACGGTATACTCCATCCCCAGCCCCTTTTTGGGAATAGGGGAAAATCCAAGAAGAGCACTGCAGATCGGCATCGGCGTAGCCATCTCTCCACTCAATCTTTGCGTCCATTGAAGGACGGACCGTGATCGCAGCATAGTCAGAAGGCGTAACAGTCGCCTCGCCCCAGAAGAAGTGGAATGTGTGGGTCGCATCCCACCAATGCTGCGCTAGAGCGAACATCAAGCCCTTGCTCTTAGGGAACTTGACCAGTCCCCTCAAGCACTCGACGAACTCCCAGAGCCCCGTCTCGACAACAATCTGTCTCGGACTCGGCAAAGCTCCTCGGCCCGCATCCGGAAGCCGATCCCACAAGTCAATCACAGACTCCACCGATCCTCGAGTCTTCATCTTGTTCAGTTGCTCCGTCACAAAACGGTTTCCGCCCTGTAAAAAAAAAAAAGAGAGAAAATGTCAAAAGATTGCCTTTGCATTTACATTAAAAAAAAAAATTCGACAGCATAACAGCATACAATGAGCATAGCCCCATTTTTCTCGCATGAAAGAAAACAATTTGCAAGTCCCAATGCATTCATCAAAAAAAAAGAGGATGCATTCCTACGGAAGTAAAAACTCCGTCCCATTTTCAAAAAAATGCATACATGCATATCATCCATCTTACATACAACGGGAGGAAAAATCCGTCCCACTTTTCAAAAAAAAAAATCCTAAACATACATACATCTCATATTGGCAAAATGCCCATTCTTTCCAAACAAAATGCATGCATTGCATCATCATTCATCAATATCAAAATTCAATTTCAAAAAAAAATCATCATCAAGAACATGCAATATTCAATTCCAAAAAAAAAAAAATCACAATTCTTCGAATTTTCACATGAAATTTTCGAATTAAAAAAAAAAAATGTGGCGAAAATGCCAATTCTTTTCCCAAGCAAAATGCACATTTTTGGGACACTCACAAATTCATTGCAACATTGCATATCATCAATATCAATATTCAAAAAAAAAAAATTCAAAAATCATCCAAAAATTTCAAACAAGAAATCGACAAGAGGATCAAGAGGATTCGAAATATACCGTTCGGAGATGCGGATCCGAAGCCCAATGTTGCCAAGCATCGGGGTAATGCTCCTCCGCAACCGATTGCGAAAGATTGTAATGCCTCCTCATCCGGACGAGCTCCAATCGCCTCTCCGCTATGGGACCACGTCCTTGGCCTTGAAAAGCGCCTTCCCCGTGTTCCATTGCTTGAAAAATTGAAGAAAACGGACGAATTTTGAAGCTCCTAGGCCAAAAATGGCTGTTCTCCTCGGCTTCTCTCTCTCTGCTCTCGACAGTTTCAAAAAACTGAAGGGGGAAGGAGAAGGGCGTTGGCCCTAATTAATACCCCTGACTTTCCATCCCTATCCGCGCGGATGAGATTGCAAGGGTCAAAATGACCCTTTTGCCCCTTAAAATTTCAGGACTCTGCAATTCAGTCCCCAACTTGACAAGATAACCAAAGTCAGCCCCTTGTCAAAAAAATTTACCCCCGGCAGTCAAACGTAAGACCGAGTACCCCGAGAAAGATAACGAAATCCCGTATCTTTCATCAAAATTTACCCCCGGCAGTCAAACGTAAGACCGAGTGCCCCGAGAAAGATAACGAAATCCCGTATCTTTCATCAAAATTACCCCCGGCAGTCAAACGTAAGACCGAGTGCCCTGAGAAAGATAACGAGATCCCGTATCTTTCATCAAAATTACCCCGTGATCAAACGTAAGACCGAGTGCCCGAGAAAGATAACGAGATCCCGTATCTTTCATCAAAATTACCGTGATCAAACGTAAGACCGAGTGCCCCGAGAAAGATAACGGACCCCGTATCTTTCATCAAAATTACCCCGGCGATCAAACGTAAGGCCGAGTGCCCCGAGAAAGATAACGAGATCCCGTATCTTTCATCAAAATTACCCGGCGGTCAAACGTAAGACCGAGTGCCCGAGAAAGATAACGAGATCCCGTATCTTTCATCAAAATTCTCCGGCGATGAAACGTAAGACCAAGTGCCCCGAGAAAGATAACGAGATCCCGTATCTTTCATCAAAATTTACCCGGCGATCAAAGCGTAAGGCCGAGTGACCCGAGAAAGATAACGAGATCCCGTATCTTTCATCAAAATTACCTTCAGCGTAAGGCCAAAAGATAAAGATCCGTCGAGAAACGTGACCGAGAAAGATAACGAGATCCCGTATCTTTCATCAAAATTACCCCAGTCAAACGTAAAGAGTGCCGAGAAGATAACGAGATCGTATCTTTCATCAAAATTACCGGCGGACGTAAATCGAAAGATAACGAGATTCCGTATCTTTCATCAAAATTCAAGAAACGTAAGACCGATTTCCCAGACGAATATGTCTCGATTTTCCCCTAACGAAAGAAAGTTAACGGAATCCCAAAAGCCAGCGAAATCTCGAGTAGTGCTCGAACTACGAAAGGGCTTGATTCCCACTAGGGATACGTAGGTAGCCTATCATTAGGTCCAGCCCCCCGACCAAAACGGTCACCCTCTCCTTCGGCGGCGACAAAGTCCACCGAAAGGCCATTTCAAATTAAGGTCCGAGGCGCCTAAAAGCCATCATCATCAAGGTCCGAGGCACCGAAAAGCCATCATCAAGGTTCGAGGCACCTAAACGCCATCTTCAAGGTTCGAGGCACCTAAAACGCCATCTCCAAGGTTCGAGGCACCTAAAACGCCATCTTCAAGGTTTGAGGCACCTAAGACGCTATCAAGCGATAAATCGCAATCATCCCCAGCAGAGACCGAAAATGGTCATTCCTATCCCAGCAGAGCGGATACCCGTCGAACCGAAAATGGTCATTCCTATCCCCAGAGCGGATAGCCATCGACCAAAAATGGTCATCTCTTATCCCCAGCAGAGTTTCTCTCCGGCCATTGCGAACTCGCTCATCGGGTTCGAGGCGCCTAAAGCGCCATCATCTCCGAGGTCAAGACCCGAACTACGGCAGCTTGATTCCCATTCGGGATACGTAGGTAGCCTATCGCTAGGTTCAGCCACCCGATCACTCGATCATCCTGCCAAATATGGAGCCTTACTCTTATCGACGACCCCGCTTCCTTCGAAAGCGCCGTCGCCGAGGGGCTACTGTAAGTGCTCCAATTTGAGCTTGTTAGAATTTCCGTTAGAAAATTAACGGAAGTTATAACATTTCTAACAATTCCTAACTATCCTAACATTCCTAACAAAGTGAGGGTAAAATGGGCATTGTTATTTAAGGTTAAACCTTAAAAAGAATCTCAAAAAAGAAAAACAAATGAAGAAAACCAAATATAGCAATGCTTTGGAAACAAAAAGCTGTGGTCAATTTGAATTTTGAAAAAGATTATTCTTCTTGTCCAAAGTTGAAGCTGCATTTAATGAACAGTGCACGCTGCCTGATCCTATCCGCGCGGACAAGTATGTAATTTTCAGAGGGCTATAAATTGAGCCCTCCAGTCACAAAAATAAGAAGGAAGAACACAATAGCAACGAAGTTCTGGCGAAATATAGAGAGAAAACAGTGAGAATTCTTCAAGAATTGTCACCTTTTTCTCTCCAATCTTTCCCAACTCATACTCATCCATTCACTCTCATATTCAAGCCCTAAACACTCATACACTCAAGCCAAACACTCAAGAACACAAGGAAGATTGGTAAACCCTCCTCTTCCTAACCCTAAATCTCATCCATGCATGCATCTTCAAACTACAAAATGTAGTTCTTTCATCTTTTTTCTCTAGATCTAAGAAGATCACCATGGAAGACCATCTCCATGGATGATCTTCTACAAAGATCAACATTATTTTCAAAGCTTTTCTTTCTTACTTGCAAAAATGCACTTTCAAAACCCTAAAAAACCATTTTCAAGCACTAAATCTTGATTTCAAAGGGTAAAATCCCCCTCCCCAAGCAAATGAAATGCTTAGTCCTAATGTACCCCAAGGATGGTTTGGTATAGTTGATTCACCACTAAAATGTCTAGTGATCACTAACCAAAACCTAGGGAAATGGGGACAAGCATGGATGCAAAACCCCCCTTAAAATCATATTTTCTTTCTTGAGAAGTTGCTGTCCAGTAGCAATTTTCTCAGACCTCAGTCCATGGTCTTAATTTTTGGACACAGATGAACTTGGAATTTGGTGTTGACTACAAAACACTTTTTGTAGCCAACATCCAGAGCTTTCCAGACATATTTTTACCTTATTTTTTGGGTGAGTAAAACTCCTCTTTTCAATTTTTCTTTCAGAGGCTAGTTCATCAGCTTCTGGGAATCCAGATCTCATATCTGAGGTTTCCAGAAGGTTTTGACCCCTCAAATCTTCTCCAAAATGGAAATTTCTTTCACACAAAGTTTATTAAAGGAGTCTAGAGAAACTTTCATTCTCTGAGTTCATCCAGATTATGAAGTTTTAGGACCCTTGAATCCATTTCAAAATCAGGTGTCTGCTGCCATTTCCTTCTGGCAGAAGTGACTTCTCAACTTCAAAAGGTTTTTTGAGTACCAAATCTCAAACCAAAAATTCTCCAAAAAATCATGGGATCAGTTTAAAGTCTTAAAAAGACATCCCAATTTTTACTTTTTCCAGTTTCAACTTATTTTGGCCAAAACACACACACACACACACACAAATGATTTTCAGCTTGGAAGACTCGTTTTTACGAGGCGCGTCGGGTGCACACTAACGTCCTTCCCGACGCGTAACATGACCTCCGAACCTAAATCTCTGATCTCGGGCTTTTTTCAAAGTTTTGGCCCTTCAAAATTAAAATGGCGTGGCGACTCCGTTTTTTCCGGTTTTATTTGGTTTTTCAAAGAAACGCAAAAATCGAATTTTTCCCGCGAAAAAGGCAACACATCGTTACACATGGGCGACCGCCCTAACCACTTGGGCGACCGCCCAAGTGGACTTTAAAGCAAATGTGAGTTCTGCCGTGATGGGCGGCCGCCCAAGCCCCCATGGGCGACCGCCCAAGCCTTCCTCCAGCCCAATTTCAGATTTTTACCCATTTTGAACCTAGTCTTCCTTTCCTTATACCATGCTTATCACAAGAACACCAAAGGGAACCTTAGCTTTACCAAGTCTCACTCCAAACAAGTAAACCCAAACCCAAGTAACCTTAGATTGATTATTACTACAAATTCCACCCATTTCAACCCTTTAGATTGTCTTCCTTGAACCCTAACTTCAACTAGTTTCATTTTTCAATCATCCAACTTCCATTAAGGTTTCCAAGGCATGAAATCAACATCACAAGAACAAGAACAACATTTAAAGAACTTATGAACAAGTAGGAGAAGGGAATCATAACAACTCACCTTAGGGTTTTATAATGGAAGGTGATCTTTCTAACTTGATGGATTCCCCTAGATGATCCCACTTCAATGATGCTCCTAGACTTGAATTTGGTGGAGAAATGGCTTGGCTTCAAGAAGATGAGTTGAGAGCTTCCATGGAGTTTTCTCAAGGTCTTACTAGGAGGAAGTAGAATGAATGAAGGAGAAGGGAGAAGGGAGTAAGAGGAGGTGAGGGAGAGGACACTTGTCAAGCCTAGGGAGAGCAAGACAATTTGGCCCCCCTCCTACAATTATTTAAAACTAAGGCTTTCATCTTTTAAATTTAAATTAACCCTTAACCAAATAATTCATCCTACTCATTTAACCTCCTTGTACTATTTATCATATTTCCATTTTTATTATTTCCCCAAGTTTCTTTATTTAATACCCAATAATTTCTCAAAAGATTCTAAATTTACTTCTCACCCAATTTATCTTAAATTAAGAATCTAAAGACATAATTGAACACATAAAACTATCAAAATCATTAAAAGCATATAATAAAATATTTAAATTTAGTGCCTAGGGTTAGGGTCGTCACAGTCAGACACCGGCCTAGCCCTCTTTTCATGGAGAGATATTCTTTCCAATCAGACTCTTCTGCGGGAATCTGGTTTCCCCGATTTTTATTTTCCAACTGATGAATCCCGTATAACCATCATTCATCTTCCTTGCCCCTGCTGGGACCTTCACTCCAAAAACTGTTTTGGATCAGAGTGCGAACCATGTCAACAAGTTGATCATTGCTGTAAAGCCATGTACGAAGTATTCAATATGAGTTCTCGCCTTTGACTCCACTTTCTATTTTCCTATTGTTTTTGACATAACCTTTCATTATTATGACAACTTCTTTTTCTTTTCACAGAATTCAGGAACATGTCGCTAGCTCAACGCCGCAAAGCTCTTTCTAACTTGGAAGGCCGCCGCAGAAGGTTGGCCGAAACCCGCCAAACAGCCCTCAGTCAATCCACCGAGAAGGTCATACCTACCTCAGCTCATGGCGACGATTCTGATGCTATTGCTCGCGAAAAAGTTGCCGCAGCCGCCGAGAAGGCCGCCGGAAAAGCTGTTGCCACCAAATCTCGCAAAACACCCAAACCCAAGAATTCAGCTCAAGGAACTGGCCTTAACCTGAGGGATGAGGATGATCCCGAAACGGAGAATATCTCAGCTTCTGAACCCATAACCGCCAATATCGCTGCGACAACTGATTCAACTGGCCAATTGCAAAGTCCCCATTCCCGCCCACTTAAGCGAACTCGCGTGCTTGAAGAGGAAACTTCTGAGCATACCGAACAATTATCTGGTGGCGCTGGAACCTCAGAGGCCAAACTCGCTAGCTGGCTGACGGCGGGCTTCAAAATGCCTACTGATCATGCTTCTCTTCTTACTCTAAGCACCGAGATTGGTGAGGTCCCTGATCACTCAACTAACCAGGACTATAGAATGCTGGGTGGCGGCATTATTCAGCGTTCCTGCGTCCCGGAGCGAGTTAGAGAATATGAAGGAACGAATGAGGACTATGCCGCCAACGATGCGGGCTTTCATATCGCAAGGGTAAGTTATACTTTTTACTTCTGTTGTTTCATTTCGCTTTTTATTAATTTCATCTCAACTTTTGCAGCTTTCAAGTATACTTTATGGGCTAAGGAATCGTTGCAGCAAAACTTCTCTCGAACTGGAAAGCCGCGAGGGAGATCTGAAGCGGGTTAGGTCTGAGCGGGATAAGATCAAGAAAAAGTTCCAGGAACGTGAGCAATACATCGCCGCCCTTCAAGAAGATAAAGCCAAGCTCGTCCAAACCGAGAAAGACCTTCGTCGTGAGGTGGAGGAACAAAAGAACAAGTTCGAAGAGCAACATAAACTCTTGTCGGCAGATTTGGCGGCCTCAGTGAAGAGTGACCTTGCTAACAAAACTTTGATCGCAGAACTCCAAACCACCATTACCAAAAACAAAACCCAAGCAGAGGCAGATGCGATGGAATTATACGACAAAGCTCTCATTCAGTGCATGCGTGCCGCGGCGGCAAGTTCTGGCGACATTCCGGCTATTACTCCTGACCTGATCGCTAAATGGGGTTCAGAAACCTTGTATAGCGATTTTAGTCGCCTGGGTCATAGTTTGGTTCCATATGATAAAAATGAGCTCGCCGAACTAGCCGCTGAAGATAAGCTTCTTGGTAAGCCTGTTTGGGAAGTTCCCGCTCTAGCCAACCCCGACGTAATCTCTCTTTGGTTTGATTTGATTGCCGAGAAGTCAACAGCTCATAGGGCAGCTAAGGAATCCGCCGAAGCTGCACTCGCTGCTCAAGCTGCTACAAATTCTCCCTCTGCTTCCGGCGACAATCAAGATAGTCCCGCTTCCTGAACAATTTATTTTTCTAAAACGATCTTTATTTGTCTTGGTTTGTATTAAACAATTTACCTTTCCGCCTGTATTACTTTTGATTTTGGATGTCGCAGTTTGCGATTTAACCTTAACTGCTCCCTAATTTTGTTTAACTGCTGGATGCGGTTTTCTATGCCTGTTAACATTTATAACAATCTTCTGGGATATCGCGGTTTGCGATCTTACGTTTATATTTTATCCCGCTTCTTTATTACTTTCCTATTCTTGCTTTTATGGTCTATCAGAGTTCCCACTTTTGATTTCGCCATTGTCATTTTGCTTCAATAGTTATTGAAGATTTCTTTGTCAACTTACCCCTATACATACTACTCCCTTCAAAAATAGTGAAGCCTGTCTTTAGGCAGCCTCACTCTATTAATGGGCTAGACAAATCTCTCTTTAGGTTGCGGCAACCGCTTCAACTACATCGTGCGAGAAGATGGGACATCGCTTCCCTCTAATCTGGCGAGCCTGGTCTCAATCCAGGTCTTTGTCGTCATCTTACTCATAATTTGTCTCGCACGGTGACGGCCAAATGACCTTTCTCGCAAAATCTTATTTTGCATGCGATTAGCCGGGCTAGCGCTTACTCTAAATTGTCGCATCATCACTTCGAGATGCGATCTCTTCTTTGTCGACAGTTAGGGATGTTAGCCCTTCTTTGGCAACAGTTAGGGATGTTAGCCCTTCTTTGTCGACAGTTAGGGATGTTAGCCCTTCTTTGGCAACAGTTAGGGATGTTAGCCCTTCTTTGTCGACAGTTAGGGATGTTAGCCCTTCTTTGGCTTGATTAGGGATGTAAGCCCTTCTTTGTCGACAGTTAGGGATGTTAGCCCTTCTTTGGCAACAGTTAGGGATGTTAGCCCTTCTTTGTCGACAGTTAGGGATGTTAGCCCTTCTTTGGCAACAGTTAGGGATGTTAGCCCTTCTTTGGCAACAGTTAGGGATGTTAGCCCTTCTTTGGCAACAGTTAGGGATGTTAGCCCTTCTTTGTCGACAGTTAGGGATGTTAGCCCTTCTTTGGCAACAGTTAGGGATGTTAGCCCTTCTTTGTCAACTCCACAAAGCTCTTGGCGGCAACCTTCTTGTTGCCATCATCACTTCTTTTGGCGGCAACCTTCTTGTCGCCATCATCAAGCTCTTGGCGGAAACCTTCTTATCGCCATCATCCAGCTCTTGGCGGCAACCTTCTTGTCGCCTTCATCACTTCTCTTGGCGGCAACCTTCTTGTCGCCATCATCACTTCTTTTGGCGGCAACCTTCTTGTCGCCATCATCAAGCTCTTGGCGGCAACCTTCTTATCGCCATCATCCAGCTCTTGGTGGCAACCTTCTTGTCGCCATCATCACTTCTCTTGGCGGCAACCTTCTTGTCGTTTCATGAAACAGAATGACTGTTAGACTTTTCTATTTTACAAGTATGTAATCACAAATCACAGAATGATGGAAAACCTTGTCGTCATTTCTATCATATATACACATTACATGCCGCCAGATCAGCAAATTTTACATAACTTTTCCCCTTTTGCGACAACCAACAAAACAAAATACAAGGAAAAGTTAAGCAACTTTTGTTATCTATGGAGGCAGACAAAAAGGATGGGACTGCGGAAACAAGAGGCGGTTTCACTGATAAAATTGTTTGAGGTGATCAACACTCCATGCATTCTTCAATTCTTCTCCATCCTGCTTTTTTAAGCGATAGGTTCCTTCCCGCACAACACTTGAAATTTGGAAAGGCCCTTCCCACTTTTCATTCAATTTAGTATATCCCGGCTTAGCTCCTGTCACCTCCATACTTCTCAAAACCCAATCTCCTACCTTGAATGACCTCTTGTTAACCCGCCTATCATGCTGAGCCTTCATCTTCTGTTTATAGTTGATCATTCTCATTCTCTCATACATCCTTTTTTCATCAATCAAATCCAAATCGTTGCATCGTCTTTGCCCGTTTCTTGCTTCATCGTAATTAGCCACCCTGTAAGTCGGCAAAGCCATCTCAGCAGGTGCCATTGCTTCTGACCCATAAGTGAGGGCAAAAGCGGTTTCTCCCGTTGAGCCCTTGATTGTCGTTCTTACGTACCACAAAGCTATAGGTAATTCGTCCAGCCAAGCTCCACCTCTTCCCTCCAAATTTTTACGCAAGGCGACAAGGATTTGCTTGTTTGCCGCCTCGGCTTGACCATTACACTGCGGCCTGTAGACTGCCGACATCCAATGTTTTACATTCACCCTCTCACATTCCGCAGAAAATTTCTTTCCAAACTGTGTACCATGATCAGAGATAATCGCTCTGGGAACCCCATATCTGCACCAAATATTCTCCTGAACAAATTTGATCACTTGGTCTTCACTAATTGTCGCTAGAGCTTTGGCCTCCGTCCATTTCGTAAAATAATCCACAGCAACAACAACGTGCTGGCAACCACCTCTGGCTTTCGGGAAAGGTCCTATCAAATCGATTCCCCACATGTCGAAGGGCCAAGTCGGCACGATGGGAGTTTGCTCGGTTGCGGGCTGGCGGGGAATGTTCCCGAATCTCTGACATTTTTCACACTTCTTTACATAAATCTCAGCATCCTTCCTCAATCCCGGCCAATAGTACCCATGAAACAAAACTTTGTCCGCCAATGTTCTCGCTCCAGGATGACCGCCACATATACCTTCATGAATCTCAAATAACACCTTTTGCACCAAACTTGGCTCAACACATCTTAACAAAGGCTTTGAGAAAGATTTTCGGTATATCACGCCATCTTGCACTGTAAATCGCGGAGAGGTTACTTTTACCAATCTCGCCTTTTCCTCATCCTGCGGCAACTCTCCTTTTTCTAAAAAATCTTTCATCTCGCACACCCAATCTTTCTCGCCATCAACAATCTCGAAAACAACGGGTCTTTCGATTGCCGGCATCTCCACAAATTCTATCAAAGGTTCACCATCTAGGATCTGCTCCTCGGTTCCCGCCAACCTGCTCAGCTCATCTGCTCGCATATTCTCGGTTCTATCAATCTGTAACAACTCCCAAAATTCAAAACTCTTTAACAAGTTTCTTGCCAGATCGCAGTATCTTCTCAGAACCAAACTCAACACCCCATATCCACCCTTTATTTGATTAACAATTAACTGTGAGTCAGAATGAATCACCACCTTAGTTAGCCCGATGTTTCTAGCAAGCTCTATCCCGGCAATCAACGCCTCATATTCGGCTTGATTATTGGTCACACCAAATTTAAATTGCAGGGCTTTTTCATACCTGATCTCCTCATCCGGCGAGATAACTGTGATTCCCGCCCCACCTTTATCTTTGGATGATGACCCATCAACAAATATGACCCAACAATCAAGCGGTCTCTCTCTCTCTTCAATCAAGCTGGGCGCAACCTTCTTTGCCGCCCTCTTCTTGACTCCATCTATCAATTCATCTTGGGATCGGGTGAAAGAAGTTTCAACAATAAAGTCGGCTAATGCTTGCGCCTTGATAGCCCGGCGGGATTCATATCTCAAATAAAACTTCGTTAACTCAATCGACCATTTTAGCAGCCTTCCTGCGGCATCTGGCTGTTGTAAAATTTTCCTCAATGGGGCATCACTCAATACGACGATAGTGTGCGCGACAAAATAGGCTCGTAATTTTCGCGCTGCAATCACCAAAGCATACGCCAATTTCTCAACATTGAAGTATCTTGATTCAATCTCGCTCAAAGCTTTTGAAACATAATAAATCGGCCTTTGAGCATTTTTCTCTTCCCTCACCAATACTGCCGCCACGGCATAGTCTGAGGCCGCCAAGTAAACGAACAACTCCTCCCCTTCCACTGGACTACAAAGCAATGGCGGCTTTCCCAAATAAGTTTTCAGCTGCTCAAAAGCGGCATCACACTCAGCATCCCAGGCAAAGGCCTTCACTCCTTTCAAAACCTTATAAAACGGCAAACATTTCTCAGCCAATCTTGAAATGAATCTCCCCAAGGCAATGACCCTCCCATTCAGCCTCTGGATCTCGCGAATAGTTTTGGGAGGCGACATATCTGTGATGATGCCCGATTTTTTTTGAAAATCAAAACGGAGTCGCCACGCCATTTTTGTTTTAAGGGCCAAAACTTTGAAAAAAGCCCGAGATCAGAGATTTAGGTTCGGAGGTCATGTTACGCGTCGGGAAGGACGTTAGTGTGCACCCGGAGCGCCTCGTAAAACGAGTCTTCCAAACATTTGAAATCCTTTTGTGTGTGTGTGTGTGTTTTGACCAAAATGAGTTGAAACTGAGAAAAACAAAAATGGTGAACTCTTTTTAAGGCTTTAAACTGATCCCATGATTTTTTGGGTGATTTTTGGGTTGAGATTTGGAACTCAAAAGATTTTTGGAAGTTGAGAGCCATTTCTGCCAGAATGAAAAAAGCAGTTGACCCTTGACTTTGAAATGGACTTTAGGGCTTGAAAACTCCAGAATCTGGGAAAAGTCCGGGAATGAAAAATGTTAAAAACACCTTAAAAAGGGTTTCTGTAAAAGAACTTTTCATTTTGGAGATGATTTGAGGGGTCAAAACCTTCTGGAAATCTCAGATCTGAAATCTGGATTTCCAGAGACTGATGAACTGACCTTTAAAAGAAAATTTGAAAAAAGGAGTTTTACTCACACAAAAAATAAAGTAAAAATATTTATGGACAGATATGGATGTTGGCTACAAAAAGTATTTTGTAGTCAACACCAAATTCCAAGTTTATCTATGTCCAAAAAATTAGACCATGGACTGAGGTCTGAGGAAATTGCTACTGGACAGCAACTTCTCAAGAAAGAAAATATGATTTTAAAGGGGGTTTTGCATCCATGCTTGTCCCCATTTCCCTAGATTTTGATTAGTGATCACTTGACATTTTAGTGGTGAATCAACTATATCAAACCATCCTTGGGGTACATTAGGACTAAGCACTTCATTTGCTTGGGAATGGGATTTTTATCCTTTAAAAATAAGATTTGATGCTTGAAAATGGTTTTTAGGGTTTTGAAAATGAGTTTTCTTTGCAAGAAAGTAAGATAACTTGAAAATAATTTTGATCTTTGTAGAAGATCATCCATGGAGATGGTCTTCCATGGTGATCTTCTTAGATCTAAAGCAAGAAGATGAAAGAACTACATTTTGTAGTTTGCAAATACATGCATGGTTGGAGTTTAGGGTAAGGAGAAGGAGGGTTTACCAATCTTCCTTGTGTTTTGTGTTTGAAGGCTTGAATGTGAGAGTGTTTAAGGCTTGAATATGAGAGTGTTTGAGGGTGTTTAGGGTTGATGATTTGAGTTGGTTAAAGAGAAAACAAGTAGATAACAATGAAGTCCTCTATGTTTTCTCTCTAATCCTCCTCCTATAGGGTGATTTGAGCTTGGATTGGTGTATGTATGAGAGTATGTATGAGAGTGATTTGAAGTGTTTGTGAGTGAGTGAGATTTGGGAAAGATTGGAGAGAAAATGGTGGCAATCTAAGATTCCCACTGTTTTCTCTCTATATTTCGCCAGAGTTTCATTGCTGTGATCAAATTGTGTTGTGTAAACTGAGAGAGGAGGGTTCAATTTATAGGCCCCTGTGAGATGCAATCCCATCCGCGCGGAGGGTTCTGTAAACGTGCCTGGTGCATTAAATGCTGCTCCAGGCTTTGAACAGGAAGAATATTATTCAAAATTCCAGCAGTTTTTGTTGTTCAACTTGCCTAATTCAGATTTTTCCAATTTCTTTTGCTTTTTTGATTCCTTTCCATGGTTTATCTTTAAATGGCAATCCCTAACCTACCCTCACTTTGTTAGGAATGTTAGGAATTGTTAGAAATGTTAGAAATGTTAAAACTTTCGTTAATTTTCTAACGAAAACTCTAACAACTCAAATTGGAGCACTTACAGTAGCCCCTCGGCGACGGCGCTTTCGAAGGAAGCGGGGTCGTCGATAAGAGTAAGGCTCCATATTTGACAGGAGGATCAAGTGATCGAGTGGCTGAACCTATTTAATAGGCTACCTACGTATCCTTAAGAGGAATCAAGCCAGCCGTAGTTCGGGTCTTTGACCCTAAGATTTGACTATTTTTGGGGAAGTCGCCCTAAGATCTGACTATTTTTGGGAAGTCACCCTATGGCTTGACTATTTTGGGGAAGTCGCCCTATGATCTGACTATTTTTGGGAAGTCACCCTAAGGTTTTGACTATTTTGGGGAAGTCGCCCTATGGTTTGACTATTTTTGGGAAGTCGCCCTATGATCTGACTATTTTGGGGAAGTCGCCCTACGGTTTTGACTATTTTTGGGAAGTCGCCCTATGGTTTGACTATTTTTGGGAAGTCGCCCTAAGGTTTTGACTGTTTTGGGGAAGTCACCCTATGGCTTGACTATTTTGGGGAAGTCGCCCTATGGTTTGACTATTTTTGGGAAGTCGCCCTATGATCTGACTATTTTGGGGAAGTCGCCCTACGGTTTTGACTATTTTTGGGAAGTCGCCCTATGGTTTGACTATTTTTGGGAAGTCGCCCTATGGTTTGACTATTTTTGGGAAGTCGCCCTAAGGTTTTGACTGTTTTGGGGAAGTCACCCTATGGCTTGACTATTTTGGGGAAGTCGCCCTATGGTTTGACTATTTTTGGGATGTCGCCCTATGATCTGACTATTTTGGGGAAGTCGCCCTACGGTTTTGACTATTTTTGGGAAGTCGCCCTATGGTTTGACTATTTTTGGGAAGTCGCCCTAAGGTTTGACTATTTTTGGGATGTCGCCCTATGATCTGACTATTTTGGGGAAGTCGCCCTACGGTTTTGACTATTTTTGGGAAGTCGCCCTATGGTTTGACTATTTTTGGGAAGTCGCCCTAAGGTTTTGACTGTTTTGGGGAAGTCACCCTATGGTTTGACTATTTTTGGGAAGTCACCCTAAGGGATGATTGCGATTTATCGCTTTCCTCGTGTTGTGTGTGATAGCGTTTTAGGTGCCTCAAACCTTGATGATGGCGTCTTAGGTGCCTCAAACCTTGATGATGGCGTCTTAGGTGCCTCGAACCTCGGTGATGGCGTCTCAGGTGCCTCGAACCTTGATGATGGCATCTCAGGTGCCTTGAACCTTGATGATGGCGTCTTAGGTGCCTCGAACCTTGATGATGGCGTCTTAGGTGCCTCGAACCTCGATGATGGCGTTTTAGGTGCCTCGAACCTTGATTTGAAATGATTTCCTTTGATGGTTTAGGATAGATGGTCCTCTAGTGGACTTCATTTGAAGGGATCGGTTTTACGTCTGCTGCCGAAGGAAAGGATGACCGTGCTGGTCGAGTGGCTGGACCTAATGATAGGCTACCTACGTATCCTTAAGAGGGAATCAAGCCGGTCGTAGTTCGAAAATAGCTGGGGATGGTCTTTGATGGTTTGACAGTATTTGAGGTTTGACTATTTTTTTGGGAAGTCGCCCTAAGATTTGATGATAATGTTCTTTTAGAAAAGTAGTTGATTAAGATATGCTTTCATACTGTCTTTGTGCTTACACTAGCCGAGGCTACGGGCGATGTTGATGAAGAGTTGTTAGGTTGCCGTTCGTGGGACGGTTTCGCCGACGATTTGCTTTGTCTTTGGAGGCATTTTGACTGAAGGAGGAGTTTGGTTGAGTCTCCGCATCTTCTTTGGTGATCGTCAAACTTGTAGAGGTTTTTGAGCTTGTCTTCACATTGGGACTTCTTGCTTTTGAGAACTTGGTGTCTCTAATCGCATTGTATTTGAGAACTTGGCGTCCCTGACCGATTTGTATTTGAGAACTTGGCGTCCCTGACCGATTTGTATTGGAGAACTTGGCGTCTCTGACCGTACTGTATTTGAGACCTTGGTATCTTTGACCGATTTGCATTTTGAGAACTTGGCGTCTCCGACCGTACTGTATAGGAGAGCTTGGCGTCCCTGACCGATTTGTATTGGAGAGCTTGGCGTCCTTGACCGATTTGACTTGGCGTCCTTGACCTGATTTGTATTGGAGGACTTGGTGTCCTTGACCGATTTGCGTTTCGAGAACTTGGCGTCTCTGACCGATTTGTATTGAAGAACTTGGCGTCCTTGACCTGATTGTATTTGAGAACTTGGCGTCTCTGACCGAATTGTATTGGAGAACTTGGCGTCCCTGACCGAATTGTATTGGAGAGCTTGGCGTCCCTGACCGATTTGTAGACACTGGAGGCGGTCTTCATATGTTTGTGGATGTTGGGGACTGTTTTCATCCATTTGAGGTCGTCTTTGGTGAAGATCATCCTTGCCGAAAAGGGGGATTACGTTTGAATTCCTTCATTTATTAGTGAAGAGGAAGATGCATATATGGCATTCATGATGGCGGATGCATGCGTAGAACCAAAAATGATTATGAGATGATGCGTTTATTTGCTTTCGAAGATGCACTTGGCCTAAGCTTTTGGCAGGGAAATTACGATTTATGATTTTCAATCACTTAGGATTTTTCCTATTGATTCAAGTTTTGTGCATGCTACATGAGCCCTGGGGAGATTTTTGTGGGGATGCATGGTGATGAGAGGGAATATATGTGTTTTTGACTGTTTGGGACAAGCTTTGAGCTGGTGGGGTGATATCCTTTAGTCGCGGACTGAATTGCATGTTATTGATGAGGTCAATTTTGATCTTGGGATGAAGTTGGATTTGAACCCCGGGTGTCGATTGAAATTTCTTTTCAGTCTCGGACATTTGAAGCTGACGCTGACAGGCTCTAGAATCAAAGCATGTTGACATGAATGAACCCTCTTTTGCTTGGGTTAGTTGTGATTTGACGAAATGCTGATATGAGGAGATTCCCAATTCTCAACTTTTGATGATGCAGGGAGTTGCCATATGCCAAGTTCTAAAGCTGAAACTCCAAGACAGTTGTTGAGGTGACCGGACCTTTCTTCTGAAGATAGGTGTGACTTGATAAAGCCCCATTCCATGGAAAAGACATGGCGAAAACCACGGAATCTTTCTCTGAATGATTTGATGAAGCCCCGGAGTTTGACAAAGCGTCACTACAGAGGTCCAGTTAAAGGTTTGGCCGACATACTGATGAAGTACCGAGCCAATCGATCAACGTGAGAGCCTTCAAGGTGAAGTTGTCATGAAGGGAGAAACCCATCTTTGATACCGACTATGAAACTAGAATCCTCTCTTCGAAGAGTGTCTTCCATATGGGAACTGTTAGCCATAGTGGCACTTGGCTTGTTCGTGGCTTCAATCATATTCACCCTACTTTTTTTTTTTTTAGGGAATGGATTGTTGGATTGTATTGGGTCCTTAGGGTCCCCTTTTCGATCGGTTCTCACCGCCCTTTTCGGGAGTCGTGTTGGAGGTGGAAGAAACCCGGTATCCGTAGCAGGTGCGACAACTCGGCTGGCGATTGTAAGCCTTCTCAAATTTAGCCCCGGAATTGATCATTGCCCGTAGATCCGGATAGGGAAATTGCTAAGTGAGGCCCTCGGATGTGGTTTCGGGCGTGACTGAAAGATGTCTAGTTGTTCCTCTTCAAAAGGAGGAGTTGCCATCTTGCTTGTAAAAGTCCCTGATGTTCTCGTCGGGACGCTGCATTGTTGTCTGCAGGTCAAATCTATTTGCTTCCTACTCCAAGTTAGCTAGTAATCTGGTCCCATGTAGCCCTGGCCTCGGGTTTTAAGCGGAAGAACCATTTTAGAGCACTGGACTTCAAAGAGAGACTGAAATAGTCAGCCAACTGCTGATTGGTGCCCCTTTTGACCTTCATTGCCAAGGTATACGTGTCCAGATGGGTTTTCGGGCATGCAGTGCCATCAAAGAGATCCAAATTAGGCATCACAAATTTGTGGGGAACAAAGGAGTCCGGGTTCGTTGGTCGGAAAGCAGACTTCTTAACAGTCAATTCAGCAATCTGTGCTTTCATTTCCTTGTGTCGTTCCACGAACCAAGCCAAATGAGGGTCTTGTGGTGGAACCAAGGCATTCAAACCAGCGACTGAGCTAGAGAGAGGAGCTACCACTGGCGGCAGACAGGTGGAGGGAACGGCCGATCTGGGGACATAGGTGAAATCCTGTCCTTGGCCCGAATCACCACGGGGAGCTTGAGTAGGACCCTGGGCAATGGGATAGAACCTCGCGGCTTGTTGTTGATTTTCAACCGGCAAAGAGGGCGAAGGCAATCTTGATGTAGGCTGGGTAACTCGGATTTCCGGAGTGAGGCCCATAAGTAGGCTTAAGTGCGAGCTGCTATCCCTGATTGTTGAATTGCATAGGCTGAAGGTGCATGACCGAGGGGTGCTGCGGTCTGGTGATTCTCGATGAAACCTGGGATGGAGGCTTGGTAACCCATCGAAGCCTAAGTGAGGAATGGATTCGCGAAAGCCGTGTGAGGAGCGGCCGAGCTAGCATCATTCCGAGGAAGGGCTTCTGTTGCTCCCTGGACCGATCTGGAAGCATTCCAAACCTGTTGCTGCGAAGGCCCCGATAGATTGGTTCCAAACCGAGGTGGGATTCCAATCTGCTGTGGCATTCCGAGGTATCCCAAACCATGAGGAGACATTCCCGATTTTGCCCCCGCCGATCGGTTACGTTAGGCTGCATGGGTCCGATAGTCCGTATTTGGGGTTTCTTTGTCCCATTGAGACGGTCATGAAGGAATCTTGTGAGGCTTGTGCGGTGCCGGGATTGGACATCTTGAACTGGGTTCTTTGTCAAGGCATTTCAAGCTGATGTAACCGAGAAGCTCCTGGTGATCTGTACCGGCTGCGAGGCATACCAAACCGCTGTGACATACCGAGCCTGACCCCGACGCTTTGAGGCATACCATGCGGCCCAAATCGGATGAAGTCAATTTGTTTCCCCAAACGACCGTCCTGCATCGAATCAGGAATGTATATCGGACCGAGCGAAAGGATGGCTGATTCGCAAGTTGAGAAGAGTGTGAGGAAGGTGGTGGTAGTCTGTCTGGCCAAGATAGGGATGGGGATCCTTTTCCTCTTCTACCGTGAAAGTTTCATCGGGGTTGAGGGCAATCGTTAAACCAAAATTTCTGACATCTTCCAAGGATGAACATCGAAACCTCATTCTGATTGGCACAAGGAGTTTTATGGACTCAGGTTCCAATATTAGCCATAGGAATATGATGAATTTCTGGTCTTGGTTAAAATTCCATCCTCGTCCTTGGACATCAAAGAACTGCACTTGACTAGCCCATGACCAACATGGCGATCAAATCTCATCTTGCTTGGTGGAGCCTTGGTCTGAAGAGATGTATTTGTGAAGTCTTGATTTGGAAGAAGTAACTTGGCAAAGCCTCGGTCTCATGACTGTGAATCTGACACAATTAGATAGGCTTCAACCTGGTAGGCACTATAGACTGATACTGAACAAAGACCTAACCCATCTTGTAGCAGAGTGAAGAACCAACGTTCTTGAATTATCATGTAGCAAAAGAGGCAACCCATCCTTCCATATTTACTTTATTGTTTTCTTTATTCAATTAGTCAACCGGAAGAAAATGTAAAAGCAAGACAATTTTAGGAATGTATACCTGCAGGGGCATATTTTTTTTTTTGAAAAGTGGGGATGAATCCCCGATTTGTATTATTTGATGGCCTCATTTGACGAAGGCACAAAAGAACTCGCTTTGGGTTTGACTCTTTTGAGAGAGCATAAGTTTAGAAAGGTTTGTAAAAGTGTATGGAAGCCCCTGCTGACAGAAAATTAGTGTTTAGCTCTATATTCATAATAATAGGAATCATCTCGCGAATTCCCGGATTTGTGATAGATTCTCATCCTTCTTCCTTCCACACGGTCTGGGTGCTTTCTCTTACCAGCACCTTCTTTCGGCCTTGCTCTGGTGGAATCTCGGCCCCCACGATGCTGCTCCGGCTCTTTAGATGGTGACTTCTCTTTATTTCGCCTACCATCATCTTGAGCCACACTCTGACTAGCTTCTTGGTCCCCTCTTCGACCTCTTCCCGCTGACATCTCAGGCGGGATCTCGGTTGGAGCGTGACCCATCTTTCTCAATCTTGCGTTATTCGCGAGAACCTTCATAAACATCTCATTTTCCTTCCTTAATTCATCAGCCAGCGCTCTCGCCTCACCAGACTTGGAAGGGACGGGATCCTGTGCTCCAGCTTTCCCCTTATTTCTTTCAACCCGCTCTCTTTCTTCCCGCTTTCTAGTACTCCTGATTGCCGAGTCGGTCTGAGAGGTCTGTACATCTCCCTCTCGCGCAGTCCCCGACCTGGCCCTGCGGGCATCCTTCTGGTTTGGGGTCTCTGTCACCGGATTCTGGGCACCCTTTGCCTGAGTATCTTTTTCCTGTACCATTCCGGCTACTTTCTGGGCATATAATACCAATACTTATCAGACCACACACCAACCAACACTTACAGCAAGCTAAGGTGCAGATTTCTGGGCTTCAAAAACATATACTTCATAGCAAACCCTAACTCCTTTCTCCCTTCAAAATGAACACAGAAATCGCCTATCAACAACCACCCAATCAAACGGAGAAGATTTTCAGGTCCCGGCAACGGAACCAACTGATGCTGCCATGGGAAATCTTTTATGGTTACACAGGGACTGAAAATGACGGATACTTCGGCTGCTTCTCCTTTGATCGACTTCCTACACACATACAAGAATGTAAGCTAGGCCGGGGGTGTCTCCGGCGAACCCCCTCCGGTGTGAGAGTAAGATTGGTAGCTCAAATCACAAGAAAACAAAGGAAGCCTAGAGAGAGATAGAGCTGAGAGAGGAGTGAGAGAGTTACCATGCAAATGAAATGTCTTCCTATAGTTATACCTCCAAGCCCCCATGTGCCTTGCACATGGGGGACACTTGTCAATCATCCACAGGGGGTCTCCAACCACCTTTTGCTTAGTGGGATTTCACTGTTGGGCTTTTCAAATCAAGCTACAGTTAGTTGCCTTCTATAATGACGGGATAAAGGATCTCAAGTCGTAAGCGACAACCACGAATCCGTCGGTGGCAACTAATAACCCGCTGGTTATGCCAACTTCGCGACCTACCCTAGTGATGTCGCCCACACTAACTCCCGCCATATCGCTCCATCATACATCTATCTCTCCGGAGTGTTTATCTTTGTCGTACTTACTCTCGTGACACTAGGCGGGATCACGATTTCCCGCATCAACGTTCCCGCCGTTGGGGCTCTTAGCTTTACCTACTGGGCCTGTAATAAGAGGTATTGGGCCCATTAATCCCTTTAGGCCCAATCCCATTTTTCTATATCGCATCAGAATTCTTCTCATTTCCTTTTTTTATCGCTTTTTTAAACTCGGAGCACATTAATTTTACTCCATCCATTTCAAAATGATCTTCCTACTTTTTTTGCCGTTACTAGTAATGAACTTTGAATAGTAATAATAGATTAATGAAATCATCCTAATTTGTAAATCTAAAACTTGTAATTGATAAACCATCTATAATACAATACACAACTGAAATAATCGCTTCTTAGCCTGGGTATAAGTGGTGGCTGAGATTCAAAGTTGAAGAGTAGATCTGAAGGCTGAAAATCCTCCCACCCTTCTTCAACTTCAACCGTCCATAACCTCCCCATTACCGTTTCTCTCTTGCTCTCTCTCTCAATTCATGACTGATCAACCCCGGTGCCTCATCCCTTCGTTCTCTGGTTCTGTTCTAAATCCCCGTCGTCATCGCCGGCCGTCCAACCCTTTCTTCCAGCTCCGATCAACACTCTACTTCTTCTAAAGGAAAATCGTTTTTCGCTTCCCTGATTCCGTCTAATACAGGTATATGCTTGCAGGGTCGGAAAAAATTGGGGTCGGCGAGCTTTTGGGGCCGAAATATATTGCGTTTGATGCCGAGTTGGGGGTGAAGTATACGGGATGTGCTGATGGATGGGTCAAGCGAGTTACGTTGGCTGACTCGGTTGTGGAGAACTGGGTTAACACGGCTGGCCGTCCCTCTTGCGGTCGCCGGTAGGTGAGAAAGAAGGGTTTTTTCTTTTACTTAAAATCCTCCTCCTCCTCCTCCTCCTCTTCCTCCACCCCTTTTGCCCCCTCATCTCACTTTGATTTTGCAGCAAACAAATTTGACACGGCAATTGTGTAAGTCTTCTTGACTACCCTCATTTTTTCTTATGCCTCATTTTTTTGCCTTGCATTTTCTTCATCATCAATTCCATATACGAAACAATTTAATCTTTTGCTTCATTATCGCTTAGCTTAGGCTGTTTCTGTGTATGTTTGTAGCTTCCATGGCGGCTTCAGTGATTCGTGAATGGACTGGGATTCAGCAGTTCCCTCCCGCTTCACAAACTAAGCTGATGGAATTGTTGGAAAAATTAAAACAGGAGGTTTATCTCTCACACTTTCTTTTTTGTTTTTATAACGGTTATGAATATTAGTGTGCTCAAAGATGAATAGAGGATGTCAATACCTCATTGGGTAACTGTTTAAATGAAACATTGTCAACTAAGATGGACCATGTAAAGTTCTACTTATCAGAATTTCATATATTTTCTGGGCAATATTTTTGTTCATTTTGTTCTGTAGAACTTGGACACGCCGACTATCCTTCTATTGGGGAAAGGTGGTGTCGACAAATCTTCGACGGTGAACTCGATTGTTGGTGAAAGAGCAGTTGCTGTTAATGCATTCCAGGTTACTTCTTGACTATCACAACAAGTTGTTTAATGTTGTTTAAGGCGGGTTTTGTGTTGATTGAATATATATGTGTGTGTGTGTGTGTGTTTTAAAACTTATTTTTTGCAGTTAGAAGGACCAAGGCCTGTGATGGTATCGCGCTCGCAGGAAGGATTTACTTTGAACATCATTGACACGTCAGGGCTGGTTGAAGGAGAATATGTCAATGACCAGGCACTTGACTTGATCAAAAGGTACACATTAGGTTCCTTGGTTATTGGCCTTCTTTTTCTGTTCTGGGTTTTCTTTTTTATTTAAACATTGACGGTTTCCAAAAAAAACCTCTCCTCTAACGCATACGTCTTCCATCGCATCCAACAAGCAACCAAGCGTTTTTTTATTCTACTGTTCTCCTCCTGTAAGAAAGAAGAAGGAAGAAATTTCCTCCAACGATTCTTGAGGGCTTTGTAAGGGAGTGGAAATGTAGGGTAGGCTACGTCCCAAGACGTTGAAGTCGATGTAGGGTTCATTCATCGGAAACAGGTATATGGCTCCCGTTGGTGCAGCTGCTCCCGTCTACATTCTGTCATTCTCGAATTTATCTCGCTGCTTAAGTAATTTTGCTTATTTACCCCATTTTAAATTTTCTCTTATTTTGTATTTTAATGAGTTTAGTGTTTTGAATTTTGGATACTTCTCCCTTTCTTTACAATTTAAGGGCTTTTTCTTTAGATTAATTACGTCTGTGTGATTTTTTCATTAAACACACATCTTTCCTGAGTGGTGTTTTAATTTGATATTTTTTTTTTGTATTCGGGTGTGGTTTAAATTTAATAGGGTGTTGGCTGAGTGGTTTTTTAATTTGATTTTTTTTTTTTCGGGTGTGGTTTCAATTTAATAGGGTGTTGGAGGTATTGACAAGGTGGCTCAAGATGGGGGTGGTACTATCTGAAAATAATGACTTCTATATGTAGCTTAGTCTCATAATGAACTAGGTCTGAGATAATTTGAAAGAAAATGTAGTGCCTTGGAGTGAGAGATTTTGTGGAACTTTTGTTAGTTTAATGAACTTGGAAGTATAATGTCATTCAGTTGATTAGATTTTACTTAGATTTGAGGATGACACATTAGTTGCCCAGGAAAATGTCATTAACACAGTGGGTAATCATGAAGTGGCTCTTAGTTGTAAGGTTTTTTTTTTTTTTGTATACTCCTTTCGTTGGACTGTTTTATTACCTCTTTTTAATTTTGATTTGGAGGTCACATGAAAGAGGGTAGTGAGTTCGGTTGAGCCTTACTAGAAAGAACATAGTGGGTGGAGTGACTTGGAGGGGGAAGGGGTTTGACTGCAAAAGTAGAAAGGAATTTTTGTACTGTTTCAGTTTGGTTTGCTCGTCCATTTTTGAAACCAAATTGACGAAGAGTTGCTTCAAGCGAGTGCTTGGAATTGTTATGTTTGGACTTTCAAATGTGTGGATATTCATGATCATTTTGTTCTCTGTTTTTTTTTTTTTGTATGAAGATGATTTATTTCCTATTGGGTGATTAAACTCGGGTGTTTAACTCTTCAATTAAAAGGCGTGGGAAGGATGCAAGAATTAGGGAGAAATACGCTTATATAATTCCGGTGAGGGCCAATAATCTTGAAATAATTGCTTTTTTTGTCATCAACATTCTTTAAGGGACATCCATTACTATCGAAGCTTTTCTGGATATCCACGTCGTATATTTTAGGAGGTTTTGAAAGGGGTTTAAGGAAAAAATCTCAATTTCAAGAATCATTTTGGGACGGAGGGAGTACTTCTTCTATCTAAAATGAATGTCTATTTTTAACTTTCAGATATCATAATATGTTGTTATCTCTTTCTCTGATTTTTGTAGTTAAGGTTTTTGATTTAATATGTTTGAACCTCCCTGTTGTTTGTTTGCTAGGTGGGACATTTTTTCTTTTGTCTCATAAAATGAATCTGCTATGTTGAAGAAGTAGGAAATGCATTTACAGAATGCATTAGGGAATTTTTTTTTAAAGTTAGTATGGAAAAGTAAGTCATATTTGCAATTCTTGAAGACTTTTCGCAGTGGTGGTATCAATGCTAAGCATTTCACTCCACTTTTCTTCTTAATCGTAAACCCCCCTCCCTTCCCCGGTTGCCACTGTTTCCATCGGTAGAGGCAATGATTTGGTACTAAAAAGTGGCAAAGCTAAGTATATTTGGAAAGGGGGGTCATCGAGAGTGGGGCTTGACTTTACTACTGGGTTAGAAGTTTAGAATCGATAATTTAGAGGAAATGGTATTATTATTTTCTATTAATTTGGTTAGTGAAAATTGAAATCACCAACTTATGTTAGAATTTTAGAACTGATTTTCTTTCGCTGTTGGCTATAGACAACATAATTTTCTTATTTGTTACTGGGTATGGATGTATGGTTCGGGATTGGTGTGGGAAAGACGAAAATGGCTGTGGGGTGGGGATTTATGTGAGAACGACAAAATTAAAAGGGGTTCTTTATATTTTCTACGTCTGACCATTCATGTATACGTTCCGTGCCATTGGTACGGGCATCTGAGTACTAGTCAATAATACTATCAATAACAAGTTTTACATTTTCATTATGATAATTAAATGACAAAACTGATATTTTAGTTATTTAACTATACATGTTTTTGCAATGTCCTCATTGATGTTTTTTTTTTTTTTTGCAATTTCCTCATTGAAGTACACATTTTTTGCAATGTTCTCACTCCGTTAAAGGAGTCGTCAATTAATTAACGGAATTTGCTCATGTGCTATCATGTGATTAACCCCCATTAAATATTTAACTTTTCCATTAAAACATAACCAAAATCTAAACAAAGGATTTGAAATAGAAAATGACAAATGTACCCCTTTCTTCAACCTTTGACCACTGCCATGAAAAAAGAAACAAATGGGGCATAAAATGGTGTTGCTAACTTGATTTCCCCCTATGTTTTTGTTGGACTTTATGTATGGCTTCTTTAAGACTTAACGGAAAAACTGACAGCAAAAGTAACGGAGATTGAAAAAACAAAGAATAAAAGTCGAGTCTTGTATTTAATACAATCTCCGTAAGAGTTATTTGTCCCGCACTGGTGCTTACGGTTGTATGAAAAAACTCTAGTAAGATAAAACGACTTACTATTAGTTATAAGGAGCACTCCAATATAACTAATCTAACGAACAACACAATGTTTTGAACTTTGGACTTGAAAAAATTTGATGCAACAAGATGATATGATTTGGCTATGTTAATCTATCTCTCTAGAGGGTTGGAAGGCTCAAATGACTGTATATGTAAATTGAAATTCGGAGGGGAAGTATATAAAGAGAATCAAAGGGTTTGGTGGCTTTTCCCTTGAAAAGTCACAACTTTTCGGGTATAACAGCATTTGCACGGCCGTGTCCAATGAATCGCACCGCCGCGCAAGGCAATATGCACGGCCGAGTTCGTGGCTCGCACGGTCGAGTGGCAAGGCAAGGCACGGTGCACGGCCGTGTCCTAGACACTTGCACGGCCGTGCGTGCTTCTTCACCGCTGCCGTCGGCCCTTTAGCCACAAACAGTCCACACCAATTTTGGGACCAACCCAAAACACATCTTTGACCCAATATTTAAGTTACAAATCATTTGTCATTAATTTCTCATTCACACGGAAATGTTTTTGAGACATTAAATGAGTTATATATAATCTACAACAAATGTAGATTATCATTTGTAACTAGTTCCGTTAACACATAACGAACTTCCGTTAGAAACTAGATCAACGTTAAGTTAAACTTAACTTTCCGTTATCCATTTCCAACAATCCCCCACATGAATGACAATTAATGCATGTATGCAAATTCGTCCAAAGTTCCGGCGAACTATTATTACATCGGGATAGATAGCTTGTGGCCTTGAATCTTCCCTAGTGAAATATTATCGGATATACTAGCCATTTGGTAGCGAGTCGCTTTGAACCACTGACTGTCTGCGTATACCAAGACAATAATACTCACATAATAACAACTCTAACAATTGTTGTTCTCACGTTTTGTCCATTTTGGCCCTGGACCGTATCTCATTCATAAGCGTTCATTTAGAGGCGGCCTTATTACCTCTCACTTATATAGGTGATTCTCACTATAAGGAGTATCATGCACTACTCCACCCGTAGGTATAGAAATCATTAAAAGTTTTCTCAACTTAACCTTACCACTTTGCTTTGCATGTGCTTGTACTTGGATGTTACGGGAATGAGTATTCAACATCTCCAGTGTTAATAAACCGAGTTGTTGTTTCCAAGTAACTCTACTAGAACTTATAACTTGGTTGTCTCATTGAACCAAGGGCACAGGATCTCCATTTCTCAAGGTTGAGTGTCCGCTATAGGTTCTTTTGTTGTGGGTTTTAAACCCATTCCCCTTAACAGTTTATACAGTTGATCCCGATTTATACCTTTGGTAAACGGATCCGCTAGGTTATCACATGATTTCACATAATCAATAGTGATAACGCCATTCTTGATCAACTGTCTAATGGTATTGTGTCTACGACGAATATGTCTAGACTTACCATTGTACATACTATTCTGTGCCCTTCCAATTCTTGATTGACTATCACAATGGATTAGTACAGCACGGAGTTTGCTCCAACAAGGAACATCCTCCAGAAGTTCTTAAGCCATTCTCGCTTCTTCCCGGCTTTATCTAACGCGATAAACTCGGATTCCATCGTGGATGCCGGGCTATACACGTTTGTTTGGAGGATTTCCATGACCTTTGCTCCTCCACCTATAGTGAATACATATCCACTTGTGGATTTAGAGTCTTTCGTGTCTGATATCCAATTGGCATCACAGTATCCTTCTAATACTGCTGGATATTTATTGTAAAGTATCCCATGGTTTAATGTATACTTTAAATATCTTAGTACTCTCATTAGAGCTTTCCAATGATCGGTACTAGGATTGCTTGTGAACCTACTTAGTTTGCTCACTTTGAATATGCAATGTACGGGACGAGTACAATTTGTTAAGTACATCGATCGCCAATTATTCTTGCATATTCCAATTGAAAACTGGTTCCCCTTTGTTCTTGACTAAATGTAGAGCCAAGTCTACAGTGTCTTAGCCTGGAGGGTCATCAAAGACATTAAATTTCCGAAGAACATTCTCTAGGTAATGGGATTGTGAAAGAACTAATCCTTCGGATGTTCTAGAGATCTTTATCCCTAATATTACATCGCCTAATCCTATGTCTTTCATGTCAAAGTTCTTCTTTAACATGCCTTTGGTATTCATGATTAAATCATGATTACTTCCCATTATGAGCATGTCGTCTACATAAAGACAAACGATAACGAATGATTCGGTATGTTCCTTTAATGTAGACACATTTGTCACATTCATTAATCTTGAATCCATTCGATAACATAGTTCTGTCGAACTTCTCATGCCATTGTTTAGGTGCTTGTTTTAGTCCATACAAGGACTTTACAAGTTTACACACCTTTCGTCCTTTACCAGGAACCACGAACCCTTCGGGTTGTTCCATGTAAATTTCTTCATCAAGTTCTCCATTTAGGAAAGCAGTCTTCACATCCATTTGGTGTATCTCAAGATTATGCACTGCTGCAATAGCTATGAGAACACGAATAGATGTGATCCTTGTGACAGGGGAGTATGTATCGAAGAAATCATATCCCTCTTTCTGTCTAAAGCCTTTGGCAACTAGCCTAGCTTTGTATTTTTCGATAGTTCCATCCGCCTTATACTTCCGTTTAAGGATCCATTTGCAACCTAATGGTTTGCAACCTGGAGGGAGATCAACTAATTCCCAAGTATTGTTGAGCATTATGGATTCTATTTCACTGTTAATAGCTTCCTTCCGTAACGAACTATCCGGACCTGATAAAGCTTCTTTAACGGCTTGATGGTTCGTTTTCTAACATGTAAGATAGAAAATCAGGACCAAAAGTCTTTTCCACTCTTGCCCTTTTGCTACGTCTCGGTTCTTCATCTTCTATTTGAAGAAGGACTCGGATGTAGACTCATGTGTTCTCTTATTAGAACCTACATCTTTCCTGTCATACTTAACCGGAAAAATGTTTTCAAAGAATACCGCATTCCTTGATTCTATAGTAGTTCCTACGTGCATATCCGGAATGTTCGATTTATGCACTATAAACCGATAGGCACTACTATTATTGGCATATCCAATAAAAACACGATCCAATGGTCTTTGGGCCAATCTTGACTTGTTTAGGCTTAGAGTACTTCAACCTTGGCCAAACACTCCCACACTTTAAGGTATTTAAAACATGGCCTACGATTATGCCATAATTCATAGGGCGTTTTATCAATACCTTTCTTGGGTATTTTATTAAGAACATAATTAGAAAGTGAGTATTGCTTCCCCCACAAGGTTGTCGGAGTAAGCCCCGAACCGATCAAAAGCGCGTTCATCATCTCTTTGAGAGTGCGGTTTTGCGTTCAAAGAACTCCATTAGATTGAGGGGTATATGGAGCCGTTGTTTGATGAATTATGCCGGATTCCCAACATAATCCTTCAAACGGTGCTTCATATTCTCCACCTCTATCGCTTCTAATTTTCTTAATTTTCAAGTTAAGTTGATTCTCAACTTCTTTCTTATAAGTCTCAAAAGCCCCTAAGGCTTCATCCTTACTTCTTAAGAGATAAACATAGCAGTACTTAGTGCAATCATCTATAAAATGTAATGAAGTACTTTTTACCTCCTCGAGTTTGCACTAGTTTTAAATCACATATGTTTCCGTGGAATTAACTCGAGAGGAGTTGTGTCTCTTTGTATGGCATTAAATGGCGTCTTAGTCATTTTTGCCTCAACACAAACTTCGCACCTATTAGTCGATTCGGATTTAGTCATTTGGATTAAATCTTGTCTCGCTAATTTCTTAATGGTATCGAGGTTTACATGTCCTAATCTATCATGCCATAAATTAGAACTTTCCGACAAATAAACATAAGAAACACAACTTTTATTCATCGCACTTTGGCGGATCACAGTCATTACATTCATTTTAAAAAGGCCCTCCTCGAGGTAACCCTTTCCAAGAAACAAACCATTCTTGGTTAGTACAAATTTGTCGGATTCAAATACTAGTCTAAAGCCGGCCTTACTAAGCAAAGCGCCGGACACTAAATTTTTACGGATGTCTGGAACATGCAGCACATCCAACAAGGTTACTTCTTTTCCGGAAGTCATCTTCAAAATCACGTTTCCAATGCCTTGAACATCGGAGGTCGCAGAATTTCCCATGTAAAGCTTTCTTCCGGAGATGGGAGTATAGGAGGAGAAACTTTCCTTGTTACCACAAATATGGCGGGTAGCACCGGTATCTATCCACCATGCTTTAGGGTTCTCCACCAAATTTGCAACGTTGGCTTCAAAGACAACCGCTGCAAAGTCTAGGTCCATGTGGTCAACATTGTTCGCCTCTTTCTTCGGGAGACGACAATCCCTTGATAAGTGGCCCGGTTTGCCACAATTATAGCACGACCCCTTGAACCTTTTAGAGGTCTTCTTCTTCCCTTTCTTAGCATTCCCGGCAGTTTCGGAATGCTTTCTCTTTGTGCCACTCGTGCTAGCCTCGGCGAGATTGACCTTAGCCTCCATCTTGCCTTTAGCAATTTTGGCCTCATTCATTCTATTGTTCTCTTCTATTTGAAGACGAACAACAATGTCTTCTAAGGACATCTCCTTGCGTTTATGCTTGAGATAGTTCTTGAAGTCCTTCCACGAAGGAGGCAACTTTTCAATGATAGAAGCCACCTTAAATGGATCATTCATGATCATCCCCTCGGCATCAAGCCCATGTAGAATGATTTGGAATTCATCTACTTGAGTTGTTACCGATTTGGAATCGACCATCATAAAGTCAAGATACTTACCGACGACAAATTTCTTTGACTAGGCATCCTCGATCTTGTACTTCCTTTCCAAAGTGTCCCACAACGCTTTGGCTAACTCGACTGTACTATACACATTGTATAGTGCATCGTCAAGTCCATTTAAGATATAGTTCTTACAAAGAAAATTACCGTGAGACCAAGCCTCCTTTGCCATTTGCCTTTGAGGGTCCGGATCACCTTTTTCTACCGCCGGAGGATCTTCCTTTAAGAAGCGGTGCAAGCTTAGGGTGGTCAAGTAGAAGAGCATCTTCTGTTGCCATCTCTTGAAATCCACACCGGTGAATTTCGCGGGTTTCTCACCATGGTGATGTGATGAAGTTGTAGGAGCGGGAGCAACATTGTTGAATGTAGTATCCCCTTGCGGTGGAGGCGTCACATTCCCTTGACTAGATGAAGTGGTGTCTTTCTCGTTTGCCATCTCTTGAAGAAGCGTCAAATAACTCTTACGATTGTTGGACTTTATGTATGGCTTCTTTAAGACTTAACGGAAAAACTGACAGCAAAAGTAACAGAGATTGAAAAAACAAAGAATAAAAGTCGAGTCTTGTATTTAATACAATCTCCGTAAGAGTTATTTGTCCCGCACTGGTGCTTACGGTTGTATGACAAAACTCTAGTAAGATAAAACGACTTACTATTAGTTATAAGGAGCACTCCAATATAACTAATCTAACGAACAACACAATGTTTTGAACTTTGGACTTGAAAAAATTTGATGCAACAAGATGATATGATTTGGCTATGTTAATCTATCTCTCTAGAGGGTTGGAAGGCTCAAATGACTGTATATGTAAATTGAAATTCGGAGGGGAAGTATATAAAGAGAATCAAAGGGTTTGGTGGCTTTTCCCTTGAAAAGTCACAACTTTTCGGGTATAACGACATTTGCGACGCGTGTCCAATGGCTGCACGGCCGTGCGAAGGCAATATGCACGGTCGAGTTCATGGCTCTGCACGGTCGAGTGGCAAGGCAAGGCACGGTGCACGGCCGTGTCCTAGACACTTGCACGGCCGTGCGAAGCTTCTTCGGCTGCTTTCGTCAGCCCTTTAGCCACAACAGGTCCACACCAATTTTGGGACCAACCCAAAACACACTTTGACCCAATATTTAAGTTACAAATCATTTGTCATTAATTTCTCATTCACACGGAAATGTTTTTTAAGACATTAAATGAGTTATATATAATCTACAACAAATGTAGATTATCATTTGTAACTAGTTCCGTTAACACATAACGAACTTCCGTTAGAAACTAGATCAACGTTAAGTTAAACTTAACTTTCCGTTATCCATTTCCAACAGTTTTCATGTCCTAATTTTATTTCCCCTTGATTGATTTTGGTAACGGTGTTGCTAAGGATAAATTTTAAGAGCAAATGTGGCATAAAATGGGGCATGAGAGTGTGCTTCATGGCATTGCAGGGTGGTGTTTCTATTTTCATGGCAGTAATTAAAGGTTGAAGAAAGGGATACATTTGTCATTTAACGTTTCAAACCATTTGGTTAGATTTTGGTTATTTTTTAATGGAAACGTTAAATATTTAATGGATTTAATGGGGTTAATCACATGATGGCACATGAGCGAATTCCGTAAAATAATTGACGACTCCCTTAACGGAGGGAAGACACTGCAAAAAATGTGTACTTCAATGAGGAAATTGCAAAATAAATAAAAATAACATGAATGAGGACATTGAAAAACACGTATTGTTAAATGACCAATCAAGCAAAGTTTATCACTGCCAGATTTTGGGTGTCCTTGCTTTTACAAGAGACGAGATTGGTGCTAATTATTTTACGACTTCAATAAGATCTGGCTGCAACTCAATTTTGTCCCCCATGGCAGGGATGACCAAAATCGGTTTTGGGTCCAGTTTCAATTCGGAATTGTCGGTTCTGGTTTGGCAAAAGGGTGAACTTTAATCGGCCCTTGCTTATCCCGGATCCGGTTTCGGTTACCATAATTCGGTGCGGTTCCGGTCAATAATGAATAAAGAAGCTAAAAATTATTGAAAAACAAGGAATTTTCGGTTCCGGTTCCGGTCCGGTTCACCATTTATGTGAACCTTAACCGGCCTTTATCCAAAACGGTTCCGGTTACCTCGGTTCCGGTTTTCGTGGCGGTTCATGGCGGTTCCGACTTTTCCGATCCGGTTTTCCGGTTCCGGTTCGATTCCGGTCCGGTTTGGCCATCCCTACCCCATGGCCCACCTCCACTCTGTTGTGTTCGTATTGAGTATGATTCATCCCATACCAGGATCACAATTTTAATTACAATGGTGGAGAGTAGGAAAATCAAGAATCAAACTGATATGTCCGAAGAAAATTTCCTTTCAGCAAATGATCAAAACTAGACAAAAAAAAAAAAAAAATTAATTATAGTTTTGCCATTAGACTACTGATATGTTAGCTGCATTGCTTTAACACCTGTTAGATATTGCCTCCTAGACCAGAATAATTACTAAGTAGAAGCCCATCTTAAAGCTTTTGCAGTTTAGCATAATATGCCATGCCTTTTGACTGAGTGAATGCAGTTTTGGGAGGCAGGAGCCTGCTTTGAATATGTATCATTAACATATAATGATGACAACTCCTGCAAGGCGGGGAGCGCTTGGTGCGGTTGGGGTTTGCCCTTTTTTACTGTGATCAGAGCAGCTAAACTCCAAATTCCAGCATTTTGAACATGCTCTCAAGATTTCCGTATCAAAATTTTGACAAGGAACAGGTGAAATTCCTTATTTATATAGAAATGCGTCATGTTACTTCACGTAATTGGTTGAAGCGGCTTCACAAGCTATTTTTCATTTTTCTTAAATCTGATGTATTTCAACTATTTAGTTTCCCTTGATTTTGGTATGTTGTCTCAGAAGCTTGAGTTCATGAGCAAAGATGATATCAAAGAGGAATCAGAAGCTCTTTGTGAAATGGCCTTTAGGGAGCCTGAACAAAGCAGGGAGAAGATTTATCCAACTTGAACCATAAATCTCCTGTTGCCCAATATCACTTGAATTGATGAAAGATCCAATTGTTATGTGCACGGGACAGGTAAATGCATATATTTGTACTCCTTCCGGGGATATATAGTGAGTATGAAAAGTAAAATATGAGAGAGAATGAGTGGGATAAATAATAAGGGGATTGTTGTTGTGATTATAACAAGTGAGTCCCATTAAATATAAAAATAATATAAACTTGCCATTTTGGGATGTTATAAGTCGAATGAGACGTCCAAAATGTCAAATTGTTCTAAGTCGGATGGGACGGAGGGAGTAATTGTTTAATATCAAAAATGATAAATAAAAAACTGTTAGGGAAGCCAAAATAGCTGTCAAGTTTTTAGAAGATATGCATCATCTGCATGCACGGAACTTTCAAGCAATCAGAAAATTCAGCTTGAATAATGTGCAGGCGGCGGCCACTGAGATTAGGAGTTTAATCCTTAATTCATTTTCCTTAGCTAGAAATCTCTTAATGGCATCTTCCGTTTTGCAGACTTATGAAGGAGATTCTATAAAGAAATGGATTGAAGCAGGACATGGAACTTGTCCGAAGACTCAGCAGACTCTTCATAGCAATGCTACACTCACTCCAAGCTATGCTTTATACCTCTGGCTGAGCCTGAGCAGATTGAAACCCTGTTCAGCAAGCTTAAATCCAGCAACGTTGAGGACCAGCGAACTGCTGCAGGTCACAACTGTTTTGTCATATTTTCTTAATATCAACTGATGTTGTACTACGGTACTTCCCATTTTGCATAATTTGAAAACTAAAGTCAAGTATGTTGTATGGGTTGGTAATTTTTCCAATGAAAATGTTTTTGCCCCCCTTTCAGTTTTTTTTTTTTTTGGCTCCCCCGTCTTTCAGTAATTTCACTTTCAGGCCAAACGAGTTTTATTCGTTCTTAGGCAGGTGAAGTGCATCTTTTAGCAAAAAACAATAGCGAGAACCGGATTTTTATTGCAGAGGCTGGTGCTATCCCTTTACTTGTCAACAGATGCCCTTACACAAGAACACGTACGCTGTCACCACTCTTCTCAATCTCTCTATTTGTGAGGTTAACAAAACAAGTATTATATCTTCTGAGGCTGTTCCTGGAATTCTTCACGTATTAAAGAATGATAGTGTAATGGCTCCTCTGTTTGACTTGGTGGAAAATGGATGCACAGCTGCTTCAACTCATAGGAAATTATGAACATCTTCGCAACATTAATGAGCTGCGATCGGCTATGATCTGTCAGAGGGTCAAAGTCAAAGTCAAACTCAGCCATTTCGGATATCAAATGTTGCTTCTAGCTGAGGTACCCTACTTGGTTATTACTTTGTCCCCGTGGAGTACTATATAGATTTGGACATAACTAGTGCCTGACACTTTCTATGAGTATGTATGCATAAAATTGCACTTTCCTTTTTTGGACGGGTTAATAATCTACTGTACTCCCTCCATTTCAACGTAAGCTTTTCATTTTTTTTTATTGCACGCAAATTAAGAAAATAGGTGAGAAGAAAAAATGTTGTGAGTGTAATTTGAAAATAGGAGAGAGAATGAGTGGAGGGAATAATAAATTATAATGGTGTTGTGAGTATTAAAATAATGTAGAAGAGAGAATGAGTGGAGGAAATAGTAAGGATTTTTTGCCAAAAAAGAAAAGTGGAAGCTTTTAACGGCAGGGGCGGAGCCAGGGGGGGCATGGGGGGCACTTGCCCCCCCCCCCCCCAACGACGGAAATGCAGTGGAATTTTTTTTTTTTTTGCCCTCCCCCCATATTTTTTTGTTATATATAATTAACTTCAAGATTAACACCAGTTAGTGGTGCGGTTCAGCGGTAGAAGAGGTGAAGTTAAAGCCTTTGGTGTTTCCTTTCAAATCCATGTTCGGGCCCTGCTACCTACATTTTCAATTAATTTTATTTGTCCTCCATCTTTGCTATTCTCTCTCTCTCTCTCCATTTCTTTCTCTTAACAGTTTTGTTTTTCTCTTTCTCCTAATTTCCTCACATTTTTTCAATCTTATTAATTAGTTAGGCTTTTCCCATTTTTTTTTGTTTTTGGTCTTTCTTCCTGTTATCCCAAGTTTAATTAGCAAATTTGAATTTCTTTTTTGTACGAGTAATATATTTTAATAAATTGTTTGCGTTAAATACTTCAACATTATTTCAATCGTTCTTTGAATTACTTACTTTTATCATTTTTGTTAACTTTCTTAATTCTTTACATTTTTAACTAAAATACATTGTATTTCATGGACCCGACCCATTTTTTACTTGTCCGACCTGAATTTTTTTTTTCGGGGACGCTGCACCCGAACCCCCCGTGTAATCTTGCCCCCTCGGGCAAATCCACGGCTCCGCCCCTTATTTAACGGGACACTCAAAATGGCAAAATGGAAAACTTCTACTGAAATGGAGGGAGTATAAAAAACATAATAGTGGTTGACTTTGATTTTCTTGCCAAAATTAGTTGACTTTTCGCAAAAAATGGTGATTATTCTAGAAATATTGAGTACTCCCTCCGTCCCGGTTCACTTGGCACCAACTTTTTGGGTGTAGGAATTAAGGAAAAGTGATGTAAGAAAGAGAAAAAGTTAAATGTTGTGAGTAATGAAGAATTAAATAGGAGAGAGAATGAGTGGGAGGAATAGTTAGGAGAGAGAATGTTGTGAGTGTAAAAGTGAAGTAGAGAGAGAGAATGAGTGGAAGGTTTAATAGTGAATATTAACTTTTCCATTTTGGGTGCCAAGTGAAGTGGAACGACCCAAAATGGAAATTAGTGCCAAGTGAAGTGGGACGGAGGGAGTATTCATTTTAATACTATTGCAAGACTATGAATTTTGGACTAGAATTTGAACTATTGTAGCATCAAATAAGGATTTTTTTTTCTCAAATTATTCTATCTTAAAAATTTTAATCCCAAAATAACTCTTTAATTTTCAATTATCTCTGATAACATAAATAAAGTTACTCGCAATTCTAACAAATTTTCTCAAAAAAATATTAAATTTTAATTACTAACAATACTTCACTCTTTAATTTCACTCAAATTTACAATTGTACATTCATTTATTAAAGACGGAAGAACTATTTACTTAAAGCTATATTAATGGTAAATAATCAATGGGCAATGGGCAATGATGTATATAAAGATTTTTTTGCGAAATTCATAAAATTCATTAAGTTGTTATTAGTTACTCCTTCCTTCAAAATTCAAAATGATTGTTCAAAACTTAATTTGTTTTTTCTCAGGAGTAAATTTTTAAAAAAAATTGAACATTCATTTTGAATAATGGTGTTACTTTATATTTTTATTTTAAAGTAATTAATTTTTATTCATGATCTATACAACTGTACAACGCACATGTGAAATACTATACGAGCACATATATACTCCATCCGTCCCACCAAAATTGATAGTCCGTCCCAATCAAATTGATACTTCTCAAAATGGAAGGGAATCTTTACTATTTACCCCACTCATTCTTTCTCCTATTTCACTTTTACACTCACAACATCCTCTCTCCTAACTATTCCTCCCACTCATTCTCTCTCCTATTTAATTCTTCATACTCACAACATTTTCTTTCACTTTTTCTCTCTTTTACTTTTCCTTAATCCGCGTGCCCAAAAATTTGGTATCAGTTTTGGTGGGACGGAGGGAGTATAATACTAGTACATGCCCGTGTCCAAGGACAAGGACACGGGTGTTTTTTTTTTTTTTAATTTTTTTTTAAATTAAATTTTTTTTAAGGGCAAAATGAAAAAGAGACAAATGTATAAGGGCAAAATGGAAAATTTCCCGCTTGGCACTATTCACTCTACTGTAGCAAACACAGGCCTCATTTATACTATAGATATTAGGATTATAGCTGCCTAAATCATTTGTAAAACTCCACATAAACCATTGGGAACATTGTTTGGCGTTTAGATGAAATTTTGTTTGGCCCTTATTTTATTTTTTTCGTTATCGACGGTTTTCATTTTGGTGTCACTTTCTCTTCTATCGGTTCCACTATTTTTCTTTCCATTTTATTCGATCGTTTTAAAGCCACATAAGAAATATCGTTGCGTCCTGATTTCTTTTCTTTTACTTTTCTGCTTCGATGATTGGAGAACGCATTTGAGGAAATGAATCAGAGCCTCATACTTGGATCTCATTCTGGAATCAATTACAATCAAGCTTTTGTATATATAGGATATGTCTCTTTTTTATCTTTCTAATCTTTTAGCAAGATTGTCGGCCTCCTAAATAATTGGCCTTATATCAAAGGGGGTCAATCGGCCTAATCAATGACATAAGTTATCATAGTAAATGTCACTAGTAGGACGTTAAAGAAATAGAGCTTATCTCAATCATCATTTCGGGAAAGAAGTTTTTTTGTCACTCGGTACTTTTTTCTCTTTTCGTCTCAGTTGTAAGTTCAAAAAATGAGTGGGTTCAAGATTTAAGGAAATACTCTAATAAAAAAGACGATGTGTTGTGAGTGCAATCGTTGGGTAGGAGAGGGAAAGTGAGCTAGAGACTAGTTAATGGATAATTGTTGTAAATATGACATGTGGAACCATAAATAAAGAACTAATAAGAACTTTCAATTTTGAGATTTGGACTTTCGAATGTGACAATATAATACACATACTAGGATTATAATCAAAACTATTTAGTGTAGTGGTCTTGGAACTGCTCCTGCGAGCAGTTCCAACCTCTCCATGCCCTTCTTAATTACTTCCTTGATGGTCGAGATTCGTTTGGCAATTGTAGGCTCTACCATATTCGAAATTCATCGTTCTTTTAAGCATCAAAGTATGACGACATGACACGAGGAAATTGACACCGCACGCAAAAGCTCGCCGGAGTGAAACTCTGCATGAGTGGTGCCAAATTCCTATTTAGGGCTTGTTTTTATCAACGTAAACATCCCCTTCCCAAAAAAGACTGTACTACTCCCTCCGTTTCATTAAGATGGTCTCATTTTTCATTTTTTGTTTGTTCTAAAACTAAAGTCTGATTTTTAAATTTCAACTGTTTAAATAAGTAAAATTTTGAAACAAGTTTCCAATTTTTTTAAAGAAAGGGCGGGGGTAAGACTATTTTATTTTTTATTTTTTTATGTTATGTTCCTCAGTAATGGAAACAAAAATATATCATTAAATTGATTAAAAAGTCAAATTAAAATATTTTTATGGGACAAATGGTGTATTTGAGGAGTCAAACTTTTTATATACGGTGGAAGAATTACCTTGTTGTAGACTAATTTTGGTTCATGCAATTAACTCATAATTGATACTCCATCCGTGAATTTTTTCCCAAAATAACGTTATTTTAAAAAAAATTTCCCAAAATGACACTGTTTTAAAAATATTTCCCAAAATAGCCTAGTTTTGTAAAAACGCGGTTGGCAACTGCGTTTTTAAAGTTGAATTCACAGTTGCCAACTGCGTTTTTAAAAAAAAATTAGAAAAATTATAAACCCGCGGTTGCCAACTGCAAATTCATTAATGAAAACGCAGTTGTCAATCGCGAATTCTAAAAACTAGGCTATTCTGGAAAATACTTTTAAAACAATGTCATTTTGGGAAAAACTTTTTGAAATAACGTCATTTTGGGAAAAAATTCCTCCATCCGTCCCATTTTATGGTTATCTTTTTAATCTATTTCATTTTAAGATTTTTAGTTTGTTTTATTTCTAAAATGATGAAATTCAATTGTTACATTCACAATAACAACCCACTTACTATTTACTTTACTGAAGTATCAATGATGATGCCAAAATCGTCAAAACAGCCCAAATCCAAGCGATGATTGCTCCGGTGATTGCAATGCCTGAAAATAAGAGAAAACACGTAAACTAAGCCGGGGCGGATCCGCCAAAGGACCTCCGTGAGAGTAAGTTCACGGTTTGTATAAGAGAAAACAAATGGACAGAGTTTTTCCAATGTAAAAAGTCACGTACCTAATAATGAGCCATGGGGCTTGTATTTATAGGGATGGATTGATAGAATCCATGTTGAAATTAACTTGTAAAGAGATAAGATGTAATCCTAAGAGAATTACATCATTTAAGGAGTCATTGTTTGACTTGGATTGGTGTAGTTGATTACAATCGTGATTGAATCATGAATGTGTAATCCTTTGTCAGATAAGGACCGTATGTCTGCTATCCGAACGCCGAGGAACACAAGTGTTTTACCTCGGCCTTAGCAAATAGACCGAGGTAAATGATTCTGTTTCCTCGTCATTTGTAGATTGGCTGGTACGGAGATATGCCGAGGTAAATGATTTTGTTTCCTCGTCATGATGGTGAAATGCCGAGGTAAGAACTTTTCTTTCCTCGTCACTTGCTGCTTAACGGCCCAAGCATGTTGACCTAAGGCTGAGATAAACGTTCCTCGTCATACAAGGAAGACCTTACTCGCCCCGATACTTGGTTATTTAGATAATATTCCCCGGCCCAATTCAATTAGGCCCACTTGAGCAAACCCATATTTGTATCTCTGCTTATACTGCTCACTGCCCCGACTTTCTAGCTCGGATTAGGACGAGTAGAAAGTCATCTCGTACTCGTCATATGGAATTCGAACGGGTTTGACACGTGTCCTCGGCTGCCGCTTCATATAACCGACTTGCCATTCTGGGGCCCCCGCCTTGTCACGCCGAAACCGTCAATTTGCATTTAATTCTTGGGGCGCTGCACCCGAATGTTAACTTTACCCATGGGTTTAACCCGATTGAGGGGTATAAAAGCTAAATTCTTCTCATTTTACTCTTTACAAACCCCAAATATTTGAGAGCGAGTGCCAAGGTTCAGCGACAATCATTCCGTGACCTTGATCTTGTTCGAACCCGCTTCCGGCGAGCTAGTCGTTGTGATTTCGTCAATCTCGTCAAACTCAGGTATGAAACTTCTCCCCTTTTGTGCATTTTGAATCTGATTTCCATCTTCTTAGGGTTTGTTGGGAAGAATCTTGAACACACCAAGAACAAAGTAAACCACCATTGTTAAAGAATGAAGCTTTTCTTCATCAATTCAAAAAACTTTAAACCTTTGATTTTCATTGTATTTTATATGGACTTTCTTGAATATTGAATGAACTCCCCCTTTCATTTTTGATTCCCCTTAGAAATGGCTCGTTCTTGGGACCATTCTCCCCGATTCCGTTATGGATATCATACTGGAAATCTGAGGGTCTATCGTAGAGAGAGGTCCATGGTTGATGCTCACTGGATGATGTAAGCAAGCAATGAGAGGTTATGGTCGAACTCGTCTATTCCTCCAATACCCTGATTCCACAAGAATAGATAAGATTGAGTCTGGTTCACCCAACATTATAGTTTTTGAGGATAGGGCTGAGATGATGGAGCACATCGAGCTGTTCTACCCGGCCTCTGATCGCGAAATGCGTGAGCGCCTGAGAGGTACGGCTCCCTCCTCGGCCTTATTAAATGACGAGGAGGGGAATCTCCCTTCCCCGTCCTAAATCAGCCATGGACGAGGTTACTAACTTTGTCTCCTCGTCTTTATGCAGATATGACGGGAAGAGGTGGAGAACCCTCCTCGTCTACTCAAATAGTAGACGCTTTCATGGATGAAGCACAAGCCGATGGCCGTTTGGCCCGAAGAAGAGGAGGCCGAGGACGAGGAGGCCAAGGTTTAGGACAAAGACAAGAGAGGACCCCAAGAGCCGGGGATCCCATGTTGGAAAAGCTGTACTCCAAATACGGGGTAAACAAAGCTGAGTACAGGCTAACTTATATGGGCCATATGGAGCTTAAGACGAAGAAGGAAGAGGACGACTTTTATTATAACCAAGACTTTGTCCATTTCTACTTCTCAAACAAGCTTTCAACAGGGACTTCGTCTTCCTCGATCCCTTCATCTCGTGAGTTTTTGGACGATGTGAGGGCGGTGCCGACCATGCTAGGAGCTAATGGTACCCGGTTCTTGTCGCCTTCATTGTCCTCGCCGTAGCTTAGTGGTACGAGCCAACCATGGGAGCTTTTAGCTATTTCTACAATGTTCAATTTGTCAAGGAGAGTTGGCTCCTCGTCATTAAGAGCGCATCCAAAAAGCCGAAGCCGCTTCCTCCCTATGTCTAGCAAAGTTGTTTACTGGGATAATCATGTTATAAGGGTTGAGAGCTACCAAGGATGGGAGTTCCAGCCTCAGTAGGGTCCAACTTCTTCCTTCCCCGTCCAACAATATGAATGGACCAAGGACTTGATCAAACGCCAAGAATTTGCCGAGGTGGGGTCCTTGATTGGTCAGATGATTGAGTCCTCGGACCATTATTATATACAAAGCGGGTTTGATGCCTGGGAAGAAGGATGGGGTATCTCCCCTTGTCACCGTAAAGCAGGGGGAGACGCTTCAACGATCGGACTGCTCACCCCGGCTCGGTATTCCATGAGGATTGCACTAGGTGCAAGCATCGAACGCCCCCGGACCGGCTGTTCTGGATGAGATAGACATAGTTGGATGTAACTATTTAACTCTTGGTACTTAGTTATTTTTTTGGATGTTTCTTCTTCTCGCTCGTATTTAATCTTTTTCCTTGTCTTTTCGCATTTTAACACCCGAGGAAGAAGAAGCTATAGCCATGAGCCAAGCGCGAGGAGGAAGCAGGAGGCAAAGCAAGAAGTCTGGTTTGGTGGAAAGGAGAGAAGAGACTAATGCCCGGAACCTGGTGCTCAATGTTCAGGGCGACCAACCCCTTCCCCTTAAATTACATGGGGAGGTAAATGCCGAGGAAGCGGCGATCGATGAACAAACCAACCCATCAACTGTAGAGGGGCATAGCCTCCATGTTGATGCCGAGGAAGAGGTAGGAGCCGAGGAAACTGACCTCGTCCAAAGGAGATCAGGCTCCAAGAGAACCCAAGCTGTCAGCGCCGAGGAGCCTGCAGCTAAACGGCAAGTGTCAGCTGGGGCCCCCAACGTTGAGGCTTCCTCCCTTAACCATTCAAAATATAAAGACCGTTGAGGAGGCCGACGAGCTGGCCAAGAGCATGTCCATCAATGTTCCCCTGCCTTAAGGGACTTCCTCTCGTTGGCTAGGGAGGGACCCTTAGTAAGATTGACTGAGCTCCCATTCAGAGGGCTATAGACGAGGATGCCTACGAGGCATTTTGTAAGGAGGCTCCCAACGAGGATACCTTGCTCTGCCACAAGGGACTCTTAATCGCTGAGGTAAATGTTGATCCTTTTCTTGGTTATTGCCCTTGATATTTGTTTGCCTTTCTAATGACGATTTCTCTTTCGCCTGGCTTCCGTCAAGGCGTATGAAAATGTTCTAGCCAAGAAGAAGACTAGCGCCCGAATGAGGCTAAGTGCCGCCCAAGCGAAGAGTGAAAAAGACAAGGCTTCCTTGGCTAAGCTTTTAGAGGCCAAGGATGCTGAGCTTGCGGCGGCCAAGGCCAAGGTTGAGGCTGAGGTGAAGAGGGCCGAGGACGAGAGGATCAAAGCCGAGGAGCATCTCCCACCGAAAATGAAGAGCTTGCTACGCAAGAAGGAAAGAAATGGCCGAGGTCCAAACTAGGGCCGAGGAGGCTGAGGCCCGGTGCCGAGGGTTGGTAGCTACCCTCCCGGCTAGGGAGGAGGAGGCCGTTGCTCGGTTCAAGGAGAGCTCGGCTTTCAAGGAATTGATGATGGCCAGCTCGGCCTTCAGAGAGGCCGTGGACGAGCAGACGGCCACTATGTTTGAAGATGGCTATCTTCATTTGGCCCGGAGCATCTTGGCTGATCCTTCCACCGGTTTGGACATCAATAAGGTTGCCCAGCTTATTTGCAGGGACCAATATGCCGAGGAAGTCAGGGCTCTCCACCACTTGGTCCCCTTTTCTGAAAGCAACTTGGAGATAATTGCTGCTAAGGATGCTCAAGCTTGCAGGGAAGTGTGGAGGCCGGCCTCTGTTGTCCCCGGCAATATAAAAGACCTGGTGGAGGCGATCCAGGATGCTGAAGAGCCCGAGGCCATGGAAGCCGAGGTGGAAGGAGGGGCCGAGGAAACTAATGCCCTCACTGAACAAACGGTCCTTCCTCCCCCCGGCACTATCATCAAGACCTGGCCGGACAAGCCTTTTGATGACGTGCACGCCCTTAGGATAGCTTCTTTTCTTTATTTTTTGTAATAGATGGTAGGACTTGTAATTTTTTTTTTTGAATATCAATGAAAATCCTTTTGTCATGATTCATGTTATTTCCATAGCTTGCTCATATTTTTGTATGCTAGGCCGAGGCACTAGACTTTAAGAAGTTGGGATCCAAGGAAGGTTCCTTGCTCCCAAATGTTGGGCAAAGGGGTTAGGCTGAGGAAATACTCCTCGGCTTTAACTATGCCCTCCAGTTATTTAGGCCGAGGAAGGTTTCCTTGGCTGTAAAGTGTTGTAATCCTGAATCAAAGTGGACTCATGGTAGGAGGTTTGTTAAGCCATTAGGCCGAGGAAAGTCCTCTGGCCTGGGGCTGTCTCCTAAGTCAAGGGCGGACCCGATCGAAGTGTTGTAAGCCATCGTGCCAAGGAGGTTCCTTGGTCTTGGTCGTTGTATCCCGAGTCAAGCGACCTCGACAGATGTGTTGTAAGCCATCGTGCCAAGGAGGTCCCTCGGGTCTTGGCCGCTTGGTATCCCGAGTCAAGGTGGACCTCGGGCGATGTGTCAGAAGCCATCGTGCCAAGGAGGTCCCTTGGTCTGGCCGTTGGTATCCTAAGTCAAGGTGGACTCGACAGATGTGCTGTAAGCCATCGTGCCAAGGAGGTCCTCGGTCTTGGTCCGTTTGGTATCCTAAGTCAAGGTGGACCTCGACAGATGTGTTGTAAGCCATCGTGCCAAGGAGGTCCCTTCGTCTTGGGCCGCTTGGTATCCCGAGTCAAGGCGGACCTCGACAGACGCTGCTGTAAGCCATCGTGCCAAGGAGGTCCCTCGGTCTTAGCCGTTGGTATCCCGAGTCAAGGTGGACCTCGACAGATGTGTTGTAAGCCATCGTGCCAAGGAGGTCCCTCGTCTTGGCCGTTGGTATCCCGAGTCAAGGCGGACCCTCGACAGATGTGTCAGGAGCCATCGTGCCAAGGAGGTCCCTTGGTCTTGGCCGTTTGGTATCCCGAGTCAAGGTGGACCCTCGACAGATGTGTTGTAAGCCATCGTGCCAAGGAGGTCCCTGTCTTGGCTGCTTGGTATCCCGAGTCAAGGTGGACCTCGACAGATGTGCCGTGTAAGCCATCGTGCCAAGGAGGTCCCTTGGTCTTCGTCGTTGGTATCCCGAGTCAAGGTGGACCCTCGACAGATGTGTCAGATGTAAGAGCCTGGGATGCGCCCTCATCTTCCGGTGTCTCGTATGAAGAGTTGATAGTTGCTTTGCATGCCGGAAGAGATCAAGCTTTCATAAACCGAAATGCGATTACAACTAACCGCAATCCTATCAACTAATCAAAACTAAAAGACAGAAATAAGAAACTAATCTACCGTAAAATAAACTAGACTAGCGATAGTATTTTCTAAGGTTGTCGGAGTGCCAGGATGCTTGAGGTCCTTCCCCTCCTTGGTCTTTAATCCGTAGGTCCCTTCTCGAATGACTTTGAAAGCGATGATATAAGTGACCTTCCCACCTTGGGGAGAGCTTGTTCTCGTTCGCCTTTCGTCCGAGCTTCAATTTTTCTCGAGTACCCAATCGCCTACTTGGAATACTCTTCGATGACCCTCTTATCATGATACGCCTTGGTCCTTTGTTTATAGTTAACCATCCTCATCTGTGCAGCTAGTCGTTTCTCATCTATCAGGTCCAGGTCAAGTAGCCTATTGAACTTGTTGACTTGCTCATCGTAATGGGAATTTCTCACCGTAGGGATGGCCATCTCGCACGGTGCCATAGCCTCGTAACCGAAGGTTAGCGCGAATGGGGTTTCCCGGTTGGCCCCGGTGGTTGTGCGAACACCCATAAGGCTAGGGGAAGTTCGGTCCAACCATCTACCCTCGCGTCCTTCAAGGCTCCCGAGGGCGGTTGCTAGGGACCGCCTTGTTTGCCGCTTCGCTGGCCATTGCCTTGTGGTCCGCTAATCAAGATTTTGCATGGCGTACTTTTACTCTTCCCAACTCAGAGTAGTGAATGCCGTGGAGAATTGGGTAGTGTGATCGTAGACAATTCAGATGCGGAAGGCCGAATCCGCACCACGATGTCAGCTGTCATGGACAAAGTTGATCGCGTTCTCTTCCGTTATCTTGGCTAATGCCTTGGCTTCTATCCACTTGGGAGAAGTAGTCAACAGCCTACTATCACGTACTCTTGCAATTACCACTGGCGGGAGGGAAGGGTCCGATGATATCGATCCCCCACATATCAAACGGCCACGTAGGTATTACAAGTGTTTGCTCAACCGCCGTAGTCTAGGAATGTCGAGAATCTTTGGCACTTGTCACATTTTCGAACATAGGCGTGCGCGTCTTCCCTCGTGTTTGGCCAATGGTACCCTAGTGATATGATTTTGTCGCCTAAGGCTTGCCCCCGCTCCCCGGTGTCCGCCGCAAACACCTTCATGTACTTCTCGCCAAGAGGTTCTCAATTTCCTTGGGATAGACACACCTTAGCAGGGCTTTGTGAAAGATCTTCTGTAGAGGACTCCATTCATCACCACGAACCTTGGGACCTCTTTTTGATAAGCTTAGCTCGAGCATCATCTTCTCGGTAGTTTTTCCTTCTCAATGTATTCAATGTAGTCATCGATCCAACATCTATCTTCTCCATCTAGGAGCATGATTTGTAGTCTTTCGTACGCAGTGTTCCTCAAAGATAAACCACATAAGGACTCGGGTCTTAGAGACATCCATGGTAGCCAATTTGGAAAGAACGTCGCGACTTGGTTATCTTCCCCGCCAATTTGTTTCGAGCTCAAAATTCCATCTTCTTCGTCATATCTAGGACCAGGTCTCTATACTTGGCAAGGGTGGGGTCTTGGGTATTATACTCTCCCTTTACTTGTTTGACAACGAGTTGGGAGTCGCAGAAGGCCGCCACCCTAGTCGCTCCATAGAAGGAGGCTAATTCAATGCCAAATATTAGAGCTTCATATTTCGCTTGATTATTGGAGGCGTGGAACTTGAAGCGGATGGCGTCTTGCGTAGTATATTCTCCTTCCTGGCTTGCTAGCACAATTCCGCCTCCGCTTCGTCCCGGTGGCCGATCCGTCCGTATACGTGATCCAACAATTGGATGGGAGTTCAATGGAGAGTCTTTATCCTCTCGGTGCGTTTTGCTTCCTAGAGGTGGGGAGATGCTCACCCATAAAGCTGGCAATTTCCGGCCCATGAAGTCAACCAAAGGTCAGTGCCAGAGGGTCTTCCTTGGTCGGGTACGTGATATCGAACTCGGAGAGCGATGGACCAGCAGGAGACGCCCGAGCCGTCCAACTTATGTAGTATCTTCTTCAATGGTTCATTTGTGTACACGGTGATAGGATGTGCGCAAAAAATAAGCACGCAGCCTTCCTTGATGCAATGACTAGCGCGTACGCTATCTTCTCCACATTGAAGTATCTCGGCTTTCCACGTCGATAGTGCCTTAGAGACATAGTAACAAGTGCTTTTGAATTCCTTCGTCATTTCGAACTAGGACAAACTGCGACAAAGATTGATCAAGTGCAGCATAGGAAGACGTACATCATCTCACCGGTGAGTCGGATCGCTTACAAGGGAGGGGAACCCAAGTACTCCTTCAACCGAGGAATGCTTGAGCATTCAGAGTCCAGAGAAGCTCTTGGTACCCTTCAATACTCAAGAAAGGCAAATGACTTTTCGCGGATTTCGCGATGAATCTTCCGAGTGCCGCGATTCTTCCATTAAGTCTTGAACCTCCTTCATGGTGGTAGGTTCCTTCATATCAACGAGCGCCTTGATTTTTTCTGGTTTGCTTCAATCCCCTTTCAGGATACCATGAAGCCTAGGAACTTTCCCACAGCATCTCCAAACACGCACTTGCTCGGATTTAGCTTCATGTTATTAGCTCTGAGGTTGTGGATTGTCTCTGCGTGCTCGGGAACGTGGCCGCCTTCCTTGGTCTTTATGACCATGTCATCAATATAAGCTTCCATGTTGCGACCTATTTGGCTTGCAAAACTCGATTCACCATTCGCCGGTATGTAGCACTCCGCGCTTCGAGCCCAAAAGGCATCAGCGATATAACAAGTAATTACCCCTGTGTGTTTGGAAGGCCGTCTTCTCAATGTCCTCTTCCGCCATTTTTATCTCGATGATAGCCTCGAATAGGCATCTAGAAGCCGAGAGTTTCGATGTCCAAAGAATGGAATCAACCAACTTGTCAATTCTAGGAAGAGGATAGCCGTCCTTGGGCAGGCTTTGTTTAAATCAAGAAAGCTCTATGCACATGCGCCATTTCCCATTTTGCTTCTTCACCATAACTACATTGGCCAACCAAACGGGGTACTTAACTTCACGAATTATTCCAAGACTAAGTACTTCGCACTTCTTCTTTTTATAGCTTCCTCCTTATCCCTCGCAAAATTTCTCCTCGTCCGGGAGATAGTCTCAAAGGATCAACTTCAAGGCGGTGGAGAGCTACTTCTTCATTGATCCCCTCATATCTTCGACTCTCCAAGCGAAGACGTCGAGACCAAGCTTTTCAAGAGGGAGATGATTTTTCTTTCTCTTCCGGAGATAGTTGGCCCCCGAGCTTGATTTTTTGTTCAGATAGTCGAATTGATGACTATCTCTTCCAAGCTCATTAACGCTTCATTTCAAGACCGTCACGGAATTCAAGAGACTCGATGATGATCTCTCTAATTCTTCTCCCTTCCTTGTCCTTCACGTTGAGGCCTTCTTCCTCCATAAGTTTATCAACATCTGGGAGACTATCCTTCTCTCGTTCGTGTTTGGCCCTCGAGTTCTCGCCGTTGAAGAGAACAGGGTCTTCTTCTCGATACAATGAATTATGGGTCATCTGCAATTTCTTGGACCATGCATAGGAATATGCCTAGGTCATCTGCAATTTCTTGGACCATGTGGTCTTCCTCGTGCAATGTATAGGAATATGCCTTCGTCATCCGCAATTTCTTGGACCATATGCTCTTCCTCCTCCGCAGCACTTCACTAATATAGCTCATTCCGGAGCTAGTTTCGGTGGTTTTCTCGAGACTCGAGATCTTAATATTTTCCCTGTGGGTATCTATCTCCACACTCTTGATTTCTTTCGCTTCTTCACGACATGTTCCAAGAAGTCCTTAAAAATTCCTCACGCATCCAATCCCCGCCCGGTGGGGAATTTAACTCGTTGGGTGGGGAAGTGAGGCCACCACTCCCAAGTTTGGCTTGACTTGGAATGCCTATGATCGCATGGTAATCACTAGTCAAATCCATGACTACAAAATTGACTCGTGGCTTTGGCTAGAAGGGACGATCACCCGACTTCGAGTTCTAGCTCCACAGCCTTCTCGCTCCAACTTTCGTGATTGGTGAATCCTTCTAGCCTTCCATGGTAGGGTTCCAACATGGTGTCTTTCAAGCCCATCCGTTGGAAGGCCGAGTAATACAGATGTCACGAGAGGCCCCCGTGTCAACAAGAAGTCTTTCGGATTCAACGTTGTCTATTCGGCCCTTTATCACCAAGTGGTTGTTCACGAGCCGCTCGGCTTCCAGCCTAACTCATTAGGAGAGAAACTAATGACCTCTTCCGCTTTATGGATCCAAGCAGAACATGATACACTTTGCTCACTGTGGATCCGGTCCCTTAGTTTTCCGGTAGACGTTACCTCTTCCCGTATCACATGCAACTTGGCCCTGTGAGGCCTTCTGTCTTTCATCCTCGCTTGTTGCCATCTTCACTTTCCTCTTCCTTCCGCTTCCGCTTGTTATCTTTTTTCATAACATAACGGCCTAACTTTCCTCGTCGACCCATTTTTGGATTATTTTCTTGAGGGCCCAACAACCATCAATGGTGGTGCCCGTTATCTTTGTGAAAATCACAAGATTTGCTCATGTTACGAGGGAATTTTCGCTTGTCGGTCATTGGTTGAGGTGGAGGAAGGTCGACCAACCGCATGATTTCGTAAATGGGCTTAGTAAGAGGAGTGAACTCAAGCTTCTCCGTACTCCTTGTTTTGTTTTTCCCTTCGGGAACCCTCGCCGCTTCCATTACTATTCGCGGTTTCCCCGTCGCCTCGTTTCGTCTTGCCGCCCTCCTCTTCTTTGTTTTATCCTCACCATGGAAATGGCATAAGCTACTTTGTATAGTTCGGACTTTGTTTGCGGTTCCCCGGCCGAGAGTTCATAAACGAGGGACCAGATTTTAAGCCTAATTGAAACAAACAATAACTTCCCCGTCAGCCGAGGCTTTCTTCCAACCCTCGGTCCGCCATTTTTTCTGAACCGATATATAAGCTTCTGTAGCCGAGGGTGGTCTCTCCCTTCTCTCTCGCTCAATGTTGGCCAAGTCACTGGGCCTTATCTTCCTCTTACCAAGAAGAGTTAAAAGTGGTCCACAGAACATTCTCCTCATGCCTCTCCAAAGAATCGATGCTACCTCTTTTAAGCTCACTTAAACCAGGCTCAAAGTCTGTGTCTCTAGACAGGTGCTCGCGAAAGCTTTTATATGGTGTCAGTCGCTAGCTGGTGTAAAGGAGATTCATAGTTTGTTCAAAACTCGCTGACATGGTCTTTTGCATCAAGAGCTGCCATTGTATTTTTCAAAATTAGGAAGCTTCGAGGTGAGGATTGTAGGTAGAGCAGCTTATCCTCAAAGAGAATGGACGTGTTTCGCCCCACCGTACTATCATCGTCATTAAACTTCTTTCCCTTTCCATGTCATCTAGTCTTTGTTTCCAACAGCCCCATTGCTTGGTTTTCCCACTCCCTTGTCGCTGCTTGAGCGGGTGCTTCGTTGGGAGCTTCTGACTGATTTATCCTTGGGGCGATCATTCACCCTACTGTGCTCCACGTCGTGTCAAGCCGGTCAGTCCCGTTTGGAAGGAGCCTCTATCACGCCTTAATTTCCTGTGCTCGACCGCCAAGTATCATTCTCGTACGGCTCGGTGTCCTTGGTCTTGCAAATTCTCGATGCCGAGGACGAGGAGAATCCGGTCGATGAAGTCGAGGAGAATTTGGTCGACGAGATCGAGGTGGCGTGGGACGTTTAGGTGCCATGGGCGACAGCAGACGAGCAGGAGAGATAGTCGTCCTGCTCAAGCCGAAGTCTCGGTTCTCGTGTCCCTGGAGTTTACTTCCTCTTCCCTAGGAGTTAAGCGCTGGCTTCTCAAGTCGACTATTGGAGCTCTCTCGCACATCAAGCAGCCGAGGATGAGGAGAATCCCCGGGGGCCGGCATTCGCAGGTCCCTCGGGTCTTGGCGGGAGGAGGCTGCTTGCTGGCCATCCTCGTCCCTTTTCGAAAAGTGGGTCAGCCTACGTATGGCCTAATAAATTCAGCCATGGAATGCTCTGGATCTAATTGCAAGAGAGCAACCCGTGTTTCATACATTCTTTGTAATGTCTCCATTTCGTTTATGCAACAAAAAGAGCGCTCTGGCACAATGGGTTGACTTCCTCCAGCCTTGACCTAAGGCTTCGCGCATTCTTTGCTTTTCTTCCTTCCCACTTGCTTTCCACGAGTTGTCACGAGTGGGACGAGGAAGCTCGCCGCCTTCTCCTCGGCATTCACCCGACCCTTGGAACGAAGGGTCATGGAGTAGAGGGGAGGAGGGGCATCCGGGCCGAGGTGTGAGGAGGAGGAGCGAGGTGCAGCTTCCCTGGCTTCCTCGTGGTTCGCCCCATTCACCTCGGTTGGGTCTCTCGCCCGTAACACTTGTGAACTCAGCCCGTCCATTAGACCCAACAAAGAAATTACCAAGTGTAAATTTTCCAAAAATCACAATTTCATTAGAACTTTAAATTTATGGCCAAAATTAGGGCAAATTTTGACCACAAACAAACAATTAATTGTGATTTTTTTTCAACACAAAAGAATTCAAGCCAAATCAATGGAATTTTAACGCTTAAAAGATTTATCCAAACGGAATCCGGGCAAAATCCGGTTGAAGTTTGCAAATTCCGGCGGTTTCAAGAACAGAGTCTCAATGATCCAAAAATTCCGTTTCACGTAAAGAAAAATTTCGCAAGAAAATTGGCTTTTAGCGAAGCGTTTTCTGTGCCAAACAAAGCGGTGTTTGAATCGATTTCCCAAGCAATGAAACCAATCATGATGCCAAAATTCGTCAAAATGTACCCCAAATCCAAGCGGACGATTGTTCCGGTGATTGCAAGGCTTCCGTAAAATAAGAGAAAATGATCACGTAAACCAAGCCTGGGCGGATCCGCCAGTAGCCTCCCAAGCCAGTGAGAGTAAGTTCAATGGTTTCAGTATAAGAGAAAGAACAAATCGGCAGAGTTTTCCCAATGTAAAAAGTCACGTACCTAATAATGAGCCAAGGCTTCAGATTTATGTGATGGATTGATATAATCCATGCTGAAATTAACTTTTGTAAAGAGATAAGCATGTAATCCTAAGCAGAATTACATACGTTAAGGAGTCATTGCTTGACTTGGATTGGTGTAGTTGATTACAATCGTGATTGAATCACGAATGTGTAATCCTTCTTGTCAGATAAGGACCGTATGTCTTGCTAACCGGGAATCGCTCGAGGAACACAAGTGTTTTACCTCGGCTTTCTTAGCAAATAGACCGAGGTAAATGACTTCGCTTTCCTCGTCATTTGTAGATTGGCCGTGTACGGAGATATGCCGAGGTAAATGATTTTGTTTCCTCGTCATGATGGTGAAATGCCGAGGTAAACTAACTTTTCTTTCCTCGTCA